>CM064915.1:22988246-23518246 GCA_032727855.1 Quercus ilex subsp. ballota
AAAAGTGTTCCACTTAACTTGTTCGTCATCAGATCATGTTCCAATCATCATCTCACTCTTGGGTTTGATTCCACCGGTTCGGAAAAAATTATTTCGTTTCGAACAAATGTGGCTTTCAAACTCAAGTTGTGAGGAAGTGGTGTTCTCGGCATGGGGTAGTGGAAGGGGGCACGGTGATGGGGAAAGTATTTTGAGGAAAGTGGAGAGGTGTGGGAGAGATTTGGGGCATTGGGAGAAAAATGTTTTTGGTAATGTAAGAATGGAGTTGAATCGGTTAAAGAAGGTTTTAGCCAAAGAGGAAAGGGTTGCAATGGTTAGTGGGAATAATCTCCGGATTAGACAAATCAAGAGAGATATTGAGGTGTTACAAGAGAGGGAAGCTACTATGTGGGCCCAACGTTCAAGAATTCTATGGGCTAATCAAGGGGATAAAAACTCGAAGTATTTTCATTGTTGTGCTACAAAGAGATTCTGGAAGAATACTTTGGAAGGAATTGGAGATGAGGAAGGGGTATGGAAAACTTCTAAAGAAGATGTTGGTGAAGTCATGGTAAACTACTTTAAGTCACTATTTACTTCTACAGAGGGTAATGTTTCTGCTAGCATGCTTGAATGTGTGCCTACATTGATTGATGAAGAGATGAATACAGCCCTTTGTAAGGATTTTGAGGCGTGGGAAGTCAATAGTGCCCTCCAACAAATGTCTCCACTGAAAGCACCTGGACCTGATGGTATGTTGCCACTATTCTACCAATATTTTTGGAGTACAGTGAACGAAGATGTAACTTCATCCATATTGTCTTGGTTGAATTCAGGTACCATACCACCTCCCTTAAATCATACATATATTACTCTTATACCGAAAATAAACTCTCATGAATTTGCCCACCAATTTCGTCCCATTAGCCTTTGCAATGTACTTTACAAAATATACTCAAAAGTCCTTGCCAATCGCCTGAAAAAAATACTTCCTTCTATTATAACTGAACACCAATCAGCCTTCACAAAAAATCGTTTAATTTCAGATAACATTTTGGTCGCTTTTGAAACCCTGCATAGCATGAAAAACTATAAGGGTGGTTCATTTGGGTATATGGCACTTAAACTGGATATGAGCAAGGCTTATGACCGGGTGGAGTGGTATTATTTGGAGGCTATAATGATGAAGATAGGTTTTAGGGAGAGGTGGATAAAACTTGTAATGGGGTGCGTGAAAACAGTTTCATATTCTGTTTTGGTGAATGGTGATCTATGTGGAATGATTTGTCCTACTAGGGGGATTAGGCAAGGAGACCCACTCTCCCCTTTCCTATTCCTTCTTTGTACGGAAGGGTTGAATGGGTTGATAAAGAAGGCTGATTTATAAGGAGAGATTCATGGTTTCTCCCTTTGTAGGAGAGGCCCAAAACTAACTCATTTGCTTTTCGCAGATGATAGTCTTATTTTTTGTAGGTCTACTATGGAGGAGTGTGATAAGGTGTTGGAGCTATTATACAAGTATGAGGAAGCCTTGGGACAAAAAGTAAATAAAAGCAAGACCTCTTTGTTCTTTAGCAACTTTGTACCGGATGAAGTTAAGCATGGAATAAAGGTGAAATTGGGGGTACCAGAAGTTAGGAACTATGAGAAATACCTTGGGTTGCCTTCTCTAGTCGGTAAAAGGAAAAAAGAGAGTTTTAATTTTATAAAGGAGAAGGTGTGGAGGAAACTTCAAGGGTGGGAGGCAAAACTACTCTCCCAAGCTGGAAGGGAAGTACTCTTAAAGGCTGTCATCCAAGCTATCCCTACCTACACAATGGGATGCTTTAAATTGCCAGTAAGTTTATGCAATGAGATTGAGTCCCTTATTAAGAAGTTTTGGTGGGGACAACGAGGTGATCGAAGGAAGATTCATTGGGTGAAGTGGGAGGATTTGACAATATCAAAAACCATTGGTGGTATGGGTTTTCGTGATCTTGCAATGTTTAATGACTCTCTTTTGGCAAAACAAGCTTGGCGACTTTTGCATGATAAGTCCTCACTCTTCTACAAGGTTTTTAAAGCTCGTTTCTTCCCTAATTCTACTATAATGGAGGCTGCTGATTCGAGGTTAGGTTCCTATGCTTGGAAGAGTATCCTTAGGGGGAGGGATATAATTAAAAGGGGAGCAATTTGGAGGATTGGGAGGGGGGAAAAAATCAATATATGGCAGGAACGTTGGCTGCCAAGAAAGCACCCTCCAAGGCTGCCGATATGTCCATTGGAGAGTTTTGAAAACTGCACGGTGGACTTGCTCATAGACCAGAACACAAGAACATGGAACGAGGGGCTGATTGATGGTTTATTTGTGGAAGAGGATGCTGAGTTGATCAAGAGGATTCCCCTTAGCCGAGCAGCAAATGAGGATTCTTTGTATTGGCCATACTCCTCATCGGGTCAATACACTTGCAAGTCCGGGTATATGTTCCTTAAACAAGAATCTGAAATGGAAGCTAGCCATCAAGCCCCTCCAATTCATGACAAATAGCTCTGGAAGAAGATTTGGCAGCTGCGTGTTCCTCCAAAAATTAAAAATTTCCTTTGGCGTGCGTGTCGGAATGTTCTTCCCACTAAACAGGCTTTGTTGAAGAGGAAAGTGACAGCTGATCCAATCTGTGAGAGGTGCCGTTCTGCAGTGGAAGAGTCTGTGCACGCTGTCTGGTCTTGCTCGGAGTTGGGAGAGGTTTGGGATGTGGGTGAAGAGTGGTGCTTCAGGTCTGAGATGGAGTTTACAGATGTTAAAGAGTCGCTGTCTTGGTTGTTTGTAGAGAATAAATCAGTTGAATTATTTGCTTTCACGGCTTGGATGGTGTGGAATCAAAGAAATAAGATTCGGGCCACCCAAATTGCTATTCCGCTCCATCAGGTGGCTGCACAAGCAAAACAGAAATTGAATCAATTCAGAGCTGACTGGCGGAATCCTGGAGTCATGGTCACAGACAGAAATGTTGGAGGCTCTAATTGGTTATGTCCACGAGATGGTTGGGTGAAAGCAAACTATGATGGAGCTGTTTTTAGTGAGTTCAATCAGTCCGGACTTGGAGTGGTAATCAGGGATAATAATGGTGCTGTGCTGGCCGCCTGTTCAGAAAAAATTCTTCATGCATACAAACCAGATGAGGTTGAGGCTCTGGCTGCTTTGAAGGCAGCCTCTCTTGCACGTGAATTGGGCTTTCAAAATGTGATTCTTGAAGGTGACTCTCTATGCCTGATCAAAGCTTTGAAGTCAGCAGAGGATAGCCTTTCTCCAATAGGTTTGCTGGTAGATGATGTGAAGTGGGTTGGTAGGAGTTTTGAACGATTGTTGTATTCTCATGTTAAGAGAAACGGCAATAGCGTAGCTCATAGTCTGGCGAAAAATGCATTACGCATACCAGATTCACAAGTATGGATGGAAGATGTCCCATCGCATATTACTTCGATTTTAGATTTGGATGTAATAGTTTCAAGTTGAAATAAAATAAGTTAGCTTCTTTCTCAAAAAAAAAAAAAAAAAAGATCATTAAGAGCATTCTATCAAAAATTTCTACTATTTATTTTCTAATACTAAATATAAGCTTAGCCAAGAGTCTTATTACTCAATTAGTTGACACTAATTTGTGTTTTAAATAGAAATATCCAAGATTTAAATCTCCATTTTTTCTCTAACTATTGAATTATCAAAAGAAAAAAGAAGCTTAAGTTATTTTATTTTAGAACTGATTATAACGGTACCAATTTTAAGCTTTGAATAACAAAATTTAAATAAGGTGGTACATTTCTTTTCCTTTTTTTAAGAAGAAAATAAGGTGGTACTTGTTACACTTATATATTTATAATATTTAATCTAAATAATTAGTATGAGTTCTGGGATGCCTTTTTAATGCTGCTTGATCCCAATCCATCTAGGGGTTATTGAGAGGTCCTTTAACACATCTCAAACTAAGAGAAAATAAATGCTTGTATTTTACAACACTAGTTTCAGATTAATATGTTGAAGGACATTGACCCTTCTTCTAATCTTGTTCTTTTGAGCCAGTTTAGGGAAAAATCCGTAGTTGCAATTTTTTGTAAGTCGTAGTTCTCGAGCTAGGCCAAAAGTTCAATGTTTGAAGGAAGCTGCAAAATCTCATGCATAAACTGCATATATGTCTCCCATGATATGTCACAGACCCAAGTAGCCTGTGTTGCTAATCACTGACGATGCTTGACGACCTTTTTCTAAACTAAAACTGGATATTCATTTGTGTTGTTATTGGAGAGATCCAGTTTAGCCCATGTTCTTCGCAGTGTAACCAACAAGAGGGTGACAGCTTGGCAGGATAGACCGCAGATTAAGCCAATCCACAAACCCTGTACAGAATAATTCATTGCAGGCAAATTTTAGATAACTAAAATTCTTTCTAAGCACGAGGGCTTCTCAAATTAATAAAGGAAATATGGAAATCTTATGTCTATGCGTATACTGATTTTTAGGCATGTTTGTGAACAGACTACTATAAATATATTTCACCTTAGCCTGTAGTTTCAAAGTAAAACCAAGGAGTACTGCAATTGGTACTCCAATGCAGTAGAAAGTTGCCAAGTTAACATACACAACCAAGTGCTGCCAACCACATCCTCTGGCTACCCCTGCAGTATCTAAATCATTAGCACCAATAACTGTGGAATAATCTGCACATATAAAAGAAAAGTTGAGGATTATTACCTGATAAGACACCTTGAACAGAATCAGAAATTATTGAAATTGCAAGAAAAGGTGTCATTGAAGAAAATTCTTGTATGATTTCATTGCTGTTACTGAAGAATCCAGCCCAGATGTTATGACCAAAGCCAAGAGCCAAAACAACTGTGAGTGCTAGAAGGACAGAGAGCTTGATAGCAACTGCCATGGCACTCTTAGCTTGGTTTGGATTGCCTGCTCCCAACTCATTTGACACCCTCGTACTGTAATCATCGGTTCTATTTTTCTCAATATCTGTGACTAAATACAGAATGGAAGAACTAGAAGGTATAAATACAAACCACTAGAAGTTGTTCAACTAACTAACCTTGCAGCAGCACTGAGACCATATGTGATCATGTAGGCAACAGTTTCTGTGTTCACACTGAATATAGAATCCAAAAAAGGAAAAATTTGGAGTAAATCGTGAAGATTAGATCTTAAAATTTATAAAAACTAGGGGAAAAGATGTAAAACTTACCACATTGCAATCAGAGATGTAGTTGTTTCTGAGTTTTGCATTAGTCCTGCTAAGAAAACCAGAATCTCGAAAGCCCAGTACTCCAAACTGGCAAAAATTTTGACCATGTAAGACTAGTAAAATTTTTGTGGTCATATTTCATACCATACTCCTATGTCTCTTAATAGATCAGTATGTTATAATGACTCACTAGCTGAAACCCTTTGTATTGAGAATTTTTTCGACAAATTGCCATCTTTAATTAGGACTGGGTTTCCTTAATTCATTTCAGACCAGGTTCAAATTTTTTTCTGGTCATGGTACACCAATAATAGATAGAAGATTTTATAAAATTCTGCAACACTTAGTTGAACATGTCTGAGTGATTGTGTTTCTATCTTTACAAAGGGTTTCTATTATATTCTAAATGTTGTTCACATATTTTTGTAAGTCTATGTTAATGTTAATTCTATACATTTAGCAAGAGCTGAAGAGCATAGTAATGAGATGAAATAAATGAAGTTTCACTTACCATACCATTGCTGCAGAGGGCAGGGCTAGTTTTAAATTGGTAAAAATGTAATGGAATGAATCCAATGAAAATCCTACCCATGTGTGGTTAAATTTTTTTGTGCAGACCACATACATGGCCAATATAATGACTGACAGCCAAAATGAAATTGAGGTTGCTAAAGAAGCTCCTGTGAAACCAAGACCTGTCCAATGCACTAAAGCATATGCAATGCCTATATGAATAATCAATGGTATCAATGAGAATACAACAATGGGCATAACCACAGATTGTGTCTGAAGAAATCTCAAGATGTTCTGCAGAAAGCCATATGCAAATAGCCCAGGAATGAGAAATCTCATATAGAGAGAGGCAGTCTTTGCGATGCTAGTATCTTGATGAAGTAAGGTCAGTATTGGCTCTGTATAGAGCCAGATGATGGATATAATGATAGAGAATAGGAAGGATATGATACAAGAGGCTTGAAGATAGATCCCCAACATTCTATATAATTTTGCACCAAACCCTTGCCCACATAGTGTCTCAAGTGCTCCACTTAAACCAACCTAAAGATAAGATTCAAGAATGAAGCATCATAGTAAGGTTAAATAAGAATACATAGCTTACAAAGACAATGAATTGACTATGCAATCTAATCAGTGTATAACTCATCTTGGACGCAATTGAGTCACAATCTATAAGCTATATATCAGGTATAGCAACAAATTTACTGTGAAAGTAGGGCTGCCCCTTCACAATTGCTTTTAATGACATACAATTAAACACTGAAAGAGTAAATTAAAACTCTAATTACTTCTTTTCTTCTACTTACAGTAGGTGGGGGTGGGAGGATTTAAACCCAAATTCTCTCTATTAAACAGACCCGGCAATGTCACCGAGTTACAAGACTATTGGCCTATCATGACTTGGAGTTCTTTACGTATTCATTTATTTATTCAAGCATTCCTGTGCTACAGGACAGTTACACCAAAGTAGATGCGTATTCAAGGAGTGCTATCACATGACCAGAAAACTTGGCTGACAGCTTGAAACAGACCAAACTCGTGGACTTTTCTATATGCTGATATAATCATCTTTGTACTTTCGCTTTTGGACTAATTACATGGAATCTTGATTCGAGCCTTTACTATCACCATCGTCATCTTTGTCCGATTTTTGTCACATGTGAAGGGAATTACACAAAGATGAATAATTTTTTTTTTTTTTTGTCAGAAACAAAATTGCAATTTAAACATAGGAAACCCTCTGTTAAAGTTTGTTTTCCCAATCCTTTTTTTTTCTTTCTGAAGAACAATAACAATATCAATGATCATATAAAATACCAAATCGTATTTTAGATTACTTGTACCTTGATATACTTTGTACTCCTTACTAGATAGCATAACCGTTTTTCCCTCCCAGCAATGATTATGTTGCAGTGCTTATCCACAGACTAGCTTGATTTTCATTCATATAAAAAAACAGTTTGGCAAAAAAAAAAAAAAAATTGTGGCCGTGCTTATCCATATCTACCTATGATCTGTGATCAACTGAGCAACAATAGGATTCATTTCAATTTTCACTCATAAACCAAAGAAATATTTTCTAATTAACACCCCCACCCCCCAAAAAAAGTACTAAAAGAAAGTTTAACAACTGAACCATATATATACTAATATTTACTTGCTACCTTTTTTTTAATCATATGTTCTTTAAAGACTAAAGGGTAACATAGGAGAAAAAGAAGGTTTAGATATTCATCACATATCTACAATAACAGATAAGAGTTACCATGAAAGCAAAGCCGGTGACAGTTGCCCAAGAGTTTGCAAGAGTGGCTCCAGCAAGCTCAAGCTCACCAAGGTGGCCGGCAAACATGACAGACACCAAGGTGATCAAGTAATAGAAAACGTTTGTAAGAATCATTGGTAGGGAAAACAAGACTTGTTTCTTGGCCTCTTCCACGTCCAACACTTTCTGCCACCACTTTTTCTTAGTTTCTTCTTCACCATGACCAGCCTCTATCAAAGGTGTTTTACTTTCTAAATTTGTGTTCGCTAACATATCCATTTTCTTGGTGCTATTCTTCTTCTTCTAACACCAGTCAGAATATAATGGTGACAATCAAGTGGAACTTGGGAATATTATAGACTGATAGACACATCAATTTGACAGCTATGCAAGATATTTTGGCATGTTGTCCTTTATCAATATGTTTATAACTCGTGTGATGCACGGAAAATTTATTGAGTATGATATATGATTTAGGCTTGATTTATTTTACTGCAATTGCAGATATTGAATTTATAAATAACACTATATAGCTAAAACATATTGTAGAGAGGGAAAATTTTCGACCTATCACAAGCTGACATGTCACACTGCCAAGTTCACAAAATACAGCCAATTACAAAGCACCATATATTGCTGCTAGGTTTTACTATCACTACTCAGAAACCAATAGAAATTTGCCAAGTGTCATGCAAAGACCAATCACACATCAACACACGTGTAAGCGATGACACAAGCAACCTCGCACGTGTAAGCGATGACACAAGCAACCTTGCACGTGTAAGTGATGACACAATCAGTCTAGCACGTGTAAGCGATGATGTAAGCGAACCAATCAAGATCTGCCACGTGTCACCAATCAAGCTTCGCCACGTGTCACTCATCCACCCCTAAACTCCTATAAATAGAAGCCTTTCTAAGGCATTTGAAGAAGAGATCTGGAGAGAGGGCACCAAGCCATCTGAAGCACAAGCAGCATTAGAGAAGATTCAGAAGTCTAGAAGCTCTGCTGGAATCAAGCCCTGAAGCTTTCAGCAACTTCAAGAACTTCAACCCTCAAACACGAAGAACATTCGAAGCAGAATCATCCAAACTACCTGCCTAGATCTCAAAGTTCACTGGAATCAAGCTCAAAAGCCTCCAGAAACCTCAATAAACACAAATCAGTGAAGCTCTACGGATTCAAGCCTCTAAAGTACCGAAGAACTTCCAACACAAACCTTCAAATACGAAGAACATTCAAAGAGGAATCATCCAAATCATATTCCTAGATCTCAAAGTTCACTGGAATCAAGCTCAAAAGCCTCCAGAAACCTCACAAACCACAAATCAGTGAAGCTCTACGGATTCAAGCCTCTAAAGCCCCGAAGAACTTCCACCACAAATCTTCAAAGACGAAGAACGCACCAAGAACACGAAGAACGTCCGAAGAACACGAAGAACAAAGAATTTCTAACAAGCTCATAGCCAGAGATTCATTATAATTCTATTTCAAAGGTCTTCGATCCATTCTTCAGCCAAATTGAAGTATATTTGGTGTTCAAATCAAAATCACATTACCACAACTCCAATCAACAAATCTTTCGAGGAGATCGAATCAGAGGATCACTCTTTTGTAATCACAGAGAATTGTACCACACATTCATCAATACAAATTCACACTTGTGACACTATTTTACTTGTTTAACTTATTTCGAACCGAGAAATTTAGTCGTCCACACATATATTAAACAGTTATATGTTATGAAATGAAGAAAAAAAATGTCTTGTATAGTTATTATTATTAGGTTAAATTGCAAATTACACTCCTAAAGATTGGGGGTATTTAGATTTTACAAACTAAAATTTCAAAATTTGGATTTTGCCCTTTTAAGTTTGGAGTGTTTGGATTTTACATCTTTACGTTTCAAAATTTGGATTTTACCCCTTAAAGTTTGGGGGTGTTGAGATTTTACACCTCAAAATTCTGAAACTTTAGGATTTAAAATCCAAACACCCTCAAACTTTAGAGAGTAAATTCCAAACACCCCTAAAATATAGGAGAGAAATCCAAATTTTGAAACATTAGGGTATAAAATTGAATATGTTCCCTAATATAGAGCTCTTGATCTTTTTTAATTAATTTTTTTTTAAAAATTGATAAGTGCAGCTCTTGAATCTTGATAAAATAAAATCTACAAATTAAGAATTTAATACATTAAAAAAGTTTTATACAAGCCAAGTTATTACTTAGTCCAAATTTCATATCTAGGTTAATACAATCATATAATCATACCAATGTAAAGAACACAAATATATGATGACCCAAGAAAACCAAACCGGTAAAAAATTGGAGAGGATTTAACCTAGTTATCCTCAAGGTAAAATTGAATCCACTATGAAAGAATCGAAATTTTACAATAGCGACTTAGACCACTAACATCCTATTGCTACCTCATGTAGAAAACTTATTGACACGACCACGTGCAAGCTCCGAGACCACGAACTCCTTCTTTCTTGGATTCTCCAGCAAGTACAAGCACTCCCGCTTGTGTATCTTTAAGCTCTTTAGTGCAGTAACTGAATGATCATCAAGCTCTCAATGAAATCTCATTCTTGATAATCCTAAGCATGTGTGAAGGCAACCACCTCTCAAAGCTCATTCACACGCACAACAAGTAGAGCAACCTCTAAAACATGGCTAGGGTTTCCCTTTTATACCTAGGGCAAAACATAAAACCCTACAAGTCATATGGGCTTAGGGCTGAGTTGGAAACTCTGCAAAAAAACATTCTGCTTGACTTTCGATTGGTCTAGTCTAATTCTCGATCGATCGAGCCAGATCGAATTGCACAATGAATTCTGCAGCAGCTCGATTCCAACTTTACATAAAACACATACTTTGAGCAAGTCTAAAACAAGACTAAAAACCAGTTTTGATCATGGTTTGCCAACAATACAATTTAGAGTTCTAATACATTAGTTCCTAAGTACTTAAAACCTAACAGAAATCTTATATAGATTCTATTTATAGTCATAGGTTCAACATAATATATTCAAAGAAATGCCTATTAATTATTTTTTTTACTGAGTTATTGAATCAAACATGCATCCAAAATCTGTTTTAAATGAAAACAATTCAACTAATGATTATTTACCATTTTTTTTTCTAGACTAAAGAAGAATGTTTACATTGAATTGTGTACCTGATGTTGCACTCCCACACATAGATAGAGTAGAAGAAAACCATAAACTGGAGTTTTATGGAGTTCTTGAAAACTTGCCTCAAGTTATGATTAGGAGTTCTATGATGATTGTATGTAACTTATTATAGAACATGGTGGAAAAATTGAATCTAAAGGAAAGAGGAACCATTTTGGATTAGCACATGTTGACAAGTTTGGGGTTTGATGGTGCCATAGAAGTTTTAGTGGAAGTCTTCTCTCTGTTGCTAAGCTGTCATGTATGTAAATTAGGTTACTTATTGAAAAAAAAAATTGTAAATTAGGCTAGATATTGAAAGTTCTTGCTGAATGCTATAGTTACTTAAAGCTATGTTTAGCTTCTAAACTACTTGAGATGTTCCTTAAAATTTTGGGATATAAGTTAATAAGAAACGCCTTTTACATTATGCTTTCAGATACAATTTTTATTCAACTTTGATGTTGGTTTTTATTCCCTTTTAGATTTTATAGAGAAGTAGGAACACATAATTTGTATTTTAATTTTGTGTGTTTTTGTGTATGCATATCCACATTCCTGCACACAATATGTACACTATCAACTTATATAGTTGCATGGCTAGATAGTTTAGCAAATACCTGTTAGTCTTAAATGGGGTTTTGCATTTTAATAAAATTTAATGAATTCAAAGTGGAAATTTGTTAGATAGCACCGATTGTGTTTTCAACCAGTTGAATATCAAGAAACATTTGACATTTTTTTTAAAGTTTATATAACATGCCTCATTAATTAGATCAATCTTCAAATACTTAGAAACAAATTATAAGTAGCATGTAACATTGCAATATGAACTAAACATTAGACTTGCTTATCTCTTTTCCAACTACAAAATGTACCAATACTGAGAAACACTATTTGAAAGGAGATTTAATTGGAAAATAATTGTGCTTGCTGAAGGAGGAGTAAAGATTCATAAATTTACTTTTGTAAGTCTACAATGAAGTATTTTTAAAGGTTATGATTATGGATTCATCAAACTTGTACCATATAACCATTAAAATTTGCTGTTTAAGTACATGAATATTAGGAATTAATCTTATAGCTTTCATCAATCTAGAGGAAGATGAATTAAAAAAAATGAATTTCTTGAACATTTTTCTGAATTTTCCCGTGCATTGCACGGGTTAACGACTAGTATATATAAAACCGAATCCTTTAAAACTCCAACAATTTTCCACGTCATCATTAGTTTTAAAACATCAGCATTATAAAACAAAAATTCTGATTTTAATAACTATTTCTCACTATTTCTCCTTGATACTCCTTCTCCTTTCTTATAAAAAACCCGATCAACTCTTTCTCCTACCATCTTCCTCTATATCACAAGTGTAGCACAATCCAAAACCAAACTAAAACAGTAAACATGAGCACAAACCCAAACCAAAAAAAAAAAAACCAAAATAATCTTATCTCCCTCTTCATCATCTTCCTCCTTATTCCATAAATTTCTTCAAACACAGTACAAGATTAATGTTTTAAATATCGTTCTATTCCAGTTGGAATTTTTCGTCTCGGTATAGGTAATCCTACTATTCTATTCCGTTCCAAAATTCAGGCTATACCCGCGTTTTGGCTAAAATTTCATCATTCCGAACAAAATATGAATTTTTGAGCTAAATGAAGAATGTGTTTTCACTGAGTAGCTTCTTTTGGATTTGATGGTGTGGACATTAGAAAAGAAAACTGATTTAAAAAAAAAAAAAAAAAAAAAAAGTTGAGCGAAGAAGATGAGACGAAGGAGGAGTGTTATAGATTTGTAGACGCTTGAGAAGTCTGAGAAGAGGAATGAAAAGAGTTAAAAAAAAATGAGATGACATTTATGACACTTGGGAGGGGTAGAAAGGAAGTTTCTAAGAATGTGCTTCCTTTACAATGCCATCACATGCCTTTTTATTCACAAAACTGCCATTACATCATTTTATAAAAATATTTCTTTTAAATAAATAATCAGATAATCATTTTTAAATATTTTAGCTTAACAATAATAGTAAATAAATTCCAACATAAAAAAAATAGTAAACAAATAACTTTATTTCAATTAAAAAAAAAAAAAACTTATTTCAGCCCAAAAATAGTAGAAGTAATAACCATATTATTATTGTCTAAAGTCTAATTGAAATGCACAAAAAAAATTGCATAGGTGATAGCTTAAACTCTTCATTCATTGTTTTATTTATTTATTTTTAGTAATAGCTTAAATTCTTCATTCATTATTGGATTTTTTTTCACAATCAATAGTTTTCTGTGCATCGCACGGATTAGCGACTAGTTAATAAGAATTCACGAGATAATAGATGCCATTCTGGAATACATCATCATATGTATATGTATCTCGCTCTCCCTTGCCATATTTATTAGTACAATCTTGACTTACTTCTTTCTTCGATTCTTGGTAGTTCCAATGCAGTCCTTCCATGTGTGAAGCCCACTCCTATTGAGGAGATATATCATATATAAGATATATAAGTATTCCTCTCACATGATAGTGGACTCCATACTTGTCGGATCCACCCTCCTCTGAAGGAGATGACTCATGCATCCGAAACATGGTGTGTTTTTCCTTATTAAAGAGCACAAAACACTTCTAAGCATTTTCCTTTTCTTACACTCATTAGTCATTATCAATGTCTAGACTTGAACTAACAAATTACCTATATTTCTCTTAATACACATTATTTGTCTCTCTAATTGTGTTTTATTTTATGCTGTATTAATCACAACTTGTCAAGTATTATTTTCACTTTTTTTTAAAAAAAATTATAAAACAACGAAGTTTAAAATGAAAATACAATATAGATAATTGCATGCGTTGATGTACAAATTTTAAAAAGCAAAAATGTTATGTCCATGTTTAAAACTTGGAAAGTGAATGTAAATAGAAAATGTGAAATACGTTAACAATGTAAGAGTATATCATTGAAAATAGAAGAAAGTCAAATATTTTGCCACTATTATCTTTCAGTTCAAGTGGCAGGATATTCGGGTTAACACATGGGATATAACCTTACTTAATTTGTTGAAAAGATTCCCTTAAAAAAGAAAATTAAAAGTTGTTTTTTTTTTTTGATACCATTCCAGAAAGAGGAAAAATTACAAAAGGTTCTGATTAACCATACAGCAGTTGATTGGCATTTTCGTTGCCAATTTAGCTAGAGAATTAACACTACTAATTACAATCCTTGGGACAAACACTGAGTGATAGACAAAATCCGCAGATAAAAGATGAGACCAATCAGTCATAAAGCTCTTCTCTTGCCAACTAGGAGTGATTTGGTAGTTGTTGACTTGCACGGCTCTCCTACTATCACTAAGGAACAAAACATGTTTAAAACCCAGGTCCCTAGCCTTGATTGCTGCTTCCAACATTGCCTCCTGGATGATGACTGGAATTGTTTGTCCTGTACAGCTAGATATTCCTTGTAGAATGGGATCTCCTTGAGTAGTTTTGGCTTCATAAGCATACCCGGCTCTGTTCAGATTCTTTAGTCTTGCACCAGCAACTTTAATTATGAGCTGCCAAGGTCCAGTAGGAATATGATCAAGCTTGTTTTGAGCATGTCTTCTGTGGAAGGATGTAGAACAGCTGCTAAAAGCATCTGTATACCTGCAAACAAGAGATTGGGCAGTTAGAATGACTTCTAATGGATTAGGTTGCTTGCCTTCATGAACCACCAAGTTTCTATGTCCAAATTGTCCACAAAGTAGTGAAAATTCCTTGAAGGTACTGCATATTTTCCTGTTCCAGTTTCTTATGTTTTAGAAGTAGCTGTCCAATCCATTGTTGCACTGATACATCTCCAAGGTTAGAGGTCTGAACAGCTAGGGGGGGTACTATGCCCAGTTGCTCTGGCAAAGGGGCAGAACAGCAACAAATGGGAGGAAGATTCCTCATCTTCGTCACATAAGGGGCATGAGCTTGCTACAGGAATTCCCTTATTTTTCAAAGTGAGAAAAGTAGGGAGACTATCATGGCAAAGCCTCCACACAAAGTTACCTATTTTAAAGGGAACTTGAACTTTCCAAATCAGATGCCACAGATTCAAGGCAGGGAGCACATTTTCCTTGGAAATCAGATTGTAGGCTCTCTTCACTTGGTAATCACCTGAAGAGGAGTATTTCCAAACCAATTGGTCTAATCCGGTACGGGTCTTTGATATTGGCAAACTCAAAATCTCAGAGCCAGTAGGGTAGGGATACAAAGATCTGACTAGACCTGGCTTCCATGTATGTGTAGTGCTATCAATCAGGTCTGCCACAGAACCATTGCTCAAATTATGTTGCCTTAAAGTTTGGGGTTGGCATGGGAACCAAGCTGTATGGGTTAGGGGGATATTGGCACCATTCCTTACTATCCATCTCCCTTCCTTTAACAAGCTGTTCTTGTGGTTGATAATGCTTCTCCAGAACCAAGAGTGATGTAGCTTAGGAACACAGTCATGAATTGAAGAGCTTGGGAAATATTTAGCTTTGAATGTTTTGGAGATAAGGGACCGTGGATTCTGACCAATTCTCCAAAATTGTTTAGCCAGCATAGCTTGGTTCATCAGTCCAAACTTTTTCAGTCCTAAGCCACCTTCCTTTCTGGGTCTGCAAATCTTATCCCAACTAACCAAAGATTGCTCTCTGTATTAATTGTTGAGTTGAACTGAAGTAAAAGTGTGCATATTGTCTAATGTGGCCAAATATAGTTTTTAGGGACCACATCATCCACAAAGCTGAGGTGATTGCAGTGAGAACTGAGATCATGATGGTGATGATCCTTTGTGGGCCGAAGCTCAAGCAGCTCTGTTTCTCAGTCAAGTTGGCTTTAAGAGGAGATAAAAGGAGGGGATGCAAGTAATGTTACAGACCCTATAAAGTAGTTACACAACGCTACTTCACTAGTCCATAGTAGCTATTATAAATCTTTTTTGTTTTACGAAGTTTACCCATGTTGTTAGATTTGGTAATAGACTAGACCATGATATTGCGAAGTCAGCAGCTTCATTTTCTCTGCAAGGAAGACACACCATCTCTAATATTCTAGGTTCGGTTTTTATTTCTGTTGATGGAGAGGGTGCTTCTTCCTCTAGCTGACTAGCTCTGTATTTTCTTTTCCTCCTTAATCCTATATATTCCAAGTACTTTTAAAAAAAAAAAAAACTTTTTTAATTTTTGTTTAAAAAGGAATTAAAAAAAGAAGAAAAAAAAAGCCATATCATCAAATAAATAAATTGTTTTGAGACGTTGGTTGACTGAGACAATATAAACCCCACACTGGTGGAACAAACAAGTACAAATTAAATTGATTGTTCAAAGAAAAAGGACGTCAATAGTTGATTGAAACACGAGCTATTCAGCAAAAAAAAAAAAAAAAAAAAAAAAAGGGAAAAAGAAAATTTTTAACTTTGGGTAAAGTACAAAAGTCCTAATATGCTTATACCAATTATCAAATCAGCCACTAGCACGCATGTATCAAATCAAAAGGCTTATACCAATTATGATTAAGTCCTAATATGCTTCATTTAACTTTGGGTAAAGTACCAGCCCTCATGTCTGAGCTAACTCTATGTACTATCAAAAATTTTCAATAATATCAAATTTACTTCCCAAGTACAAACACACTTAAAAACTTTCTATTATTCCTTTATAAGAATGCATGAGGTTCTATCAAGTGATGCTTTTTATGCAAAAAAAAAAATTGAAATATTTTCAAATGCCACATCAGAGATAAGAACAAATTAAATATTGATTTTTTGTTTCATTTGGTTCAATATTTTAAGACTTTTCTACTTTAAAAAAAAAAAAATTCTTTGTATTCTTTAGTTCAATGTTTCAAGACTTTTCATCTCTCACATACACACAAAAACTTATTGCATTTTAATTCACAATTTTCACCTCTTGCACTTTTACCCTTTTATATATATATATATATATATATATATATATATCTACCCATAACCCTTCATGCCATCTCATGTTAAATACACATAGATCCTTAAAAATGATGTTATTTACCTTCAATTCTTTGACGACACCTACCTAGCGCTAACATTGTTATTTCATCTTATCTTAACCCGTATGAGTTGGCTACAACCAAGAAAGGGAGACTTGTATTTTACATTGAGTGACAACGGCAATTACGATTTGATGTTAAGGTTGAACATTGTAGAATGTAGGTTTTGTAAATGATGTGATTGACTATGGGTGTTTGAAATGTGTATTTTGTTTTAGAATTAAAGATAAAGAGAAAGACATATTCTATATCAATTTTATTTTATAATATTCCTCTAAAGTTTTTATTTTTTATTTTTTTATATAAATAATTTCTCATTACTTCAATTGAATAATTATAATAGATATATGTGTGTAATTTATAATTAATGTCTTTTATGATGAACTTATTACTAATAAAATTCTATAACAATTATGTTATAATACATATATAACATTATCCAAAACTATCTTACATAAAATATTACAACATTATCTATGTATCGCACGAATAACTTACTAGAGATATAGTTAGAGATGGAGAAGGAAGCAAGGAACATTTGAATTTCCAAACAGAGTTAATTGATATATGTGCTTACAGAACAAATTGAATATTTTTTTAAAATCATAGTTGTTGTTATTATTATTATTAGTATTATTATTATTGTGCACATATATATAATTAATTTTATTTCTATTTTTTTTATTTTAAAGTGTTGAAGTTATTTTTTATTTTATTTATTTATTTATTTTTTTGAGAATCAAATAGAACGCAAGTTGATGACATAGATATTCACCATGTCTTGCAACTACTATGTATGTGCATTTGGATACAAATTATTTCTAGTAGCTTATTTGCAAAATGTGAAACAAAAAACTAAAAGGTGACCTATTTACAAAAACCTAAAAGTTATATATATATATATAGAAATTAAGGTAGCTAGATCTCTTCAACTATTTGACTATTCTCTTAAGTATGTGCGATTCCCGTCACACACACACACACACACACACCAGATTATTACACAGAAAAATCCCTTAAGAGTAGTCCTAAGATGTTGGCAATAGATTTCGAAGCTATAGTCAAATGGATATGCCCAATCAATTTTTTTCTTGTTACTCTTGGAATTGGATGCCTGTCTCCAAGATGGAAGCCCAACTTTTTCAATTTTTTTTTTTTAATTGGAAACTAGAACTTTAAACATTAACGGAAAGAGAATACATTGTTTGAGAGAGTGTGTTCTAGAAAATAAGGGATCTCTTCAATCCAGGTAACATAATACTCAACACCCTGAGCATGTTTTGCTAATAGATGGACAGGCCTAAAGCCATTTCTACAAACATGAGAAACTTCAAACCTACGAAAAGTATGAGAAAGAGAAACAATTCCATACAAAATAGAAGCAATTGATGATGGAGAAAGAGATATCCCAAAAATGGCATTAGAAACTACTAGGGAATCACCCACTAAAATAACTTCATGAATCCCAATATCCTTAGCAAATAAGACACCCTCTTCAAATGCTTTAGCCTTTGCTTCTACCGTCCTAGGGGAAGGTCCAACCTTTTACTAAGAGCACCAACCACCAATCCCATCTCTTCCCTTATCACAACACCCCACCCCACACATACATTGAGAAGAGAGTTTTGTAGCATCCATATTGACTTTGAACACAGCAGTAGTAGGCGACTTCCAAGTTAGTGAGAACTAGTTTTGGTCACACAAACTAATAATTTGTTTATAGTATGCAAAGCTAAAAAAAAAAACCTACTACCCTTCACAAGTTACTTTTTGATTGGTATGCGAAGATTTTGTTCTTTTGATTGACAACTAAATTCGCATTGATCAGTGTAGGACTACCATTTTGGAAGGCCATTCATTATTGAAAACTCACTTAGTGTATAAAACAATTGTGAATGTTTAGACCCCCAAATACAAATTTTCCAATACAAGCCTATATTCAAAGAATATATGTGCAAAATATGAAATATAAGCAATACCCAAATTAGCAAACTACTCTAAGCCATTAATTAATCACAACTAGCAGAAATTAAAAATTAAGAGTAAGGGAAAGAGAGATGCAAACACAAGATAACATCGGCACATGTTATCGAAGAACTCGACGAAAAACCTCTCCACTGCCCTCCAAGCGATAAATGATCCACTAGAAAATCAGTTGGGATACATGAATAACAATAGACCCTCCAAGCCTAATCTACCCAATGCACCTAAGCCCTCTAAGCTTCTTGCTCCAACAAGGTTATGTCGAACCGTGTCTTCTCTAGTTTTTCGGATCTTGCAATTAGCTTATTGCATCAACCAATATGAATTGGTTCTCTCTTGAACTGCTTCCCAAACACCAAGAACCTTCTCACTACTCTGAATTTGATGAAGTCAAGATTTGGTTTATGATCCTCTCATGGGTATGACAATGGAGAGGGTGAGAGTAGAGGAATTTGGAGAATCAAGTGTATAAGATTGTGGATGAATCAATCTTGTTTTTCTCTAGGGTTTTTCTCTCAAAATTCTCTCTGGAAGCTCTCTACATTTCGTGGGTATGAGGGTATTTATAGTAGGGTATGAGATGGAATGTGAAAAGACACTTTTCAGCAAAACAGGGTGCATTGGCAAGTCACTCGCAACTGGGATGAGTTGCCAGTTCTAGTCGCCAGTTACTAGACTAGGCCAGGCTGTATTTTTGTCCTGTAGTGATCT
Source organism: Quercus ilex subsp. ballota (assembly GCA_032727855.1). Taxonomy (NCBI): domain Eukaryota; kingdom Viridiplantae; phylum Streptophyta; class Magnoliopsida; order Fagales; family Fagaceae; genus Quercus; species Quercus ilex. The sequence continues at coordinate 23,007,640 of CM064915.1, forward strand.
AGCTGGTCTGACTCTTCATCTTCCTGCATGCTTCACATGTGTGCTTCATTTTGCCGAGTCACCACTCGTGAGTCACCTTCTTGTTGCATACTCTTGATCAAATCTTCACACTCTCTCACACACAACCCTTACATTATTCCCACCTAAATACAAGATTTCTAAATGCTGATTTACAATCAAATTTGGCATGAAATAAAGCCAACACATAGTTGAATAAATTCAACTTTACAATCTCCTCCTTTGGCTATTTCATGACAAAACTCTAAAACAGACTCTAGACTTAAAAATGTGAGTTGGGAATAGTTGCCAAAACTCACTCACACCTAATTCTAGATCTGTGAAGCTCTTGAACCATACGAATAAGTATCTCCTACAAACAATATCACAAAATGCACTCATTAAGTTCATTGTAAGTGAAAAACTTAGAATGCATATGGAGCAAACACAATACGATCAAGCAAGTATGAAAATGATAATGATGCATAACTTGACCATACAAGAACATTCACTATAAATAGTGACTACAATGAACATTCACATGGTGAATGAACATCCGAACATGCAAGCAAATAAGTTCAATGCAAAGTATCATTTGCATGTCCAACACTTAACAGATGCAAGAAGACTAAAGCAAGAAGCATTAGGTTTAAATTGCATCAAGGATACAAGATCCAATAAGGGCACAAGAGTACTAAAGAAAATGCAAGACATTAACTAAAAGTACTAAGCTACATAAGAAAGGGTACATAAAAACATATTCTAAATAACTAAAATATCCAAGTATCCATAACACAAAGTATCCAAGTATTTTAAAAACAAAATACTAAAACCATAGAGTACTAAAACCATGGAGTTTCCAGGAGTTGAAGCAACGGTTGGTTTCTGCACCAGTATTGACTATTCCATCTAGTTCTGGTGGTTTTGTGATATATAGTGATGCTTCTCGTAAGGGTCTTGGTTGTGTTCTAATGCAACATGGGAAGGTGGTTGCTTATGCCTCTCGACAACTAAAGAATTATGAACAGAATTATCCAACTCATGATTTGGAATTGGCAGCAGTGGTTTTTGCATTGAAGATTTGGAGACATTACTTATATGGTGAGAGATGTGAAATATACACTGACCATAAAAGTTTGAAGTACATATACACCCAGAAAGAATTAAATTTGAGGCAAAGGAGATGGCTAGAATTAATTAAAGACTATGATTGTTCTATAAATTACCATCCTGGTAAAGCCAATGTTGTGGCTGATGCACTTAGTCGAAAGTCATATGGCTTCTCAGCTACATTGTTAACTACTCAGAAGCATATTATTGTTGATCTTCAGAAACTTGGAGTAGACATAGTGACTGGAGCCTCCCAATCCTACCTGGCAAGTTTAAGTGTACAACCAACTCTAATTGATAAGATCAAAGCTGCTCAAAGTGGTGATCCTAAATTGTTGAAGATCATGAAACAAGTACGGGGTGGAAGTAGACTTGATTTTAATATCTCTAATGATGGTGTTTTGAGGTTTGGTAATAGGCTTTGTGTGCCTAATGATTCATTGATTAAAAGAGAGATATTGGAGGAGGCCCATCGTTCGCCTTATACAATGCATCCGGGTAGTGCCAAGATGTATCGTGACCTTCGAGAAGTTTATTGGTGGATCAACATGAAAAGAGAAATTGCTAAATTTGTGGAACAATGCTTGATTTGCCAACAAGTCAAAGTGGAACATCAGAGGCCATCAGGGTTGCTACAACCTCTATCTATACCTGAGAGGAAGTGGGAGTATATCACCATGGACTTTGTGTGTGGGTTACCAAGATCACCTAAGAATCATGATGCTATTTGGGTGGTAGTGGACAGGTTGACTAAATCTGCCCACTTCATTCCAATTAGAATGAACTACTCTCTTGACAAATTGGCTGAACTTTATATTAATGAGATTGTAAGGTTACATGGAGTGCCAGCTTCTATTGTATCTGATAGAGATTCGAGATTCACTTCAGGGTTTTGGGATAGCTTGCAGAAAGCCTTGGGTACTAAGTTGGACTTTAGTACTGCTTGCCACCCTCAAACAGATGGACAGTCCGAGAGAACTATTCAAACTTTAGAAGACATGTTGAGAGCTTGTGCCTTGGATTTCAAGGGTAGTTGGAATGACCATTTGACTTTGGTGGAGTTTGCTTATAACAATAGCTATCACTCTAGTATTAAGATGGCACCTTATGAGGCTTTGTATGGGAGAAAGTGTAGATCCCCAGTTTGTTGGGATGAGGTTGGAGAGAGGAGAATCTTGGGTCCTGAGATTGTTCAAAGAACCAGTGAAAAGATTGATGTAATTTGAGAAAGATTGCGTGCAGCTCAAAGTAGACAGAAAAGTTATGCTGATCCACGGAGAAGAGAAGTGGAATTTGAAGTAGGAGACATGGTTTTTATTCGAGTGGCACCTATGAAAGGAGTTATGAGGTTTGGCAAGAAGGGTAAGTTAAGCCCTAGATTTGTGGGGCCCTTTGAAATTTTGGAGAGAGTTGGTTCTGTTGCTTACCGGCTTGCTTTACCACCGGCTCTATCAAGGTTACATAACGTCTTCCATGTATCTATGTTGAGAAGGTATGTCCCTGATCCTTCTCATATTCTGAGTTATGAGCCACTTCAAGTCAAAGAGAACTTGTCCTATGAGGAAGTTCCAATTCAGATTTTAGATCATAAAGAGCAAGTACTACGTAACAAGACTATACATTTGGTCAAAGTATTATGGAGGAATCATTCCATAGAAGAAGCTTCATGGGAGCGTAAAGATGAAATGCAATCCAAATATCCCCAGCTGTTTCAAAATTGAGGTATGTTTTGAAATTTCGAGGACGAAATTTTTTAAGGGGGGAAGGATGTAACACCCCATATTTTTTTGACACCAATTTAATTATTATGCATAAATTAAAAATGAGGCCCACAATTAAAAGGATTTAATTGATTTGGGCCTAAGATATTAAAAATAAGTAAATGCTGTGAAATATGAAGCCCAGTTGAGGTGACATAAGTAAATATATGGGTCTTGATAAGCTTTAAGATAATAATAATGATAATAATAAAACCCTAGCCTTTTACCTCATATACTATACGTGCTTAAACTTTTGAGGCTGTCTTTTTGCTTCAGCCGCATCACACTTCTAAACTTTGCCTTTCGTTACTGTAGCTGTGAGTAGAGACTACAGGTATGGTTTCTATGACTATATTATTGAAAAAGGGACTCCTATGATTGTTTTCATTCTTAGACTAGGCTTGTACATAGAGGCTTGTGTCATGGAAAGGAGCTAAGAGACGTTGGTCTCATGAATCTCCACCTATAAAAGATGTCCTATATTATATTATATTTATATTGGATTAGGAGTGATATAAATAGTTATATGGCAGGATGGGTACCTTGTAGTTTTAATTTGGATAGATAATTATAGTACCTTTAGAGGAATGGTGAGTCTGCCAACGAAAAGATATAACTCTAGCTTCTGCTTATGACCATGTGGGTTTGTTTCTTTCGGATTGGCTGGCTGCGCTCAAGCCAATCCCATCTCATGTATTGCCGTGGGCCCGCCAATATTCAAACTTGTCCAGCTCCATCATTAGGTTTGGCAGTATTAAAGGATTAATGGGCTGACAATGGGATTGATATATATTAAGGATAATATATATATAAAACTATTTAAGTGTGAAAAATTGATTTTAAGTGGGAAATTATGTATTGATGGTCCTATCTTTGGTGTTATTTAGGTTCTAGTTGACGTCGTTTCGAACAATTGAAGTAAAGCTTGATTTGGCAACTAAATGTAAGTGGACTACAGAACATGACGTCTCTCAAGACGTGTATATACATATATATATATATATATATATATATTTGGTAAAAATATATTTATATATACATAATTGCAAAAGTGAAGTTTCAAAAACTTATATCATTGTAAATGCATAATATATATCAGAATTTTATTATTTATTATATATTATTATGAAACTGTATGTGTCAAGAATGTTTTAAATAGTCAGTTAGACAGTCTGCAACCTTTGCCAACACGGGGTTAAGTGTTGGCCTTCGGCCGATGTAGTGTTATTGTGGTGTGGTGCAGTGTTATCGTTTGCTCTTCGGAGCCAGTGTTGCCTCTTTGAGGTTAGTGTTATTGTTCCCTATGGGAATCACCCACCGAGTGTTTAGCAGCTTATGTCTTTGTTTGACTAATGTTTTCCATATCGAACTACTGTTTTATTGTTACTGATCTTTATAAGTGGAAAAAGACTATTTATTGTTATATACATTGTTTCTACCTATTTAGTATATTTTGACTAACTAAAGTGGTTATTATTTTATTTAATGATTACAGTGTAATGGTTAAATGTTTTATTCTTGATAGTTTTATAGAATGATTATATTACTATTAAAACTATTTGTAAATGTTTTGTAAAGACTATAGTTTGTCAATGATACTAATGTTTTGTTTTGAAAGACATCCTCATGTTATGTAGTCTCTTATTGGGCTTCTAGCTCACCCCCTTTCTCCACCCTTTCAGATTAGAGCAGTGGATTATCTTTTGGTGGTAGATCATTGGAGACATAGATTGAAGACTTCTTTTGGAGCTGGGACTGTTTCTAGTTATTTTCTTAGGATAGTGAGTTTGTGATTTGTGGAACTCCTAGAGATTGTATTGGAGACTTATTTGTTAAACTTTTAATTTTTATGGATTTCATAGGAAAAGATTTTGATTATTTAAAGTTTTATTGTGAATATTAATTACGCTCTGTTCTATTATTTTAGTGCTGAGTATAAATAAGACAGGTTTTGCATCTAAATCCATGGTATGGATTTGGGGCGTTACAGCAAGTGATAGTAGGTTTTAATCTTCACATTTTATTTAGTTAGTTGGTGATGTGGTAGTTTCTCATTAAAATAAAAGGAGATTTCATTTAAAAAAGTATTGGAGGTAAGCCAAACCCTATGATGTACTCATTTATAATAAAGTTTTTATAACAATTATGCTATAATACTATGTTTACCCAAAATATATGGCTATTGGACCTAACCTCTACTTGGGCTCACAATCTATTTGTTTTGTGAGTTTTTGTGTTTCCTACTGTGGGTGGCCCTATGCTCAGCAGACCCAGATACACTTCTATTTCCCCAAGCCTTTCTCCCTCCCTCTGAGTGTTTGCTCTCTTTTCTTAGTCTTCTTCCTAGAATTTCCAACCTCCTTTCTCTCATTCTCATCTCTTATTTATAGCTCAAGATTAGTGGAAAGGTTATGATTACTCTGGGTTATTAGTGGGTTCAGAGGTCCAATTCCATTGCTTATAAGTGGGTGTTTAGTTGGGAGTGGGAGTAGTGGCTTTGGGATTGGTTCCCACCCTAAGAGGGACGTTCGACAATGGTATTCCCCAGGATGATACCGGGCAGCAAAGTTATAGTATTCCGGGGCAATCATGTTTCTGGCCAGGATGTGTTAGCCGGGTGGGTCTCTGGCTATGAGCCATGAGGTGTACGATCCAAGATTGCATGCTCAATGGGCCTTCGGTCAAGCATAGTGGTATGGATCCCGGGCCCATGGCCTCAACAGGCCTAGGGCCCAGCTTTGGGCAAAAGGGTTAGGACTATGGGCTACACTGTAGGGTTGAAGTTCGTGGCCCAAGTGGGCCTGGGGATCCCTGTGCCGTACAAATACATATATAATATTTTCCAAAACAATCTTATATAAAATATTACAACATTATTTGTGCATCGCACGGGTAACTTACTAATCTATATATTACTAAAAGTCGAAGTATAACATTTAATATTGCTACGCTCAAGTTAAGCCATATTAGCAACCATGTCATTATCATTTTTTTTTTTCTTGAATTTGTCCTATAATTTAAAAATAGTTTTCCTAAATTTAAAAATGCTAATAAAAGGAAAATAATTCCCAACCCTATCTCTTACACGGTTACAATTTTAGATGGCAACCCTTTGTGTTCCACGGTTACAATTTCAAATGGCAACCCTTTGTGTTTCACGGTTATAATCTCAAATGACAATCCTTTAACTTCCAAACACCAGACTATAGCTTACTAATTTTTTCATCTCTTTCTCTCTTCACACTATTTTAATACAATTTAAAAATAGTTTTCCTAAATTTAAAAATACTAATAAAAATCTATATCTATATATTACTAAAACCTAAAGCGTAGCATTGAATGTTGCTACGCTCAGGTTGAGTCATATTAGCAGTCATGTCATTACCATTTTTTTTTCTTGAATTAGTCCTACAATTTAAAAATAGTTTTCCAAAATTTAAAAATACTAGTAAAAAGAAAATAATTTCCAACCCTATCTCTTACACGGTTACAATTTTAGATGACAACCCTTTGTGTTCCACGGTTATAATTTCAAATGGCAACCCTTTGTGTTCCATGGTTACAATCTCAAACGGCAATCCTTCAGCTTCCTAACACCAGACTATGTCTTTCTAACTCCTTAATCTCTTTCTCTCTTCACACTATATTAATACAATTTAAAAATAGTTTTCCTAAATTTAAAAATACTAATAAAAAGAAAATAATTCCCAACCCTATCTTTGTGCTCCACTGTTACAATTTCAAACGGCAACCCATTGTGTTCCACGGTTATAATCTCAAACGGCAACCTTTCAGCTTCCTAACGCTAGACTTTGGCTTTCTAACTCTTTCATCTCTTCCTCTTCTCACACTATATTAATACTAAAAAGCTGGATGATTCAATTCAGGTATCTCTAAATCCTAGTTGCTTTTGACCTCTACTCTTGTGATTGCCCTACATAGTAGTTCAATGTAAGGATTAGATTAATAGTATTATTCTTTTTTATTGCTGTTTTTTTTTTTTTAATTTTAAATTTTATAATTTTGTTACTACCTCTTTTGTGTTGTGGGCCATATATGGGTTTTTATGTATTTAGGTTGGGTATTTGTACTGATATATGATTGTTTGTTTCTATTTTTAAAATTGATTTTTTTTTTTAAATGTTTGAGACGATAACATTATCGGTTTATATTGTGTAATCAGTGTGATAGAGTTTTAGTAGTATCCGTGTGATAGAATTTTAGTAGTTAGAAAATTGAATGATAGAGTTTTAGTAGTATTTGTGCCGGCAAAAATTCAATATGGTAAATTCCGTGCTTGCAGAAATTCAATTTGCTAAGGTGTTTTAGTAGTTAGCAAATTGAATTATAAAGTTTAAAAATCAATACTATAATCAGAACATGATACTTCTCCTTTTTTCTTAGTCTCCTCATTTAAGTGAATCCCTCCTTCATCATTAGAATTGATTTAAAATTCCTTCTATTAGCTTTGATTGTAATTGATTGTACTGTTGGCCATCACATGGTTATAAATAAAGCGATTACATGCCTATTGCTTTGGAAGGAGATTCCATTGTTGGCCGAATAGTTTAGGTAACCAAAAGAATATTTGGCTCCAAAGTGGATGATATGTAGAGACTAGAGTAATCCTTGACATTGGAAAAGAATTGTCTACTGAAGCAGAAACTACAAGTGAGAGAGGCTGAACAGTTTATGTAGATATTGTTTAATAAGAGAGGCTGGACAATTTATGTAGTTATTGTTTAATGAGAGAGGTTGAACAGTTCATGTAGAGTATCTTTGACATTGAAAAATTGTATTGTTGTTGCATTAGTATAATTCAAGCATGGTGTGAATTACTAGAAATTTGTATTGCAACTCACCGCTGTTGGTGACCAGAATTTGTATTGCAATTCACAACTGTTGGTGATAATTTTTATTGCTCTCTTTATTTGTTTGGGTTGGTTGAAATAATTAAAATTTACTGGTGATATGTTATTAAGTTCTTAAGCATGGTGAATCCCACAAAAATTGGTAGTTACATATCAGAAGTTCTTGATGTTGGCCTTCTTGGGCCTCTATTTAAGGTGGATTTGCTCAGTTTTTACGAACTCAATATATGTTCCAACATGAATATATAGTCTGATGGAATTTAAATTGTACTAATTTCTAATAGAAATTGAATTTGAAGAATTGTTGGTATTCTTAAATACTAATAATAATTGGGGTTGATGATATTCTCATGAACTAGCTGGTATGAATATCCTTTGCTATAAGTGTCTATGTAGAATAGAAACTTATGTCATTTGTAGCAAAAGAGAAATATCGGGTTTTGTGCAGAGCATCAAATATACAACAAAGAAATTGAAAACAAAATTTTAGCACTTCATTATCCTTATTTATTTTGGTGGTTTTAAAGTTGTTTAATTTGGTTTAGTATGCAATATTATGTATTAATCCAGCTCAAGTGAAAAAAAAGTAAATAGGATATATTCATGATGATATGATGTAGAGCATTCGATCAATTATATTTTGGTATTGATCAATTTTAAACTCATCCACATTTTTATATTTCAATTAAAAAAATGTATACTAATTTTAAAATTTAAGTACTATTGCAAATTTGCATAAGCATATGCCAGAAGAAGTTCATGGTGTTCCATGTCTCTATTAAGGTAAGCTTATCATTTTATCATTAAGAGGATAACAAAAGAAGTCACAAGACACAAATTTTTTCTGTTTCTTTATGTGTGTGTGTGTGTGTGTGTTTTTTTTTTTTTTTTTAAGGAAAAAGACAACGCTTGAAATTTGATTAAGAAGCTAGAAAATCAGCGAAAAGAAACTCATCAACGTTTGATGGAACAGTCTCCATACAAACTAATAAAGGAAAAGAAATTCTTGCTTTTTAGGCTAAAGCATGTGCAACAACATTACTTTACCTTATAGTACGAGAGAAAGAGAAACCCCTCAGAGAGCTAACATTAATTAAAGTATCTCTAAAAAGAATGGGTTTCCTAACATATGTATATTATGGAATGTGGCATACGTAGGAAAAAAAATAAAGCTGTCATTTTACAATTTCCTTTGGAGTCCAGTTGGAAAGGTATACATATTCTTTCTCCTTTATTTTGGAGTAATGGTTGAATTAAATAACAAATTGGGACAGAGGTTGTAAATATTATCATTATTACCCAACCTTTGTTGTGAAGTGTCACAATGTCTTTTTCATCTTCATAATTTTTCATTTCAGGGCTTGCTGTGACTTGAGCCACATTGTCGAAGGAAATGAAACACTTTAGCGGGTGTTCTACTTCTGTTTATATGTGTCTGAAATTTGTTTAGTTCATAGGTTTGTTTATTATTTATTCCCCTTGATGTGCTATATCATAAAAGTTTGTTTTTTATATAATTTTTTTATGGTAATTATCGTCATTTTTGTTGTAGTTGAATCAAAATTAGATTTGCATAATTAGTAGTTGCTGCATCTTCATCATTATCACAAATTTAAGATAGAGATTACCCTCATCAATAGCTGTTGCATCTTCTTCATTGCCAAACTTGATCATCTTGACAAACCTTTTATTTATCTGATTGTACCACATGTATATATTTACTTTTAAGATGGATTCTATTTGATTGTAAGATTTTTATGTCTTTTGATATAAATTAACTAGCTGGTATGTTAGCACCGCTTGATTCTTCAGTTTATTTTCTAATCTTTTACTTTGCCTCCAACACTATCATAATTGGTTCTCTCTACACACACACACACACATAGTTTTGTAGGATCCAAGCAAGAAAGAGTTTAAGATGCTTGCTGTGTTATTCTCTCAAATTTTTACAGCATGAACAACTTGCAGTATTGAAGGAATTACTAAATATTTTATATCAATAGCTATTTGTTAATAGGTGTTTGACAACTTTTAGAATATGAAAAGTTTTAGGTTAAATGGGTAACAATTTTAATTTTGTTAATTTTTGCTTTTTAAATTACTAATAGTGATTTATCATATTAAATTGGTAGTTTATTTGTATATTAATCATCTACAATGTTGTAATGTTATTTATTTTTCCTTTTTAATTTGTGAGGTTTAATTCAAATAATTTGGAATAAGTCCTCTGAAATCAAATTCAATACCAAAAAAACTTTGTTAGGGACTTTGTAAGGCTAAAGGAAGCTTGAAGGTAATATAAGTTTTGGCCTCTTGTAATATACTTATATTGTGAGATTCAGTTGCTACAAGTAGTATTGTAGTAACTTACATATGAAACTCTAGATGTTACACAAATAGTTAAGGATAACAACATTCACTAATATTTGTCTTTTAATTTAAATGGTATTTTGCATAATTGCTTAGCATTCATTAGATTTCATTTTCAGTAATTTTCTCATGCATCACACGGGTTAGCGACTAATCTATATATATATAATAATAGGTAAAGCAGAGAAACTCAAATTAGAATTCTAAATTAAAGTTTCAATTTTGCACCATGTGCCATAAATTATTTATTCTTAAAGAGTTTTATTTTTTAATTTTAGAATCAAATGTGGGACCACATCATAAATATCCATCCAAGTGAGTATTAAGTGCAAAAACAAAAGAATCTAGAATAAATGAATCGTTAAAAAAAAAAAAAAAAAAGTGCTTCACAATAATTTTTTTTAAAAAAAGGGACAATTTACATTTTATACCTAATAATATCCTTACAAAATTTTTTAAAGAGTTAAAAAAAAATATAAAAATGACTATTAATAGTATTTAAATTATATATATATATATATATAGGAATTATATTATGCATCTTATTGTATATTTTTAGGTGTATCCATGCATACACATGGAGTTACAAGCTAGTATATATAAAAGTAGAGATCTTATGTGGGAAAGCATGGGTTTTTGCCATGTGGCGCTTTCTTTGACAAGGAATTTTTTCCACATAAATTCTTTACTCAAATGCCACATCAGAGATATTGACTAATTAAAATTCTAAAGATAAAAACTCTTTATTCTCTTAGATTCATTGTATCAGGACATTCCTCAAGTGCCATGTTAGAGATAAGGGCTAATTAAAATTTAAAAGATAAGGACTCTTCATGTTCTTTAGTTCATTGTTTCAAGACTTTCCTCTTTCTCACAAAGCACAAAACTTTTCATGTTTCCACTCACCATTTCTTGCACTTCTGCTACTTTATATATACCTACCGTGACAGGCCAAAAACAAATTGACCCATTGTGATAAATTAACCAATTAATTTAGCCAAGTGAATTAATTAAGTTAATTAACATACAAAGGCGTGGTAGTACAAACAAGTCACCAAATAACTAAATATGCAGCGGAAATTAAATGACATGGTGATTTGTTTACGAATGGGGAAAACCTAATGGCAAAAACCCCACCGGGTGATTTTCAGGTCACCACTCCCGAAACTCCACTATTATCACAACAAGCGGTTACAAGTAAAGGAATCCCAAGTACCTTACCAACCTACAGTTGAACCCTTACCCCAATACCCAATTGAACTTGTTCTGTAGTGACAGTTCCCCTTTTTGATGCACGGCTCCCAAGTATGTGACTAACCAATGCGCGGATCCTAGTACACGACTTCAACACCAACTGAAAGAGAGGTTGGCTGCAAAGTTCTACAGTTCATCCTACACGATGAAGATCAAGAAGATGCTTGGTCACAAAACCCAAAGGTGCACATACACAGCAACTTCTTCAGAAGAGATGAACTAGGGCAAGAACTTTGTCTCCGGTCACAATTTGCTTCAACAGAGTTTTCTCAATGCTTGTGCAACTTATGAACTATTTGACGGCCCTTAAAACAATCTTTTTATATGTCTAGGGTTAAGAGAAAAGAAGGCTCAAAGACACATTCACGGATCCCAAGAAATCAGATCAGAATTTCTGATTTTATAAACCTCGACAGATAGCAAGGTGTCGAGCAGCTATCGAGCTTTAATGAATGTGCACTTCTTCAGCTTGTTTCTTGGACAGACTTGATGACTTCAACACTTGATCTTGAAACCTTGTTTCTTGAAGTATTAAAAACACCTAGAACTACGCAATTACAAGTAAAGTGCGTATTGTAAAAGGATTAGCCAATTACATAAAAGAATGACATATGTTTTTTAACAAGTGAAACATATATGTCCTAACAATCTCCCCCTTTGGCAATCCATGACAAAACCACAACAAACAAATGAGATATGAGAGAAGTCATAAATCACTGAACTTATATTCACTTGTTGAATACAATAAAATCTATCCTAACACAAACCCTTGAAAAACTTTGCAAGAAAAGAGTTTATGGCAAGTAGACTTTGACAACCTGTATTTCTGAAACACTTTAAACAAAACTCATCATGGCATCTTGTGTGAAATAGAAATAATAGATTGCATATAAGTATAAGAAATATGTGTATAAAGATAGAGAAGAAACAACACATGTAGAAATAGGAAAAAGAAACAAACATCCATATATAGAAAAAATAAGTACAATGTATGTCAATAAATGGTCACAAGACCCAATGTACATGAACAATGTATCTATAAAAGAAAGAAAAGAAAAGATACATCATATCCTCACTACATCCCTCAAGTATCAACACTCCCCTTAACAAAATGTCCTATACTAACTCTCCCCCTAAGATGACTACTCTCATATCCCAAAATTACTTCCCCTTTTTATCATGAGTGACAAAGGGTAGAGTGTTAAATAGACATCTCATCAATAGAGTTAGCATCTCCATCATCATCATCTGAAGCATCATCGTTCTCGTCATCATCATTCTCAGAGTTAGAAGCCATTGGAGGAGGTGGTGAAGGAGTAGCCTCAGGAGCAAAACCACCCATGGCCGCCTGTCGTCGTGCAATACGACCAACACGAACATTCACATTCACCTAATACAACTCAGTGGAGAGTGTATCAAGGCGAGCATCCATGCGCTGCAGCTACGCCATGATGTCTCCAAGGGACACATCGCTCATGGAGGAAGAAGGAGTGGATGTAGATAGAGCAGATCGATATGGAGCTGAACGGGAGGGAGGAGTGGAATCCAGCTGTCTCGACCTAAACTGAGCCTTACTACGTTTTACGATAGCGGCATCTATAGCACACATGAAAGTGAAATGGTCAGACACGAGAAAAGGGATGGAAAAATGGCGTAGAATCCTCGTGATAGCAGAAGGAAAGATGAGCTTATCACAGGTTGCCGCATCCAAATGAACATCTATAATAGACAGAATGAAATGAGAAGGAAAATCTATAGTAAGATGCTCAAGGAAGGATAACAAAAATCGAGCACAAGGCTCTGTGATGGAGTTGTAGTGAGAAAGTGGATGAAGTACAAAAGTCATCACCATGTTTAAGAATCTAGGACCTTTAGCAAAAGGCCGACATGATGTGTACTGACGCTCACCCCACTCCGAAGGGCGCTCACAGAAAGCAGACGCTCATAAGAAGGATAGTCAGGAAACTCTATCCTAGCAACCCGAAGCACATCCGCAACAAGCTGCGGTGTGACAAGGATGCGCGTACCTCAATTTCGAGTAAAGAAAAGAGGTACTGAACGATCAATCCCATGCATGTTGGAGTAAAACTCCTGAATGAGCATGAGAGGACATGTGACCGGGATGTCACACAGTGACTCCCATCCCCTATTGTGAATGACAGAGGGAAGGTCAGTGTCAGCGAAGTCAGCCAAAATGACTTGGCATTCCAAATGAACACCTCGTCTAGAGAAGTTCTCTGAGAATGCCTTGTGGGCATCATCATCACGAAACCGAAGATTAAGAGGAGCAGAATCAGAAGAAGAGGAAGCTCCAGAACACAGAGAGTTCCGAGCCAGAGTAGATTTATGCTTAGGTGCCATAGACACTACTAACGTAAACAGAATGAGAGAGAGAAAGAGAGAAAGAGACAATCAGAAAAGTCTCAAAGCAATTCAAATATATCAAATATATTGAATAGAGAGTACGTATGCATGGGAATGCATGAATATGTGACATGCAAAAGAAATTTCATCATGGGCTCAGCCCAATCCAAACCTACCAGCACACAGACATATTACACACATCTAAATGCATGAAAATACCATTATGATGCAAATGTGATGCAATGCATGAGATTTTGAACACATTTAAATGAAAACCCATCCCAAAATTTCAAGAAAAACTCATCAATTTTGAAAAACCCTAAAATTTTTCAGAAACCCCAAAACATAAGATTCAAAAACATGAAATGCATGAAGAATGAAGGGAAAAGAGATCATACCAACTGATTTGAAGCAAGGAAAGGCCGAAAATCATGAGGGTTGAAGGTTTTGAGTGAGAAAAAGGAGTTTGAGAGGTGAACAGGCGTGGACAGATCGAGAGAGATCGAGAAAATGAGAACCAGATCGCGAACAGGGCTTATATAGAAACCTCAGTAAATCTCGACAGATGAGGTATCGAGAGGTGTTGAGCTAGTTGTCGAGAAAGGTGTTAAGGAAATGGTCGTCGACAGATGTAGGTGTCGAGGAGGTGTCGAGGAACAAACCACCAGAACCAAGAACAGAAACTCAATCGATCCACCAGGTGTCGAGAAGGTATCGAGGAGATAGAAACTTTCTCGATCGATCCCTCAGGTGTCCAGGAGGTGTCGAGATTGCGGTAAGGAAAAAGCTTAAGAAGCTCGATAGATAGCTAGGTACCGAGGAGGTGTTGAGCTTGCTTTTAAAAACAGTTTTTTGTGAAGAGAAAAACATAGATATGAATGCAGTCAGACATGCAACTCAACCAATGATCCAATCAACATATTAAGCTCTCAAAATCATCTCTCAACAAAAATTTTAAGCACATGGATCCTCAGAAACACACACACACTAAACAAGTCTAACCAATTTTATATTTCAGAAACAAGTCAAGACAGTTTAGTGAGCATACATTAGCACATGTAAAACCTAGTGATGGCAAAATCACATTGTACCTGCACATGTATCAAGAGTAGCAAAGAATATTGCGTGTTGTGTGTGAAAAGCATCGCAAGATTGCATAAATGTATACATGTTATGACGATTTGAGATATGAGAAAATTACTTTAACTCACACACAATCATAACTGTTTGACGGGGACTATCACCTTCGAGGTACATTCTATAACTCTCACATCTCCTAGAAAATACGCTTGCAATCATATTTAAAAGCCTTTTTGATCTTTTTGCTTTATATTTTCTTTGCATATTTTCTTTTTAAGCATATCATGCATAGGCATATAAGAGAGAGAAAAGAAATACCCAACATGTTAAGCATTGACATTGCACTTTGCTATGCCGAAGCATACAAGTGTCTTATTATGATTGGCGGGCAACAGTGGTGAGATGGTCATTTATGCCTTTCTCTTAGGATTTTCTAGTCTTACCCGTCAAAAAGAGTGATATGAGTGTTAAGTTCAAGAGATAACTTAATCTTACTCATCACAAACAAGAGTCACAAAGCTCACTTGCTTAGTTGTGCATAGAGATGCTCATCTAAGTTACAAAAGATACAAAGTTTAGAAAACTTTGTTTCAATGGCCATCCAAGGTACACAAGTACCAAAGTACACAAAACACACACTATTTTTGTATTTTTCTGATTTTTCAATTTTTTTTTAAATTTTATATGAAAAACAAAAATAAGCAAAATTGAAAAATAACCAAACAAAAACATGTTAAACAAAGCAAAGCAATGCATAAAACTAGATGCAAATGCATGAAAGCATGATTCCAAAAACAAATAAGAAATCAAGAAAGAAAGTCCAACTTTAGATAGAAAGAATTAAAGTAGAGGAAAAACAGAAAAGACAATTAAGTCTTAGGATCCTTTATCACCCACACAGCACGAGTCTTTGGCCGTGAAGATGAAAAGGCACGTGTCCTAATATGATTACCAACGGACATAGAGGAATTAGAATTCCCCTGAAATTGAGTCAAAAAGCTCAAAGTTTTTAATTACTCACCAAGAATAGGTACAGAGCCTTTAGACAAATGATGAGACCTATTGGACACTCGCTTATGGGGAAAAAATTTGAAACAATTAGGGCGAGTGTGACCAAAACCACCACAATGGTGACAAACATGAGTAGTTTTAGAGCTACTCAACTTCCTAGAAGGAGGTCTAACCTTAGAGGTTGACAACTTAGGACAATTTGGCCTAATATGACCAACAATAATACAATGATGACAAGTGGAGACAAATTCAGAATTTTTATTCTTCCTAGGCGGAGTTTTAGACATAGGTTTAGAAACTTCAGCGTTAACATCAGAATTTTTACCATTGTCTATCCTAGCAATATTAGCCTTCAACTCTTCATTATTCCTTTTAAATGGGGGAACATAAAAATCTTTTTCTTTTGAGTTAGGCTCAACAACAAGTTTGGCACTAGTTAAATTTCCAACTTTAGTTTTAAATTCAACTAGTTGCTCTTCCAAACTCTTAATTTTGTCCACTTGAGATGAGATTTGATTTTTAAAATTCTCATTCAAATTATTCGCTTCATCCAATTTTGCAATCAAATGATCTTTTTCAAGCTTGACCTTTTTAAATTTAGCTTTTAATTTTGAAGAACATTCAAGAGATTTCATACAGAAATTATAAAGCTTGCAATAGGCATCTTGAATATCATCATCGTCATTCAACATAAGATCATGCAAATCAAAACAATCAAGAGTTTCCATGACAACAGGGGTCAATGGATCAATACAGAAAGATTAAAACATAATCAGAGTGTGCCTGCTCTGATACCACTTGATAGGCCAAAAACGAATTGACTTCTTGTGATAAATTAACCAAATAATTTAGCTAAGTGAATTAATTAAGTTAATTAACATACAAAGGCGTGGTAGCACAAACAAATAACCAAATAACTAAATATGCAGCGGAAATTAAATGACATGGTGATTTGTTTCCGAATGGGGAAAACCTAACGGCAAAAACCCCACCGGGTGATTTTCAGGTCACCACTCCCGAAACTCCACTATTATCACAACAAGCAGTTACAAGTAAAGGAATCCCAAGTACCTTACCAACCTACAGTTGAACCCTTACCCCAATACCCAATTGGACTTGTTCTGTAGTGACAGTTCCCCTTTTTGATGCACGGCTCCCAAGTACGTGAATAACCAATGCGTGGATCCCAGTACGCGACTTCAACACCAACTGAAAGAGAGATTGGCTGCAAAGTTCTTCAGTTCATCCTACACGATGAAGATCAAGAAGATGCTTGGTCACAAAACCCAAAGATGCACATACACAGCAACTTCTTCATAAGAGATGAACTAGGGCAAGAACTTCGTCTCTGGTCACAATTTGCTTCAACGGAGTTTTCTCAATGCCTGTGTAACTTGTGAACTATTTGACGGCCCTTAAAACAATCCTTTTATATGTCTAGGGTTAAGAGAAAAGAAGGCCCAAAGACATATTCATGGATCCCAAGAAATCAGATCAGAATTTCTGATTTTATAAACCTCGACAAATAGCAAGGTGTCGAGCAGCTATCGAGCAGGTGTCGAGCTTTAATGAATGTGCACTTCTTCAGCTTGTTTCTTGGACAGACTTGATGACTTCAACACTTGATCTTGAAACCTTGTTTCTTGAAGTATTAAAAACACCTAGAACTACCCAATTACAAGTAAAGTGTGTTTTGTCAAAGGATTAGGCAATTACATAAAAAAAATGACATATGTTCTTTAACAAGTGAAACACATATGTCCTAACATACCTGTCCTACCCATAGCCTTTAATCTTCATGCCATAGGTTAGGTGCTTTTTTATTTTGTTTTAGCCCACACAATTTCTTGGTTTCTTTGTAATTTTTGACTACTATTTAGTGTAGTATTTGTATGATCCTCAACCATAAAAGTAAAAAATTATGATTTTGGAGTTTTCTTTGTGAATCAAGATTATTTCAGCTTTAGTTGCAATTATTCAAGAATAGTGTGCAAATGGTGTACAAACTACAATCATATTGTTAGTTCCCTCCATCAAAGCTACAATTAAGTAGTTCTTCACATAATTTTTATATTCTTTCTCATGTATCTTTTATGTATAGTACTTATCCAACTAAATCTCTTTTTTTTTGTTTGTTTGTTAGTGTTGTTGATTATAGTTGTTGCGGTTTGTTAGGGTTAATTTCAAATTATTTAATTTTATGTTACGGTATTGATATACGATTGTAAGTTAATTAGTATGCTCTACTTCTCTATATAAAGACAAAGCTTATGTGTAAAATTAATAATACAAGATCAGTTCTCCCAATTTTAGCTTATACTTTTCTTGAATTTTAGCATTCTCTCTCTCTCTTCTTTTTCTTTTTTCTTTTTTAATTTTTTTTAAGGATATAAAGGCCCTATTAGAGGCAATTAAAATTGATAAATGGAAGTATATTTAGCCAAAATTTTCTTTGTTTGATTACATTCTCTTTATGTTGGTACACAAATAATTTTTTATTTTTTATTTTTTCGTTTAGATTATGAACAAAGTGTTTGAGATTTGGTGGTGAGAATGAAGTGGTTGAGGAACTGTTCGGTTTTAGAAATAAAGTCTACCTTTTATCAAGATGTTATTTTATTATTTTAAATATTAAATTTATACTATGGTATAGATTCCTAGAAATTTCTAATAAATGTGCAATTCCAATCTCATATATATAGATTAGTAAAGAAAACCCACTCAATAGTCGAAAATTACTTCTAGGATAAGGAAAAATTAAAAAATATTAAACTTCAAAGAATTCAGCAATATTATAGGAAATATCATAAATAAAATATAACAAAATGAATATTATATATGGGTCTTAAAAGAATAAAAATTATTTTCAAATGAAATTACCAAGCATCCACGTATCGCGTGAGACATTATCTAGTTTGCTATAGAGCTATAGAGATGTATAAAAAATATTCAAAAAAAAAACTTAGCGTCTTCCATTAAAGTTAGCACTCAAAATACTAACAAATTTAAACAACCAATATCATCCAACTCTTAATATATTGAGAATTTCTAAGTCTGAATATACCAATTCTTATATTAGCACACTGGTACATCAATTTATAGATTTGCTTCGCCAAATGTTTAACGCAAAGACAAATTTAAGGCCAGAATATACTAGATAAAATTAGTGAATAAAGCCCCTATCATTTTGTAAAATAAATTAAAGCGGAAAAATCATAAAACAAAATTTAAATAAATATAAAAGGAGAATTGAAGAAGAATTTTGTACCTATCAAGATTTTATGCCATTTTTGCTTAGATTTAATTTATAAAAAAAAAAAAAAAAATCTTTGTTAAGGATCACTGGCGGAGCTAGAGGTGGGCCGGGGGAGGGCACCTGCCCCCCCTCACTCCTCAAATTTTTTAGTAATAGTAGTCTAAAGTAGTTATATACTGACATGGAAGGAAAAAAAAAAATGAAAAAAAGAACTTTTACTTAGTTGAAAACTTGAAAGTGACCAAACCATTGCTTTTGTCTTGTCCTACTGCAACTTACACCTATTTCACTATTTTTTATTTTATATCAATATTTACACTATTTTTACTATTTATGATACTTTTCACAGCATTTTATTCTTGAATGATGCTAAAGATACTACAAATTTTACAACTTATGTCTTACAAATTGGCATGTCACCAATAACAAAAAAATCATTTCAAACATTTATTCATTATATTTTTTAAGTAACACTAATCACATTCTTACTCCATCAGTTTGTAAATTTTTTAGTAGCTATGAATTGGTTATTTTTGTTTATTTATTTATTTTAATAATATGAAATATATTCATATTTGCTTACAATTGTTTATTTATTTTGTTATTATTGTTGATTAATATTTTTTAGATTAATTTCACTTTTAATATCATCTTTTAATTTTGCCTCCTCTACACTAAAATCCTGGCTCCGCCACTGTTAAGGATGATGGCACAAACTATTATATATGGTCTTTATAATGCTAAGAAACCTAATGACATAAGGCTAATTTTTAACAATAATGGAGATATTTTTAAAACTTCTGGGGGGCCAAGGCCCCCACAATTGTACATAGTTCTGCACTTGTCACTTAGATTTGTGAAGGTTATCCTAGAAAGTATGGGTGTGGCTTCAGGGCCGCCGCACTCACACCCGATGTGGTATGTGGTGTGCGACGCCGCTAATCGCGTGTCCGTGCCACGTCTTTTTTTTTTTTTTTTCCCGGATTCACACCGATTCACGCTGAACCGGGCCAATTCCGGTGGAAACAGGTGCTGAAATGGCTGATACAGCCCAATTCCGGTCAAAACGGGCTGCCACTATGTCGCCAGCCTCCATTCTTCAGCGTCATGTGGCCTTGTGAAAAAAAAAAAAAAGAAAGAAGAAAGAAGAAGAAGAAAAAAAAAAGAAAGAAAGAGAGAGAGAGAGAGAAGGAAGAAGAGATAAGAATGCCATGACTTCATGTGCACTTACTGGTGAAGGCAATAAACTGAGCTCCTGAAACTGTGACAAACAGAGCAAGGGAGAAAGTTGTGGAATGTCGATAGATTTTTGAATAGGTGTGCTAGTAAAAGAGATAAGGACTTGAAAAGTAAAAAAGATAGAAAATGTTAGAACTTGTGAAAACAGTAAAAATAAAAGTTTTGATTATTTGATTTTATCACCTTTAGCAATCAGTTTTTGTTATTCTTTAATACTTTGATTTTATAACCTCATTACTTCTTTTTTTTTTTTTTTTTGAAGGAAAATAATTTAATATTATAAATATGTTATTGGGCTAAAATTTGGGTTGTGTAAACATTATAATAATACATATAAATACGCTTTTAAATTTATTAATATATGTTTATCATTACTCTTAAATTGGTATATGTTTACCATTGTAAAAAAAGATATGCTTAGCAATATATAGAAAATATAAATAAAAATATTTTTAATAATTTTTTAATCGCTACATCCTATTGCACTTGCACCTTATTTTTTTTAAAATTGCCGAGTCCCGTACTTAAATCTGCACCCGCACCCGCACTCGTGCTTCATAGGGGTTATCACCAAATTCGGCGAAGATATATTAAATTCTACGAGATCTCTGTCAAATATGGTGAAATATTCACCAGACCTCATGCTAAAACTTGTCACTACAAAATGCATGTGCAACATAATGTGTGTCATTGGTCATTTATTAGTTCACCCAAGCAGGCCATGTTGTTCATCTCTTTTCCGCAGCTTGTCATTCAATTAAACCAAAACTGGGTTTTCTCTATTATCTTTCTCGGGGAGGCTTAGTTTAGCCCTTTGGTTCGCAGTGTAATTAAAAAGAGGGCAACAGCTTGGCTGGAAAGGCCACAGGTCAAGCCAATCCACAAACCCTGTATAACATAATGCACACAAAGGAAACATTACAAAAATTTTGTAGTTGATTGTTTCTCAAATTTGTGTAGAAGAAAAATCAAATTTTGTACGTCTATGCAGACATGTTTAACTGATGTGTAGATACTTTGTTCATAGTATCATGATATAAGCTCACCTTAGCTTGCAGATTCGTCTTAAATCCAAGGCCGCATGCAGTTGGTAAACCAATGATATAGAAGGTCGCCAAGTTAACATAAACAGCCAAGTGCTGCCAACCATATCCTCTGGCCACCCCTGCAGTGTCAAAACCATTAGCCTTGAAACTGAAAATGTAAATTTGTAATGATGAGGTAGATAGAGTGTATTGTAGAAAATTGTATGGTTCAGACCTGAAATGACAGCTTGCACTGAATCAATGAATATTGTAATTGCAAGCAGGGGAGTCATTGAAGCAAATTCCTTAATGATTTCAGAGCTATCACTGAAGAAACTAGCCCATATATTGTGACCAAATGCAATAGCCAAAACAAGTGTGACCCCAACAAGGAGAGAGAGCTTTAGACTCACACCTATGGCATTCTTTACCCGGTTGGGATGGCCTGCTCCCAACTCATTTGACACTCTTGTGCTGTCACAATAAGTAAAAGTTTTTCAATATTTGGAACATACCAGAGAAAAGATAAAATTTTCCTCTAAACTAGTTTGAAGAATCTCTTCCAACAAATTATGTGGCTTTTAGAGACCATCCACATGCAGTGCCGGCTCAAGGCATAGGCAAGTTGGGCCTAGGCTTAAGGCCCCACCAAAAAACAAATTTTTCCTTAGGAAAAAAAGCCCCACTTTCCATAATTAAAGGCCCAAATTTTTATAAAATTATATATATATATATATATATATATATTCTAAAGGTTGTACATTTTTTTTATTAGTGATGTTAAGGATACTACAAATTTTACTATTGGCTTACAAATTGCCATGTTATTAATCACAAAAAAGTGATATAAACATTCATTAGTTAAATCGATGAGTTCATCAATGAGAGATAATATCACATTATATTTTGAACATTTTATAGTGCTTTTAATTAGCGCATTTTTCTTTTTCATTTCTATTAAGACTCTCAAAGTACGAGACCAATAGAAGCTTAACTCAATTGAAACCCTAAAATATTTCAAAAAAATGTTGCAAATGTGTTAAATCATCAATTATAGATTAATCTCTCCTAATAGTTTGAGACTTTGATTTTTGTAAAATAATATCCTACAAAGTCATACACCAAGTAATATCTATCTCTCTCTCTTAAAATCAAAATATAAAATTAAAAATTAGATTACAATTTTATTTAAATATGCATCGTCTTATATCCAAAATAAAGTATCTTTTTCCATCGCAATATATTTTTATTTCTTTTTATTAGTATTTATAGGTTCAACTATGATATTTAATTCTCTATATGAAATTAACATTAATCTAGTTGGCATTATTTATGTATTTAATGTATTAAATTAACCTTAATTTGATTAGTATTAAATAATTTTGTTTAATTAATATTTACATATTAAAGGCCCCGCATAAATTTTTCGCCTTAGGCCCCAAATTATGTTGGGCCGCCCCTGTCCACATGTACTTAATCACAGGCCTTGTTAAGTCTTCTTAACAAGTCACATGACTATTAAAAAATTCATGTGATTAAAAGTACATGTTGATGGTTATTTCAATCATGGCATAAATAGTGGGTTGTAGGAATTTTCCTTTTTAAGTTTTGTCAACGGAAAAGGAAAAGCAGAGCTTAAAAAGAATAAGACAACTTAAAACGAAGGTATTATACAAACTAACCTTGCAGCAGCACTGAGACCATATGAGAGCATGTAAGCGATAGCTTCTGTATTCACGCTGAAGTTTTAATCCAAAAAAGAATTATTAAAGCAAAATATCAAGTCTGTAACTGATACGGCTAGGGAAAACCGAAAATGGCCGTGAAGCTTACCACATAGCAATCAATGAAGTGGTTGTTTCTGAGTTTTGCAACAATCCCGCTAAGAGAACCAGAATCTCGAAAGCCCAGTACTCCAAACTGACAAAATTTTCTAATTAGAGGACTTTTGAAAGTCATAAGGTCATGACTGTGCTTATGATACCATGTCTTGGGGCTCAACTTATGTACTGGGGTAATTTTGGTCATAATGCTAATTTCAGTATGGACCGGGTTCTTTTAGCCTGTTTAATTTGAGATCAGTTTGGAATTTCATTTGGCCATGGTACATAGCTAATATAAAGAAAATTTTCTGAAATTCAGAACACTTCATCAATCATTGGTGAGTGTTAAGTTCATATTTTCTATCTTAACAAGACTGCCTCATTTTGTCGTTCTAAAATATATTCTCATATCAAAATAAGCTATGTCACAGTATTTTTTTTTTAATTATTAAAAAAAAAGCATAATCATTAAGAATAGGGGACACAATAGAATTAAAAGCACACTTACCATACCATTGCTGCAGGGAGAAGGGCTAGTTTCAAGCTTGGAAGAATGTATTGGAATGATTCCAATGAAAATCCCCCCCATCACTACAAGAAAAAAGACCTATTACAACAAGTAATATTACAACAACAAAAATAATTGGAGTAATATATATCGTGTTGCATCTATGAGTTGTTTTTTGTTGTAATAGTAACTTAAATTTATTACATCAATTAAGATTGTTGCAAGAATTACCTTATTACATCTAAATGTGTTGTTGTAATAACTAAACCTTATTATATTTTTAAATCTATTGATGCAATAAGTAACCACTTATTTCACATCAAAATATATGGTTGTAATAGATGAAAGATATACTTTTTGTTGTAATAGTAACTTAAATGTATTACATCAATTTAAGATTGTTGCAAGAATTACCTTGTTACATCTAAATGTGTTGTTGTAATAGTTAAACCTTATTTCACATCAAAATAATGTTGTTGCAATAAGTAACCACTTATTTCACATCAAAATAATGTCGTTGCAATAAGTAACCGCTTATTTCACATCAAAATATTTTGTTATAATAGGTAAAACCTTGTTTCACATCAAATGAAGTTGTTGCATTTGAAGGTTTAAGGCAAAAATTGAAATTGAGGCTTTTTATATATTTGAGGCAAAAATACACTTTTGGTCCTTATATTTTGAACCAATTTTCATCTTGGTCTCTACTTTTTTGGAGCGCCTATGTTGGTCCCTCAAAATAAAAAATTGTTACTATTTTGGTCATTACTGTCATCTCAATAATGGAAATTGTCTACGTAGCAAACCTTCAATCTAATTAAATTAAATAATAAAATATTTTTTTTATTGCTTTTCATTATTTTTTTTGGGAAGAACATAAAGAACATGTTCTTCATGTTCTTCCCCAAATCAAGACATATCCAACTGACCCGAGAGCTCTAGCGGTCGGTGGTGGGTTATAGATCCCAAAAACCTGCTCCAAGGATCGGCGGCGGGTTACAAATCCAATAAACCAACTTCAGTGGGTCGGTTGCCGGGTTCTCTCCTCTAAAACTCGTCTCAACCAACTTGACTGGAACCTTATGAAAATCCAGCGATTCAAGCTTTTTTTGGCGAGTTTTTGGTCAAAATACTTTAGATCCAACAAGATTTATGCCAGATTCAGGGATATCTCACCAAATTTAGTGAGATCTCATCCAGATTTGGTGGAAATCTCATCGGATCTAGCGAGATCTCACCAAATCCAATGAGATCTCATCTAGATTTGGCAAAATTTCGTTTGAAAGAAACTATTTTGGCCGAATTTTTCCACCATGGACGATTTACACGGAATTGACCGCATTTTGGCACGAATCCGACTGCTTTGATTTGACTCCCTCTCTAGTTGGCAATAGGTTTGAACTTCCTCCACTCGATTCTCTTAGGTCGGTTACGGGTTAGGCACAAACTAGACCCAAATTCACCCGTGGACACCCCTTCAAACCCATAAACCCAGTAAACAAACCAATCTCCAACAAACCCAGAAAACCTATAAATTTTCTTCTAAAACAAACACCAAAAATTCAGCTTAAATACAAAATAATAAATCCCAAAGCCCATATTTTCTCAAACACAAGCAAAATCATCAAATTCCAAAGTCTAGCTAGCCACACCCTAAAATCTCCAAAGACCCACAACATGCCACACACAAAATCTCCATACTTTTTTCATGTTCTTCTTCCCTAAAACCCATGGCCAAAAACCCATTTTCCCCATAAACCCAAGCCAAAAACCGATATTCCCTGTAGATCCATGCCGAAAATCATTCTTCCCCATAAACCCATGTTCGAAAATCGATGATGTGAACTTTCTCTATCTCATGGTCTAATCCCATGGACGAAACTCATGATTGACGACTCATGGCCACACCCCATCAATTGAACTCTATCTTATCATATTTCTCTCTATCTCTCACTCTTAAATATGACGTAAAAAAAAAAAATATATATATATATATATATATTACATAAACTCTATTATCTTATTTTAGATGCAAACTTATGATTCATTAGCATGAATCATGTAGAATTTTTTTTTTTTTTAGAAAGTCCATAGACACAAAATTTGACAAAACATTTCACACTTGTTGATGTGGTAAATATGATTTTCAGACCTGGACTTTAAACTGTTGGGCTTTGTGGAGCCTAGTTATGTTTGATCCGATTGACGACCCGACCCGACCCAAAATAATGTTGCGTGGGATTTAATTGGAGATTTTTTGAGGCTTAGTCCATGGAGTGGAGGCTTGGGCCGATAGGCTCAAGCCGTAGTGCTCATGGACAAGCCTCTTGGGGGCTTAGGGGCAATGCCCTTGGGAATAATTTTTGGCCCGTTTTTTAGTCCATTGTGAATCTTGTGCGCAGAATATAAAAACCGCTGATTTGGTGATTAAGGTTTGTTGTTGTTGTTTTTTGAGAGAGTGAAAAATTGTACGGCCGCACTTTGTATTTTTTCCTGATAATAGTGAAATTCTTACAACTCTGTGGACATAGGCAAATTGCCAAATTACGTAAATACTGTCTTGTGCGTGTGATTATTAATTTTTTTTTGCATGTGTTTTCTCTATTTTTTATTTCTCACAGGTTTGGGAATTTCGTGTTAATTCCCTACACAAACAACTTGAAAAGTGAAAGGTTTAAAGTTTTTAAGGTTGGACTAAGGTTCAACTGAAGTCAAATTGTGATAACATTATAATTAATATAATAATTATTTAAAAGATAAATAAATTTATTAAATTAGTAAAAATTGTAAAATTAACTAAAATAATCCAAATAAATATAAAGAATTATATTTCAAATACATTTCTTATGTCATAACTTTCATAATGAAAATAAAAAATATTAAATTCTAAGCATAATTGAAAATCCAATATTTTCTTTTTTATGCCCATTCAACCATTTGTGAATTAAAAAAAAAAGAAAAAAAGAAAAAAGAGTGGAGTGAGCGGACATTGGTTTGTGCCAATTAAAAAAATGAGTTATATAGAGAAAAGGTTCCCATAATATTTAAGAATTTTTTTACACAAAGCATAAGTGAGTAACAGGAAAAGCAAGCCTTTATTTAACCAAAAAGAAAAAGAAAAAAGCAAGCCTTTAATTAGTAGTTGAGACTTGAGAGTAAAACAAGGCAGTGCAGTGGTGTTGACTGTTGAGCGCGGATAGTGTTGCATTATTTCGCGGGACAATATTTTGGGTAGCGGGAAAGTTCTATTTGATAAAAAAAATTGGGGAGCGGGAAACGTGAATTATTTTCCCATATTTTTCTCATCTATTCTGTTTTTCCCATATCCTTTCAGTTCCGTGTTTGTCTCCATCCACGATACCGTATCTCAATTTTGAAGTTTATCTCTACTGGCTTGAATTTGGTTTCTCTCACGCAAACAACCAGAAACTGTCAAAAAAAAAAAAAAAAAGTTTTTTGAGAGAGGCAAAAAAAAAAAAAAAACGTGAGATTTGAAGGAGGTAAAGATGAGAGATTATTGAAGATTGTGATTTGAGGAGCATCGGAGGAGTTCATTCTCTTTTACTGGGTGTTTTTTGAGGAATTTCAATCTCTCATTCTGGTTGGTTTGAGAAATTTCTTTGACTTGCAGGTATAATCTTTTGCTTCTCTTTAAATTTAATTTTTATTAATTTGTTTCTAGAGAAGACTTAGCAAAAAAAAAAACGAAATTTTACTTTGGATTTTGAGTAGTGAAGTAGAATTAAGTAGCCTGATACAAGTATATGGCTTGATTGAGTTGATTTTTATTTTGAAGCCTAGATTGAGAAAAAGAAATTGGGAATTTTTTTTTCTTTTCTTTGGTCAATTTTCGTAGCCACCAAACTGGAAGAAAAAAAAATTTAGTTTGAGTTTTTTTTTTTTTTTACTTTGTGTGTTTGCTGCTTTCATATCTTTGCCAAATTATGTAGTTTGAAAGTTGGGAATCAGTGGAATTTTTAAATGTTCAGAAATATTTCTGCTTGCTAATGAAAAAAAATCTTATATATATATATATATATATATATATTTTAATATGTGATTTTGAGCTTCGCTCACCCCCTGTCTCTCCTTTCCTTTTTGTTTCCCTCTAATGCATGTTGAGCTTTATTAGACCAAATCTTGTTAGTGTAATGTACATGATCCTTAGGCAGTCAATTAGGATATCAATGCTCACTGCTTTTTTTGTTTACTTTAATGGCATCCTAGCATTTTATATATTAATAATTCCAAGGCTTTTGCATCCTCACCAGATCACAACAAGGTAGGCAGGGGAAGATTAGAAGCTTGTCCTCAAAAGCAAGTAGTTAAGCAAGTGGACTAACACAATCAAGGTTAGTTTTTTCCTGAATGCTAGACTCTTGGATGTTGATGTTTTTGGTTGTTCTATTGCTATATATATATATTCTTTCTTTTTGTTTAGTTTATTGAAAGTGTCGTATATGGTGGAGACTTGCACTAGTTCACTTTAGTTTATTGCTAGTATTAGACTTGATATACTATTAAAAATAAAACTAGTATTTATTTAATGTTAACAAAATGTAAGTAAAAAAAGATATAAAATAATTATAAAAATAAAATAAAATAAAACAAATGTTACAATTGAGAAGAAAAAAGGGCATTGCGGCCAGGGGGCCCTTGGCTCCATGCTTCTAGACTAGTCCACAAATAACACTGCCACTCTATTGATACCTTGTGAGGATAACCATTTTTTTCAAATCGTAATCCAATGGGCATTGTATTGATTGGATTATTGGCTATTAATTTTATTGGCTTCTTGAGTTCTTGTTCATTTGAAATACCTGAATCTTCTAACATGTTAGTTTGCTTTTGGGTCACACACCCTGATTGGTTAGCTGCTATTTCTACCATTTTATTTTTAAAACCCAAAAAAAAGTGTCAAATACCTAACATTCTTTCCAACAGATTTTATGGCAGTTTGCACCCCCAAATTGAATGCGAGGGGGTGCTCAGAGATAGTTCAGAGGTACAGAGAGAAAGTGAAAGTGATTGTCACACTCTCATTTGACCTGCTTTTTGGTAGTGAAATGTTAGGATTTTTTTCCACAAAATTTTTCCAGCTCCTAAGAGTATAAAAGGGGAGCATAATTCAACTTTTGAGCCTATTTATTGGTTATTTCAACTGAAGTAGGTGCTGTCTGTTCCACTTTTGAAACCTACCTCTTCCTTTAATTACAAGCTCAAATTATCTTTTGACAATTTAACTCTTAACTGCTATAATAATTTTGTTAGGATTACATATGAACAAGAAATTCCATTGTTGAAGCAACCTCTAATAAGATGCTTGCTTACAGCTTCCTCCTAGGAAAATTAAAGAGCATTTCCCAAATTATTTATGTTTTGTCCTCCCGGGCTTTCCTTAGAGAACCTAAGATATATAGTTTAGTGACAGTTATATTAAGTCCTGAGGTGTTCAACTATATGAACCATGTAATTTATTTAATAATTATCCAAGTACTAGACAATTTAGGAACCTAAAGTCTAGAATTTATGTGTTTGTGTTTTGTGTTTATTTACAGTGAAGATGTCAATAGATAAGGCTTGGATGTTTATTAAAGATAGGGGGTCACAAGAATGGCAAAATGGTATGAAAGCATTTCTAGATATGGCTTTTGCCGAAGTAGCAGAGGCAAATACAATTCGATGTCCATGCCGTAAATGTGTTAATGTGGTTCCTAAGACACGTAATGAGGTAGTACTGGATTTGTGTAAATTTGGAATGGATCAAAACTACAAGATATGGATCCATCATGGTGAAGAGTGGTATGATGAACCATCTAATGAAAATAGTGGGAGCATAGATAATGAAAGCAATCAGGAAAGAAGTGATGACGCTAGGGCATATGAGATGATCAATAATATGATGAGAGCTGAGAACTTGGCTAGTACTACAATTGGTGGAGATGATGATTTGCACATGCGGGATTGTGAGGAACCAAATGATAATGCTAAGAAATTCTTACTATTGTTACAGGATGCAGGACAAAAGTTGTACCCTGGTTGTAAAAATTTAACAAAGTTATCATTTGTTATGAGGTTGTTTCAAATGAAGTGTCTATATGGGTGGAGTAACAAATCAGTTGAGGGATTACTTGAATTTTTAAGGTTTTCATATCCTAATGGCAATTTGGTTCCTGAGTCATTTTATAATGCTAAGAAAATGATTCGGGATTTAGGACTTGACTACGAAAAGATTGATTCTTGCATTGATGATTGTGTGTTGTATCGAAATGAGTATGCTGATTTGGAAAAATGTCCAAGATGCAAGAAGTCTAGATGGAAATTGAATGAGAGTAATGGTAATGTCATTGGGAAGAAAAAGAACCACAAAAAGGTTCCTCAGAAGATACTACGTTATTTTCCATTAACCCCTAGGCTACAAAGATTGTTTTTGACTAAAAATATAGCTTCCGAAATGAGATGGCATAAAGAGGGTAGAGTAGATGACGGTGTGTTAAGGCATCCAGCAGACTCCATGGCATGGAAACAACTAGATGAGGTTCACTCTTGGTTCGCATTAGACTCTCGTAATGTTCGACTTGGCCTTGCAAGTGATGGGTTCAACCCCTATGGGGTTATGAGTTCAAGCCATAGTACATGGCCTGTTATGTTAATTCCATATAACTTGCCACCATGGATGTGCTTGAAGCAACCTTTTTGGATAATGTCCATGATTATACCTGGTCCTACATCACCTGGAAATAACATTGACGTTTATCTACAACCATTAATTGATGAATTAAATCAATTGTGGGAAAATGGTGTCGAGACATATGATGTCTCATTGGAGCAGAATTTTTGTTTGCATGCAGCAATTTTATGGACAATCAATGACTTCCCTGCATATGCAATGATGTCTGGATGGAGCACCAAAGGAGAGCTAGCATGCCCATGTTGCCATAAGGATACGGTGTCATTAAGACTTAAGCATGGACGAAAGCATTGTTATATGGGTCATCGCAGATTTTTAGAAGCTGATCATAAATGGCGTAGGAATAAAGAAGCATTTGATAACACAAGGGAAATAAGAGAAGAACCAAAGCCATTATCAGGGGATGATGTGATTGAACAGTATAAAACTTTTGAGCAAGTGATCTTTGGCAAAAGCACAGGTAAGAGGAAACGAGATCAAGAGATAAAGTGTTATAATTGGCGAAAGAAGAGTATATTTTTTGATTTACCATACTGGAAGACATTGTTACTTCGTCATAATTTGGATGTGATGCATATAGAAAAGAATATTTGTGATAGTATATTGGGAACGCTGCTTGAAATAAAAGGGAAGACAAAGGATGGCCCAAATGCTCGTCATGATCTTAAAGTAATGGGAATTAGAAAAGATCTACATCCAAAACGTAAAGGTGATAAGTATATTCTTCCTTTTGCATGTTACACACTAACAAAAGATGAAAAACAAATGTTGTGCCAGTTTTTAAAAAATGTGAAGTTGCCTGATGCTTATGCGTCAAATATAGGGCGATGTGTAAAGATGAAAGACAACAACATGGTTGGGTTGAAAACACATGATTGTCATGTTATATTTCAACATTTACTTCCACTTGTGATACGTGGTTTATTACCGAAGAAAGTTTGTGAACCTTTAATTGCTTTTAGTCATTTCTTTGTGGAAATATGTTCAAAAGAATTAACTGTTGAAGCATTGGACCAAATAGATCATCAAATTGCAGAAACCCTTTGTAGATTGGAACAAGTATTTCCACCTTCATTCTTTGATGTTATGATGCACTTACCGATTCACCTTGCATATGAAGCTAAGGTGGCAGGACCTGTGCAATATAGGTAGATGTATCCAATTGAGAGATATTTACGCACATTAAAAGGGTATGTGCGTAACAAAGCTCATCCAGAAGGATCAATTGCTGAAGGGTATATTTCAAAGGAATGTATGACATTTTGCTCTTGGTATTTTGATGATATGGATACAAAACTTAATCAACTAGAAAGGAATGTTGACACTTGTCCAAGTGAAGCAGCATCTGGGTTGAGTGTATTTACATTGGTTAACCATGATAGGCAAAACTGCATGTTTGAAGCTCTTTGTAATTCAGAGCTCCAAATGGCACATCATTACATTTTAACCAATTGTGAAGAAGTTTCTCCATGGGTTGAGTAAGTAATTTTATATTCATATGAAGTTTTTTTTTTTTTTTTTTCAAATTTGTATTTGTTGATAATTTTTTTATTAATATTGCCTTTATATATATGTAGCGAACATATTAGGGAGCTTACATCAATAAACCCTCGAAATGTAGAACAAAGACACAATGAACAATTTTCAAAGTGGTTTAAGTCTCAAGTAAGTGGATTAATTTATACTAACATTCATGTGTCCATTTCAAAAATTTGCAATCAACTGATTGTGATTGTAATTGTGTAAATGTAGATTGAACAACTTTACGACAATCAAGATGAACGGATAAATGAACAAATTTTATCATTAGCTCGAGGGCCAGATTCTTGTGCTCGAGTTTATTCTTGATACACTATTAATGGTTTCTTATTTCGTACAAAGGAATGTGAGCAGATGTTAAAAACTCAAAATAGTGGTGTGGTTGTGAAAGGTGATGAAAGTACGAGGTATATAGATTGGTTTGGTGTCATTAAGAAGATTATTGCTTTAGATTATTTGGGAAGTAATGAAGTTATTCTGTTTAAATGTGATTGGTTTGAGGTGCCACCTCAAGGTAGACACCAAAGTAGAGGGTATAAGAAGGATGCGTATGGATTTATCAATGTTGACACAACATGTCTTCACTACAAAGATGACCCTTTTATCTTAGGAATTCAAGCAGAACAAGTTTGTTATGCAAAAGATGTTGAAAATCCAAATTGGTGTTTTGTGATAAAGTTGAGACCAAGAAACCTCTTTGCTATGCCAAATAGGGAGCAAGAAGTAGATGATGAGAATGATAATTCTAATTATGAGCCTTACGAACTGAACGAAGTTCTAAGAAGTCAACATGATATGGGTGGTAGCGAAGAAGGTTCTGAAGACATGACTAGCTAGTGTAGAAGTGATATGGAGGGATTGGGTATTGAAGTAAGTGTTGACGAAAATATTCACTTGGAAGATGACCTTTTGTCTGACAATAATGAGATTGATATTGAAGAAGATGATGATGGTAATAGCAAATCAGTTGTCTTAACTTGTTTGTTCTTATTATTTTATATTTTTTTCCAACGTATGCAATATGATGCCTTTATGTTATGTTTTTTTTAATTATTATTTAATAGTCTGTATATAATTTGGATATTTGATTCCATTTGAAATATATATTATGTAATTAGTTGTTAAATAATGAATGTAATTTCTTTATGTTACATTTTCCTACTGTCATCTTAAGGTCAATGTATATACTTTGGATGTGCTCTCATTCCCATTATTGTGTTATTCAGTCTAGGTATCTATATTTTGGATGGCTCCACCATCACAGCGACGTCATCCACCGGTGGTATCTTTACAGCCATCTACACCATTATCACAGCTGCTGCAACCATCTAGTGAAGTTTCAATGCAAATACCGAATGAGGCATCCTTATCTCAATTATTAGAGGACCCATCCACATTACCACCTTCACAAAAATTTTACTCACATGCTCGCCGTCCACATCCTATGACATCAGGTTATATCATTATTTATATGATGAACTATCTCTCACATTTTTATTTCATATCATACATGTGTGCGCTTTTTTCTCTACATTGTTCATAGAAAAAAAAACAAGCATTGTAATTTTCTTTTTATGTTCTATATCAATGTAGTATCAAAGATGTTTAATGACATTATCACTCCTTGTTTAGTCATTGCCACTGATTTTAGTTTTTTTTGCACTTTTTGGCATAATTATTGTTCAATTTATTAGGAACCTGAAATGAAGAATAAAGACTTGAAATTTTGAATGTTATTGTATTTGTGCTAACTTCATTATGCAGAAACTTTCATGAAAGATTCATTATACAAAAGTGGATTAGTTTAGCAAATTAATTATGAAATTACCAACAGATACTTCATTATACAAAAATTAATTACATTCACATCCAAGTAATAACTCGTATCTTGTTGGCCTCCTTGAATATTGTTTTGCTAAATATATCATCAATTAATAACAGAGGTGTGATGTTTTTTTTCATCTAAATGTAGATTCTGTTTTGATGGATAAGTGCTAATCTGGGTGGTGTGGAATTTTTTTTTCTCTTGATTGAAAATTATAAATAGGAATTTCAAGGTAATATATAGAGTAATTCCCACTGTTTGGTGATACTTCATTTTGAAATTTTGATCGCTTTACAAATCTATTCTAATAGTTAATAACTAAATTATAGTCGACATTATATTATTTAAGTTAATTAGATTGAATGGTTTTTACCTATGAATTTATAAATATTAGATTTATCATCCTTGTGTTGTTAAAAATTAAATAAATTTAGCTATGACTGGACTGTTTATATTATCAATAAACTACCAATAAAAATTGATATCGTATGAACTTAATCACAAACTTGCACAATAGAATCTTAGGTTTATATAAATATATTTTTAGATAGTATAAATATAAACACATAATATTATATAAACTTCAAATGAGTCTCATGTTTACGGTCTTTCACACTTTTATTTCATAGCATACATTACAGAGCATTTGATATCTTGTTATTATATTGATTTATATTTTATAACATTCATGTCTATAATGATTTTCTTGTTTTAATTTAGAATATTTTTTTGTTGTTGAAAAATCTGTTTTAATTTAGAAATTATTGATGATATATAGATTCTACACCTATGCCCAAAAAGGGTCCTGGAACTCTTAAAGGATTAAAGGTGGCTAAGAAAGCTAGTGAGACTAGTGATGGGAAATTGTCAATTACTTTTTCAAGGAAGTTTGGTGGACCTATAGACATCAATTATCGCACTTTTGTTGATTCGATGGTTGTTCAAGTAAGACAACATTTGCCTCTTAATGTGAAGAACTGGAAGGAAATACCAGATGAGAATAAAAACATCTTGAAGGCTAAAGTTTTGGTATTTATAAAAACTAGTCGCAGACCCACGCATTGCGTGGGAATATATAAATATTTTGTAATGGAGTATAATATATAAAAAGCAACAATTACTTCAAATAATATCTATTTTTTTAAAGATTTCTACAAGCATCTTTTTTTTTTTTTTTTTTTTTTATCTTTTTATATCTACAAAGTACAAATATATCATACTATTATATTTTGTATGTTTGATTAATATTTTTTAAGGTGCGCTATATTTTTCTAACTTCTGTTATAGTGTATTATATTTGATATACAACTAAAATTTATAAGTTTCAAATTTATTATTTAAATTTCTCATCTCTTAAGGAATAATGAGATTATCATAATAATAATAATTTATCACAAAATTACAATGTTATTTTAACCAGAATTAAAATGAAACAAAAGGAATAAAAGATAGACTTTAGAGTAATTTATTACTCAAAATTGGTAGACATATTAAAATTCATAGCCATGTAAAATGTGTTTTGAAATAAACTAAAATTCCTATTTCCAAAAAAAAACTAAGTATTGGCCCAAATCAAAATTCAACCAAAGCTATAAAAGGGAGAAATAAGACATTGTAATGGGAAATTAAAAACAAAAAACAAAATACCAAAACACATATTTAAAAAAATAAAATAAAACCATCAACCTTAATTAGAATTATAAGAAAGAAAAACGATCCACAAGAGAGGGGGAGAGAGAGAGAGAGTACTTACAGTTATTTGAGGGGAAAATATAGATTGAATGGAAGAAATGATATCGAATTTATACAAAATAAAATGGAGAGAAGAATAGTCAAAATATAAGAAAGAAAATGACGAAGGAAGTATGACAGTAAAGTAGAGAGTAGTGAGGAAATAAAGACAGTCAAGTACAGAGTACTGCGAAGATAAAGAGGTAAAAATTTAATAGACCCTCACTTATACTAATTTCCATCAAAGACCAAATTGTCAAACACGTGCCATTGATTCTACTCATGTCCACTAAACATATTCATCAATGTGTCTATATACAAATCACTCACTTGCCATTACATTCATTTTATCAATGTTTTGAATTTCCACAAAGAATCAAAATAGTGCATATACGAATTGTAAGTAAGTGAGACACCTATATTGCCATGACATTGTGGTCAAAGTTAGTGGAAACTTGCTAAACTCGACCAAATGGTTTTGCCTCGGAGAAGATGGCTATTAGCATTCCAGGTCAAGATGTTTAAATGGCTATGAGAAATTATCATAATGTATCAACTGCTATACCCCAAAAATAGCAGTTGCTCCTACTTTCATTGCATCACATCAGCTATATCATACTATTTTTAATAAGGAAAGAAACAACAAAATACAAAATTTAAAACTCAATCATAGAAGTATTGTTATGTTTTGTCTAAAACTCATGTACACAATATTCTAGATATTCAATAGGAGAAATCTTTAAAAAGAAAATCAAGTTGTTGAAAAAATGTAGCATAATCCAAAATCTAAAACTAAAAACCCAACTGTTGTTCATGTAGACAATGTTATAAATAGATATTCAAGAATCAAGAATCAATTAGTTTTTCCATTTGCACAACAATTAGCTTAAAGCTAGATACAAATGGAATTTTAAAATTAAAAAAAAAAATCAATTCTTTGAATTTCCTCACTCCTGAAATCCCAAACAATTTCTCAAAATATAAACAGTACTCAAAGTTGTTTGTCAACCAAATAGGCCAATTAAGGTCCAAAACAAAAATATTCCAGCCATAGCACAACAATCTACTAAAGTTGGTGTACTTTGAAGAATTAGAGTTTCATTTTAAAAAAACTAAAATAAAAAGATTTAAACTATTACACCCCAAGTTCCATACAACCAAAAAAAAAAAAAAAAGCTTCAAACTCAACTTTGTTTTCTCTTCCATTGTCCCACAATTTCTGGGACACCAAACAGTCCAATTAAATAATAAACAAAAAATTATTAATATAAGGAAAGAGAAATCTAATATAGCAGATGTGTATTGAACCATAAAAAGAGAAAATTATCTAGCACCACCCAAGAAAAACAACAAATTTATTCCCCTTTCCTTCGAAAGGTTCTAAGAAAAAAATAGTTACCAATTGTTTGGTATAACCTTCAATATAATAAAAAGCTTCTTGTGATTGCGAGGCTTGATCGTTGATATTTGCCGAGGAGTTGACAAACGGAACAGAGATAAAAATGAAATTTAGTTGAACATATAAAACGATAGGAAAAGGAGAACAATAATGATTTATCTTTGATAAAAATGAATAACACTCTTACTATAAAACAAAGACCAAAACAAAAACATTACATTGAAGTTAATTGATTAGACAGAAAAACATTGTGGCAAACATATTGAGAATAATATTCTTGCAATCTAGAGAAGGGCAATCATAAAGCAATTTATAACAAACATGATCAAATGCTCAATTCAAATAAATTTTGAAAATGCAAAAACATATTTGAATAGTTTTGAGACTATGAAAACTCAAACTCATTAATTCATCTGAAATCCCAAAATTGAATTACATTTTTTTCTAGTAATGAGATGGAAATAAATAAATAAATAATAAGAATAATACAAATTATAAAACTCATTTTGAGTTCATACAATTTGGACCTGGGCTACTAATATTTGTCTCTCATGTGCTTTAGCTTCGTTTGCAAGCTATAGAGTCACTCTCTATCTCTTGTACTAATTTGATTGGGTTTTGGTAGACAGACATGAGTCATGACTGAAAGAATGGGAAAAACGCTCAATAAATTATCCCATTGATGACCATACCGATCAATTTGTGGAGAGAGAACAATTGAAAATTTATAAAGAAAAAAAAATATGAGAGGTGAGGAGGTTGTAATCTATTGGTGACTGTCAGAATTCCATATAATAGTGGCATGTGAAGATAGTAACACTTGACAGAGTAACACCTGAATTTAAATAGAGGCTCAATAAATGTCAATAGGTAAATAAAAAAAAAAGAAATAAAAAAAGAAATAAATGATAACATAACACTGATGTAGTAACAATATATATATATATATATATATATATATATATATATATGATTGGATCTAGTTGTAATTTGGGATTGTAAGTTAGTTTGAGCTCAACTCGAGTCTAAAAACTTATAAGCAATTTGGTCCATAGTTAAGTGTATGAGTTACAGGGACATGTTAAGCTATGCTAGGACTCCAGGTTATAAATTTTGAGCCAAGCCTCTAACATGGACCAAACTGACAAAATTTTTATTTATGTTTTGAAAGAAAAGAAGAGTTTGAATAATATATCAGAAGTGATACATTGGAAAAATTCTCAATTATAAGAAATTAATAATGGCCATGGCCATGGTGATGGCGAAGGAATGTCTTCCATTCAAATGAACTGTTTCAAGCGTACAAAGCTAACTCATGGGCAGCCCAATACAATATACATGTGACTAATGAAATTCTACAAAAAGAAACTGTAGAGCCATCATTTTGGCTTCATCCAGCAGACGCCCAGCACTCCCAAGAGTCCAAGACACATCAGCGCAGTTAAGAGCTGCTATTTGAAGTTTGCTATCTCCTTCAAAAACCACCTAACGGAACCCCAACTCGCCTGTAATTAAAATGAACTGGATCACCAAAACAACCTTCAATTCATCATGATTGCATCCCCTGTGAGATTGAACTGCCAACGTTGAGAATAACTGATCATCAACTTAATTCCCACTGATCTGGTCATTGGATTATGGCAACCCTCAAAGTTTATCTTGGTAACATTATGCGGGGGAAGTCTCCACTTCATGTTAGTCATCTCTACATCTTGACGCACTCCCATTTCACTAATGAATCCCTTCTATCAAAGCATAAAATCCATCAGTACCTCAAAGTGATTTATATTATCAAAATCCTTATGTACATAGATAGAAGTAGCACTCCACACCTGAATTGCAAATGGACAATGGACTCTATATCATTGAAACAAACCTTACATTGAATGTGTGATCCAATTTTCATTGCAAATAAAGGAGTATTTGTAGGGAGAATACCTTGACGTTCTCTCCACGTGAAAGTCAGCCTTATTTGAAACCACCATTCGCCATGAAAAATCAAACTCATTTTGAGTTCATACACTTTGAGAACAATTGAAAATTTATAAAGAAAAACCATGATAGGTGAGGAGGTGAGGAGGTTGTAATCTATTGGTGACCGTCTGAATTCCATATAATAGCGGCATGTGAAGAGTCCAGGTTAATGGAGAGACACATGGTAGAATTGAAGATAGAGTAACACTTGAATTTAAGGAGAGATTCAATAAATGTCAATAGGTAAATCAAAAAATAAAAAAGAAAGAAAGAAAATAAATGATGACATGGCGCTGATGTGGCTTAACTGGAGCGTAGCAACAATAATTGCTACGCTTCAGCTTTTAGATATATATAGATTATGCGTTAGCTAGACTTACATATTTTTTAATAGTATTTTTTTTCTCTCTGAATAATTATATATTTATTGATTTTCAAATGTAAATGTATGTCATATTGTAATGATATTAGAATAAGTGGAGACTAGAAGATGATGACGATACTCAAGCTAAAATTTTCAAGATTGCCAAAGAGAGGAATAGGGGATGGAGAGCTGATTTATCAGCAACATATAAGACATACAAACATGACAGGGAGGCTGTCATCCGAAATAAGCCTCAGGAGCTCAGCATGGACGCTTGGTATGATGTGATCTCATATTTTGAGTCAGATGACTTTAAGGTAGATGATCCAAACTTTCATCTAATTATATGGTTTGTTTTTATTAGCATATGATATCATATATTGTATTATTATACAATAACTTAATAAGTTGTGTGACAAAGATGTTTATTTTAGACAATAAGTGATAGAAATACTGGAAATCGAAGCAAGCGAGAGAGCATGCACTGTACTGGTAGCAAATCATTTGCACAAATCAGCTTTGAAAATGTAAGATCAAATAACAACAATACTCAAAACATATAATGCTAATGCTTGTAAATGTGGGCTAATGCTTGTATTTTTTTTTCTTAGCGTGATCCAGAAACACAAAAGGAGCCTGACGATCTTCAAATGTGGGCATTGGCCTACTGTCCAAAGGGCCAATGGGCTAATGACAATCCAAAACATGTATATGTAAGTATATTATTTTTGTGTGTATTTAGTTCAAAGATTAACTATATTTCTGTGCACTTGACTAAGAACATAAATTTGTGTTTGTAAATAGGAGGAAGCAAAAGAAAAAATTGCTGAAATGGAAGTGAATGAAGATCGAACATTATCCAGTAGTGAGCGGGATACAATATTCCAATCAGTTGTCTCCATGTCGGGCTCCAAGTCAAGCTCCAAGTCAAGATATGTCCTTGGTCGAGGATACATGGCAAGCTTCCAACTTCTACAGAGCGTGTACGCAATGAACTTAATAGTGAAGTTCAATCTCAATTAGATGCAGAACGAGCTGAGAGGGTAGCTGAACGTGCAGAAATGGAAGCAAAATTTGAAGCAGAACGCGCTAAGAGGGTGGCTGAACATGCAGAAATGGAAGTACAATTTCAAAGACTCCAACAGACTATGCGTGAGGAATTTCTGGCAATACTAGCTAACCAATCTCAGGTACAACTGTCTTATATAAATTTTTGGTGGCTTGTTTTGTTGGTGGTGGGATGTGGAAGTAGGTCATTTTGTTGATGGTGGTTGTTGACAATATATATATATGGTTATGTAGTTTCATATAGTTTCTTTTCATTGGGTAAAAATTTTGTTTTGGTGAGTTGATTGTCTAACTTTTTGGCAACTTATTTCTGTGCAAGCATGTGGAATCAATCTGTTCAAGTTGGAATGTTTTGATTGAGTTAAAAATACTGTTTTGGTGAATTGATTGTTTGATTGTTTGGTAACTTATTTCTATGCAAGCATGTGGGATTAATCTATTTAGGTTGGAAGGACTGAATTGTTTTACTTGTTCAAATTGGATTTAATGCTTGTTGTTGTTGTTGTTGTTGTTGTTGTTGTTGTATATGATTACTCTTGTGTTTACATTTGTCTCATTATTGGTATCGTTAGGTATTTTCTGGAGCTCATGTCATGGTTTTAAATGGAATTTTTGTGATAATTTCTATGCTAAAAAATTACCAGAAATAGAGTGTTATAAATCTAGTCCTCAAGTTCCTCTTCTTATGGTTTTAAAGTTTATTAATGGTTATGGGATTTCTTTCTATGTTGTTTTTTTTTTCCCCTATAAAGAGTGGATCAGTGGGTTTTAATAATTAGGAGTGTAGACAATGAAAAATTCAGATGCCAAGGAAAAGCCTGTCGGGACTGTAAACAGAAAGTTTGACTGCAAATAGAAAGTTTTCCTCTTTATTATTCGATTCTAATATAGGCGTTGCATTTTATTAATCTTGTAAGAGTCTAACACTGATAATCTTGAATGCCATTTGATTTTTTGGTACATGTTAGTCTATTGGTTAAATATTTTCTTGTTTTTAGCTTCTATTGAGACATATACAGATTGCAAACAATTTTTTTTTTCAATTTATACTTTTTTTTTTTTTCCCAATTGTATAGGGTGGAGGTCAATGAAGTGGTTGTGAGGCATGCATGGATATCACTTTCTGAAGGGAACTTTTCTAACAAGTTGTGTATATATTTGTGTATATTTACTTTTGAAACTATGTGTTTGATCATAAACTAAACAAGTTATGTATATATTTGTGTTCTTGGACATATCAATTTGATGGAGTACTTTGACTTTTGCATTTATTTAATTTGTATCTTTAAATTATAGTTCCTAAATATAATGTTTTATATTATCTTATAATGTGTATATTGCAAGATAGGGTAATAGACAAATTAAAAAAAAAAAAAAAATCAACCTATTGCAACAAGGTTGTTTGTTGTAATAAGCTATGACGTTTTTCACAAAACCTTTGAAGCAATATGTTATTGCCACAAAGTTATTTGTTGTAATAAAGAAGTTATTGCATCAACTTGTTTGTTGCAATATTTAGGATTTATTGCAACGAGATTTTTTTGTTGTATAAACCTATTGCCTCGGAGTTTATTACAACGGCTTGCAACAACTTTTTTGTCGTTACAATAACACCTTATTGCAACGACTTTGTAGTTATTGCAACGATTTTTTCCGTTGTAATAGACCTTTTTTCTTGTAGTGCATGTATGCTCAAATTTCTTTGTACAAGTCACATACATGGCCAACATAAGGACTGATAGCCATTATGAAACTGAAGCTGCCAATGGAGGTCCCACAAAACTGAGAGATGTCCAGTGTACTAAAGCATATGCAATGCCAGTATGAATAACCAATGGTAGACCTGTGAATATGACCAGGGGCCACAAAATAGATTGTGTCTGAAGTAACCTCAAGATGCTTTGCAGGAAGCCATATGCAAATAATCCAGGAATGAGAAACCTTATATAGTGAGCGGCCGTCTTTGCAATCTCAGTTTCTTGATGAACTAAGATTAGTATAGGTTCTGTATAGAACCAGATAATGGCTATGATGATAGAGAAGAGGAAGGATATGATACAAGAAGCTTGTAGATAAATCCCCAATAGTCTCTATACTTTTGCTCCAAATCCTTGCCCACAAAGTGTCTCAAGTGATCCACTTAACCTAATCTAGAATGAAAAACAAATAATTATAATGTAAGAGTCAACTATGGAGTATCATTGAATAGTTAGCCTTCAATTGAAACCACAGTTCGGTTCGGTTTCGTTTCGGGTGGACAAACGTCAATTTCGGTTGAAACCCTTGGAGCAGCAATATGTCTTAACCATGAACCCGAATAACAAGTATGGCATTGAATTTATATCAAAATCTTCTTGGGCATTCCACCAGGAATCCTAACAAGTATATCTATTCCTAAATACTCTATAGCTTTAAATGGTGGTTTATTTGGATATTTTGAAGTGAAAAAGAGGTTGAGGCAAAAGGATCCTTTGTCCCCCTACCTCTTTGTACTGATTATAACGGTTTTCACGAGTTTCATATTGCAAAAAAGAGCAGGATGGAATGGTTTCATGTACCATCCTAAAAGTAACAAAAGTGAATCTGTTTCACCTATGTTTTGTTGCTGACCAGTTGATTTTTTATGCTGCTAACAAAGATTCTATTGAGGCTAATAATCAGTTTTTAGTAGAGTACAAGGCACTGTTTGGTTTGGCAACTAATGTAAGTTTGAGGTCTCTTTCTCAGAGGTGTCAGCTGAAGTTAAAGACTTGAGAGTGCCCTTGATTTCAAGGAAAACCAACTGTGGCACATTGTAGGCCTTTAGTTGATGGCATCAGTACTATACAGTACTCAAATTGGGCAAACATTTCTTTCTTTGAAAAACTTTATGGAGCAGAGGTAATCAATTCATTCTTGTGGAATGGGAGAAATTATTTGCTCCTCCCGGGTGGACCATTGACCTGGTCCTCCCAAGTCCCAACACCCAATCAAAAAAGGCTGCATAACCATCTTTTCTTACTCAGCTCCACATCACCCTTACCCATTAACTTAACTATAATTAAAAAATCAAACCAAAGTTAACAAGCATCTCCACTTACCCAGCCGAAAACCCAAAA
Source organism: Quercus ilex subsp. ballota (assembly GCA_032727855.1). NCBI lineage: Eukaryota > Viridiplantae > Streptophyta > Magnoliopsida > Fagales > Fagaceae > Quercus > Quercus ilex. The sequence continues at coordinate 23,050,997 of CM064915.1, forward strand.
TCAAAGCCAAAATCAAAATGTCTCTCAAACACTGAAACACATCTGCCTCTTTCGTTCTCTCTCCCTGCTCTATTTCCCCAAAATCTCGACGCCTTAGACTAAAGACACGATCCATCAAACAAAGGCACCCTTTCAAAAACCCAATGCTGAAACCCAACACAGAAATTGCCGGTACCGGCATTTCTCAAAACGTATCGGTTTCTAAATCAAAGGCAGCGATGACGCACTCACCTCTACCGTAAAGCTTGAATACCCAGTTGAGAGCACCGTTGAGATGAGTCCCACATGGGAGTGGGCCCTCCCATACCTCAATCGGCTTTTCGTAGTGAAAGCCCTCGACCAATTTCCATCCACTGGTTTTCAGCGAAAACAAGACCACGAGAGGTGCGTTGACGGCCTTGACGAGCTTGTAATCATCGATAGAGGGAGCGTAACCGAACCCATATGCCAAAATAGCGTGATCGAACTCGTAAGGATTTGGGGCATCGGGTATTCGGGCAGACTCGTGGGTAGCCGGGTTGAAAACGAAGGTGTTACAAGGCCAAAGCACGTTCTAAGGCAATGGTCTGCATTAAGGTGTGTTGGGTGATGCACAGCTATGTGCATTGAAGTGTGCACTGGGGTGCTGCTATGTTGTGCGTGGGGTGCTGTTGTGAGGTGCGTGGGCTGCTGCTGTGTTGTACCAAGGTGTTGAGCAGTTTGTTGGGATGGTCAGGGGTAGTTAGTTAGTTAGGCCGCTGTGTTTTGGTATGGTTGTTTAAATTTGGAGTTGTAATTGCTCTTTAGAAGCTCAATTGTCCTAGCATTAGTTTGTATGTTAGGCTATATTAGCTATGTTAGCTTTTAGTTATTGTATTTGCAAATAATTTTTGTGTTTACAGATGAGGTTGATCTTTGTTTTTGGTGTTTGGATCTCATTGTAAATTTTGTTCATTTTGGCAATAAAATTTCTCAATTGTTAGGCAGCTTGTTGTTGAGTTTGAGCTTGTTTGAATAGTGCCTCTCTCATTGAGTATCAAGGCAAATTATTGGTAATGTTGTTAAAAGGGCAATTTCTCAATTTTTTTTTGATGGATGAACTCTTCAAAAAAATAAGGTGCTGATTTATCTTTTTTGATACCATTCAAAGGGAGATATACACCATTCAAAGGGAGATATACACTGTTTTTGGGTGCAAATTATTGATGAACTCTTCAAATAATTTGCGTTTTAGAATTTTTGGTGAAGCGGCAAATAAGCAGGGCAGTGAAGCAGGATTAGAGAAGTGAAAGTGTATTTCAAGTTTTGTTATTTTAATCTCATAGAGCTTGTTCTTCAATGATGCAGGGAGGTGGAGAGAAGAGAGTTGGGCGGTGAGCAAATAATTTGGGTTTTAGAATTTTTGGTGAAGCGACAAATAGGCTGGGCAGTGAAGCAGGATTAGAGAAGTGAAAATGTATTTCAAGTTTTGTTATTTTAATCTCATAGAGCTTGTTCTTCAATGATGCAGGGAGGTGGAGAGAAGAGAGCTGGGCGGTGAGCAAATAATTTGGGTTTTAGAATTTTTGGTGAAGCGGCAAATAGGTTGGGCAGTGAAGCCGGATTAGAGAAGTGAACAGCGTATTTCAAAGTTTTGTTATTTTAAAAGGCTAAAGTAGTATTGAACAAGTGTGTTGCTTACTCATCTTTTCTTTTAATACATGGCTTTTTTTTATTAGTCCATATCAACAGGAGGACCACGTCAGTGGTCCACCCGAGAGGAGCAAATAATTTCTCGTGGAATGGAGCTACTGACAAACCCTATGCTGCCAGGATTGCTTGGTCTAACATCAATCCTCCTCCAAAAGAGTGTTGGTTGGGTCTTTGCAAGAACATGGCTGCCATTATGTGGTCCATATGGAGGCTATTTGCAACATTAGGTTCTATTTGGGAGGTTACAACTCTTGACAGCTTATGGGGTTGAGAAAATCCGCCATTTGTTGAGATAAAAAGTGGGAAATGGAGATCAAATCCTTTACTAAGAGCATTAGCATTGGGGAATGCTAATGCGAAATTTAAGGGAAATTTAGAATTTTAAGCCCCAAAACTATTTGCATTGGGGAATGCTAAACAGCAGTATTGCAAATTTTTTTGCAATACTGCTACAGTGCAATTCTAAACATAGAATTGCACTGTAGCAAGTATTGTAAAAAAATAATAATATTTTATTAGGAAGAAAGCTGAAAATGAGAGAAATGAGAGATATGGGAGAGAAGATATAATTTTGAAATATATTATTTTATTATGTAGATATATTATTTTAATGAGTAAAAGAGGAAAATAGAAGTTTGGGATGTGGAGGTATTGTAAAATGGTACGGTATAATAATAAAGTGGCTTTTTAGAATTGTAAAATAGAATAGCATTGAAATTTTTCAATGCTAATGCTCTAACATTGCAATTGGAAAATTTAATGAGAATTTATGTATGACACTGACACTGAAACTGACACTGACACTGCCAGTGCCAGTACATAGTCAGCTAAATTGTTTTCTTTCATACCAATTGGACAATGGTATGGCCACCAGCCAGGTCAGAAAAGTTGGTATGCATGTATTCAAGATAAATTGTTTGACATCCAAATTGCATGCTTGGATAAGTTGGAGTGAGCTAAAACTTTCTAAAATTTCACTTTTTATTTTATTTATTTTCCTAGCTTAAATTCTAAGCAAAATAAGCTGTTGAAAATAACCTCATCCTTCACAAGAAGGCTGTTTGATTGAGAAAACCTCAAAATAACTGGTGTAAGATTGTGTGGTTTACAAATATATCCCCAAGCACTCCTTTATTTATTTGGTCGGCCATTCAAAACAGGCTCTCCCCTCTAAAGATAACCTTGCTGTGGATTGTGGTGTCTGTAGGAGCAAGCCGGAAGCAAGGGACCACTTAATTATTTTTTGAGTGCTCTCTCTCCAAGGAGAAATTATACGGTCTTCTGATAGATTACGTCACTTATCTACCATTTCACCAAAAAACTTCTAATTATTTAAAATTGTTGAGTCAGTAATCAATATTTGTTTTAAAAAAAATTTTACTCAACAATTTTAAATAGGTAGAAACCTTAAAGTAGAATTGTGAACTACGTCACTTATTCATCGTGAGGGCCGTATAATTTCTCCTCTCTGAGAGCACAAAACGTGTCTTACCAACGAGTCTATTAGGGCCTGGAACTCTAAAATGGTTTGGGCTGTGAATAAGCTCGAAGGTCACAATTTCCAGCAAGGTTGTTTGTAACTTGTAAGCTTGTTTGGTGTGGGATTGTTTACACATGTGACACGTGGGCTGAAAGAATTTGCTAGAATCAATGAGAGAAGGATGAGAACAAAATTTTAAAAACAACTTCAACATGAATGAGACCCACCACTTTTTGTTTAAAAAAATAAAAATAAAACTGGTTTTAAATTGGTTTTCCAAACAGGCTCATATGCACTCAAGATCAGTTGGTGCAGAGGGTTCTATTCGAGATTGTCTTGTACAAAAGAAGAACATTAAGGATACCAATATTCAAAGCAGAATTCTTTGTACTCTTTGGATCATCATCCCATACTGTGTGTTGATTTTAGCTGTTAGTCTAGCCCTCTTTTGTGTTAGTATTTGCTAGTGCCTAGTGGGTCAGCTTTGGCTGCAGGTATAGTTTTGTTTCCTTCTGTGTTTTCTTGTTTTGTCTGCTCATGCAACTGTACCACAGTGCTTTGAACATGAAATATTTTCATTGTTCATTAAAATAAATTTAAAAGTAAGAATTATGTCACTTCAATGGTTAGTATGATCACCCTCATTTGGTCTTAATCATTCTTACGGTAGACTGAGGTTCTGTTTGGTTAGAGAAGTGAAAAAGTAGGATAATAAAAAAATTTTGATTTTTCTTTGTGTGTGTTTAGTTGTAGAGGTAGAAATGTAAGAAGGTGGAAAAGTGAAAATTTGAAAAACCCTTTTGTTTGGTTGAAGAAAAAAGTAGAAGGATAAAAAATGTAATTTATATAAATTAATTAATATGCCCTTGTTACATAATAAGTAAGAAATAAATTTATTTATACTCATTAAATAATATAAAAATTTACATTACACAAATTTTTATTATTTTTCTTTATTATTATATATAATATAAATTTTATGGACAATAAAAATTGAATTATGTATTAACTTTGCTGGGAAGAAAAACGTGGGCAACAAAGTTTTGAATATATAAGTTCAACAATTTATATATAATAGGCAGAAAAGATCTAGTTAAAATCGTGGGCAACGTCATAAAAAACATGGGCAAAATTAATATTGCTAAGCCAAAGATTTTAACTTGAGTTAATACTGGGCAGAAAATTAATATTGCTAAGCAAAACAAAAAAACAAAAAACAAAGAAAATTAAGTTGAGATTATTGTAAATAGAAGGAAAAAGAATAAAAGAAAAATAGATGCTCTGATTATTACCGTTGAGGTGTGAAGATGCTTGTAAAGAGGAGTCTGAGAAGGTTGATGATGAGAGCTGGGAAAGTGGGAATTAAGTGGGGTAGGTGAAATTGTAAGAGCAAAAAAGGAAGGTTACTTTTGTCCTTCTCTCTCAACAGACATTTTCACCCCTGTTTTCTCTCTATTTTGGAAAGGCAAATTTTGAGTCGGCCTAGGTGAAAAATGTCTGGCCCCACCTAAAAATTTCCTTTCCTTCCCTCCTTACCAAACAACACACAAACCTATTTTCTCTTTTATTTTTTCTCCATTATTTTCTATCCATCATATTTTACTTTCAACCAAACATACCTAGACTCTGTCATGAACTCAATACTTTTAACACTACATTAGAGATATATTGTTAGAATTATAGTTAAATGGTTAAATTTACTATTTTTAAACTATTTAAACTTTTAAGACCATCTATGATTTATTAAATATTATTCAAGGTTGGTATCACAAGACTTAAAAAACAAGAAACATAGCTCCAGTCATGTGGACCTAAGGTTTTAAAAACCAGTACGGTGAAAGAATCGAAAAAAGAACTAATTGCTGGTTTTTTGGTCGGAACGGAGTTCGACCGATAGTCAAATCGGTGACATCATAAATAATTTAATTATTATTTATTTAAATTACATAAATAATTAATATTTTTTTAATATACTAAAACTAACAAACTAATAATGATAAATATGCTTCCTTAAAAAAATATACAATATATAACATTTTTTTAAAGAATTTAACATAATAACATTACAAAACAGTGATCTTTAATATAATAAAGTTAAATATTATGTTTTTAGGTTAGTTTTTACTTTTTAGGTTCCAGTCCAAATTGATAACTATTGAAGATGAAGTGACGTGAGAAGGGAACTTTTCCGATTGCCTAAGCTAAGTCCAATCCGTTTTTCCCTTTTTCCATTTCCTTTTTTTTTTTTTTTTTTCCCTTCCCCTCTTCTCCACCGTTTGATTGATTGATTTATCTCTTCCACCGTTTTTTTTTTTTTTTTTTTTTTTTGAGTAAATCTTCCACCGTTTTTAATTCTCCACCTTTATCTCTTGCTTTCTATTTTTTTTTACCGTCCCAATGCCTCTTTTTTACTTTCCCAATGCCTACACATTTCTTCAGGTGTTCCCCCTTCCCCATTTCTTCTTCACCAATCTCCTCCTCCTTCTCAGTCTCACTCACGGAAACAGTCATAGTTATTTTTCTTTTGGTCAAAAAATCTTGAAGAGCATTACGACCGTGCAGTGGCTGTTCCTTTCTTCCTTTCTTTTTTTTTGTCAAACAAATCTTGCAAAAGGCAGAAGCACTTGGTGCAGAAAAGCATTTTTCGTCCAGAACTGACCGGAATGTTCCAAAACAACGTAGATTTTAGGCTGGAAAAAAGTCAAAAAAGAGTGTAGTTTTAAGTTTTCAACCCAACCGGTCATAACCGGTTCGACCACGCCGGTTCTCGGTTTTCTGGTTGAACCGGCCGATTTTTGAATTTTTACGGTTTTAAGTTTTAAGTTTTTTTTTTTTTTTTTTCTCTCTCTCTCTCGGGGGTGGTGATGGGATTTGTGCTAGTTGTGGGTGGGGTGGTAATGGGTTTTGTGGCTGGCTGTGGGTGTGGTGGTGATGGGTTTTGTTGGTTGGTGGCGGTGGATCGTGGCTGAGATTTGATCCGGTTTTGGATCATGGATCGTGGTTGGATTGCTGCTGATAATTTTTTGTTTTGTTTGTGTCTTAGTTGATCTGGTGTTTTTGGTTGATTTGGTGGGTTTTGGGTTTTGATTTGGGTTGAGGTTATGGGTGGTGGTGCTGTGGCAGTGGGTTTTGGTTTTTGCATGGGGGTGGTGGCTGGCGGTGTCTGTTGTGGTGAGGGTGGGTTTTGGATTTTTTGTTTGGAAAAAAGAGAAATACACAGAGAAAGAGAGGGGAAGAGATGAGATTGATAATAAAAAAGAATTAGAAAATAATATTTTAATGAGGACGTAAAAATTATAAAATCTTTGCTGTAGGAAAACTAGATAAATAAAAGACATGAACATGATAGAAAGAGTTACCATGACAGCGAGGCTTGCGAGAGTTGCACCGGCAAGCTCGAGCTTACCAAGGTGGCCGGCGAACATGGCAGATATTAAGGTTATTAAGTAGGCGAAAACATTGGTGAGAATCATTGGTAGAGAAAACAACAATTGGGTCTTGGCCTCTACCACATCCAACACATTCTTACAACACCCCCTATTTGTTTCTTCTTCTTCTTCTTCTTCTTCTTCTTCTTCATTGTGATGGTGATCGCTAGCCTCTAACGAGGGTGCAGCACTATCTGAACTTGTGTTTGGTGACATATTTGGTTTAAGAATTTTCGTTTTTCTTCTACAACCTCTTCTCCATATAATCTTCTTAAATACTACATGTCAGTCTTACTAGGATTTTGACGGCCTGAGATTAGGACTGCATGTCAGTCTTACTAGGATTTTGACAGGCGAGATTACGATTTTGACGGATTGTTTCCTATCCTTTATTTGGGAGGAAACAATGAAAAAATCTCTAATTAAGGCTTACAGATCCAATCCGATTTTGACATGGTCATGCGGCCCAATCCAATAAATGCGCCACTCGATCTAGAAGTTGTTTTTTTCTTGTTTTTTAATGAAACGTTGATCAGTTGATGCAATGTGATATATATATTTTTTTAATGAAAAAATAAATAATTTTCATTTTGTTGACTATGACACGTTGCTCCGTACCTATCCTTTATTTGGGAGGAAACAATGAAAAAATCTCTAATTAAGGCTTACAGAGATTGATCAAACTTTCTTTTAATTGAGAAAGTATTTAGAAAGAGATTAAATTTTATAAGGATGAAGTGTAAAACTTATATTTTATACCATTCAATAAATGATTTCACATCAGCATTTTATTTAAAATTCAGTACATCCTACTACACCTAATAACTTCTCAATAAATTTTCAATTTAGTTGGATTTATATATGGGTATTAGAATTGATTGAGTGTGATTGTGTTTATTCTTAAATATGTGATAAGATGGTGTGGCATGTGGCATGTTGGGTAACTCATTTAGAGATACTTTATAACTGCAAAGATAGGTGTAACTTAATCGACATTTTTTAGTATTTTTATCAAAAATCTTCAGGATTCAATTATTCAAATCTCTATCTCCACGGTAATGTAGAAAAAAAAATCAATGAATTTGAAATATGCATGTGGCTATGAGGAAAACCGTTATTAAAAGATATGGGAATAAATGTCCTATTCTGTGATAACTTCAATTCTTTCCATCCACTTAATTGTACAATGACTTCAATTAATACCATCCACCTAGAATGAGGGAAAGTGAAAACATCGTTGTCAAAAAAAGTTACATTAGATATACACCACTATAAGTTTCTTTAAAAAAAAAATATTATTCCATCTCCCCGTATGTGTGTGTGTGTGTTAATAGTTAGTATTCTAAAAAAAAATAATAATAAAAAGTTACATTACTATTGCAGTTTGCATGTAAAATGTTTGCATTTACACATAAGAGATTTAACACCAATCATATGCATCAATTCTTTGTGGACTATTGGAGGATTTCCTATAGTTTGAACTCGGAAGGCCACAAATTAAGAGTTTAGTTTTGTTTATGACACTTCATTTTTGTGCTTAGGAAATAAAGGGTTTGTTTTTTTTTTTAATTTTAAATCTTCTTTCTCTTGGAAGTTTTTATGCTGTGTTTATATTGGTTTTCCCCCCTTCTATTTTGCGTCAGTATAAAGTAGAATTGCTTAGTATATTATTTTAAATATATTGATTTTAGAATAAGTCTAATTTGTGTTTAAGCAATTGAGAGATGTAATGGAGGAGATTTAGGAATTTGCTTTTGCAATTATATATAGTAATGGTAAAAGATATTGATTGATGGGGCATAAACAAAGGGAATTTTGAATCCTCTGTCACAAATGCAAAAACAAAACTCATTATAGACGAGTGCCACATATTATATTTACACAATTATATATAACCATATTTGTTACTACATGACAAAATTGTCACAAAACTTGTTGTATGCATATATTCTCTTTACACATGTTTTTTCTGTGATTGTATAACTGACTAAGTCCATGACAATCCGCTCATTTACACCTACACCATAAATCAACTAAATGATTCCATGCTTTAATCCAAAAATAGGTGGGCCTCTTCACCACCCCCCCCCCCCCCCCCCGAGATGCTTTAGAGTGGAAATACTTCGTGTTTCTATCTCCAAGCCCAAGCCATTGAACCTTTGCTCACTGTTGCCACATAATCTACTCACTATCCAAAAGGTCATTAGTCTCCCCTTTTAGCTTATTGATTTCTCTTCCCATGCTACCATCTGTGTCTCTTGCGACCATATTGTTAAGAGCCCTTTCTTTTTTTTCTTTTTTCTTTTTTTTTTTGGGATCTGCTTTGGTACCTTCCCAAATGTGGCCAAATTCCACCTATTTAGCTCAATTGCACACTGATTAAGTCTCTCGGCCATACCACACGAGGTATTTTGATTTCTACTATTTTGCCAGGCAGCCTCAATTATGTCCCTGCATTCTCTCTTTTTTATCCACATTGCTTTGAAGTGAAACCAGCATTTTCTAGGATGTCGAGGAGTAAAGGAATCCGAGACTAGCAAAGCAAAGTGATCAGACGTGGAGTCCACAATGTGGTGGACTCGTACCTCCTTGTATTTTTCAATCCAGTTTTGTGTTGCCAAAGCCCTATCTAGTCTTAGATAAATTCTGTCATGCCTTTATTGCATATTACACCATGTGAAGTCTGGACTAGTATATCCCAAATCCTTGAAATTACATGAGTCTACTGCTGACCTGGGCCCTTCCATTTGCCTTTGGGATCTTTGCACTCCTCCCCATTTTTCATTTACTGACAAAATCTCATTAAAATCTCCAAAACAAATCCATGGCAGTTGGAATCTTCTATTCAGGCTTTTTAACTGTTCCCAAGACTCTTTTCTTCCATGCATTTCAGGGTGCTCATAAAACCCGGTTATTCTCCACTTGAAATCAGAAGACTCATCAGTAACTATTGCATCAATGAAGTTTCCCGCATATCCCATGATTTCTAACTTGATCTCTTTCTTCCAAAGCATTGCCAAACCTCCACAATTTTGAGCTTTTGGAACAATCAAACCAAAAACAAAACCAGATTTCTCCTTCTCTCTTTTCATGGCACTCATCTTCAATTTAGTCTCCATTAAAAAGACTATGTTGGGATCCCAGCGCTGCACCATTTCTCGCAGTGCCTTAAATATTATCATTATTACCCAACCTTTATTGTGAAGTGTCACAATGTCTTTTTTATCTTCATAATTTTTCATTTCAGGGCTTGCTGTGACTTAAGTCACATTGTCTAAGGAAATGAAACACTTTAGTGGGTGTTCTACTTTTGTTTATATGTGTCTAAAATTTGTTTAGTTCATAGGTTTGTTTATTATTTATTCCCCTTGATGTGCCATATCATAAAAGACTGTTTTTTATATAATTTTTTTTAGGGTAATTATTGTCATTTTTGTGCTATATCATGTTTATATCCTTAGACAATGTGGCTTAAGTCAATAGCTATTTTTGTGCTATATCATGTTTATATCAATAGCTATTTATTCCCTAGTATTGAAGAAATTACTGAATATTTTATATCAATAGCTATTTGTTAATAGGTCTTTGACAACTTTAGAATATGAAAAGTTTTAGGTTAAATGGGTAACAACTTTAATTTTGTTAATTTTTGCTTTCTAAATTACTAATAGTGATTTATCATATTAAATTGGTAGTTTATTTGTATATTAATCAGCTACAATGTTGTAATGTTATATATATATTTTTTTCCAATTTTTGAGGTTTAATCCAAATAATTTTGAATAAGCCCTCTAAAATCAAAATCAATACAAAAGAAATTTTGTTAGGGACTCTGTAAGGCTAAAGGGAGCTCGAAGATAATATAAGTTTGGCCTCTTGTAATATACTTATATTGTGATCTTCAGTTGCTACAAGTAGTATTGTAGTAACTTAGATATGAAACTCTAGATGTAACACAAACAGCTAAGGATAACAACATTCACTAATATTTTTCTTTTAATTAAAATGGTATTTTGCACAATTGCTTAGCATTCATTAGATTTCATTTTTAGTAATTTTCCCTTGCATCACACAAGTTAAAGACTAGTATATATAAAAGTAGTGACCTTATGTGAAAAAGCATGAATTTCTGCCATGTGGTGCTCTCTTTGACAAAGAATTTTTTTCACATAAATTCTTTACTCAAGTGCCACATCAGAGATATTGACTAATTAAAATTCTAAAGATAAAAACTCTTTATTCTCTTAGATTCATTGTATCAGGACATTCCTCAAGTGCCACATCAGAGATAAGGGCTAATTAAAATTTAAAAGATAAGGACTCTTCATGTTATTGGGTTCATTGTTTCAAGACTTTCCTCTTTCTCACAAAGCACAAAACTTTTCATGTTTCCACTCACCATTTTCATTTCTTGCACTTCTACAACTTTATATATACCTACCAGTCCTACCCATAGCCTTACCTCTGTTTGGATATCAATGAAAAATGAAAATTATTTCACTATTCAGTTTATTTTTGCTACTATTCATGAGGCCCACCGCATTTTTTAGTACTATTCATGGGCCTCACTATTCAGCTAAGTTTTACCTTTATCTATAGTAATTTCATTAAAAAGTTTGCAGTTTTAGCAAAATAAGCAGTATCCAAACAGATCTTTAATCTTCATGCCATAGGTTAGGTGCTTTTTTATTTTGTTTTAGCCCTCACAATTTCTTGGTTTCTTTGTAATTTTTGACTACTATTTAGTGTAGTATTGGTATGATCCTCAACCATAAAAGTAAAATATTATGATTATTTTGGAATTTTCTTTGTGAATCAAGATTATTTCAGCTTTAGTTGCAATTATTCAAGAATAGTGTGCAAATGGTGTACAAACTACAATCATATTGTTAGTTCCCTCCATCAAAGCTACAATTAAGTAGTTCTTCACATAATTTTTATGTTCTTTCTCATGTATCTTTTATGTATAGTACTTATCCAAATAAATCTTTTTTTTTTTCGTTAGTGTTGTTGATTATAGTTGTTGCGGTTTGTTAGGATTAATTTAATTTTTTTTTTTTTGGGAGAAGAATTTAAAATTATTTAATCTGTATATATTAAGAGGATTCAGAAAGTTAGTAATTGTTTTTTTCCTGTAAAAAATACTCCTAAATTAATTAACCAACAACTTTAAAATGGGGTTAAAATAGTAAATTGATAAAAGAAAATTAGTTATTACTTTTTTTACTGTAAAAAATATCCATACCTAAAACTTAAAAAATGAATGACTATAAGTTAGTTATGACTTCAAAAAATGTAAAAAAATAGCCCTAATATAATTAGATAATCTTTATTCTTAAAAAAAATTAGGGTTAAAATTGTAATTCAACAAAATTCAAGAACAAAAAAACTACCTGAGAAACTTTTTTCCTAAAAATTAACATACTCTCTATTTAAATATGAGAAATGATATGTCCCCAACATTTTCACAATATTTTTACAACAAATCCTAAGTGACAGGTTATTACTGGTTGTTATTGTTGAGGTAAAAAAGTAATCTTAGTGTTAAGTTCAAATTTGAACCAACAACAACTAACCACTTATAATTTGTTGTAAAACTTTTGTGAAAATGTTGTGGACGTAGCACCTCTCTTTAAATATATTTTACGCACGTTTAATACATTTTTTCCTAAAACCCAGCATACACTAAACCCAGCAGTTTACTTCATTTGAAATCCTAAATTTTATTTTCTTAAAAATCTCATCCATAATAACCTCACTAACAATAGATAAATTCAAATTGAAAAATTATATTAAATTCAAAAGAAATAAATAAAGCCTCATTGCACGTGCGGAGCGCGTGTGATGAGGCTAGTTTTCTATTACGGTTTTGATATATGATTGTAAGTTAATTAACATGCTCTACTTCTCTATATAAAGACAAAGCTCATGTGTAAAATTAATAAAACAAGATCAGTTCTCCCAATTTTAGTTCATACTTTTCTTGAATTTTAGCATTCTCTCTCTCTCCATTTTTTTAAAAGGATATAAAGGTCCTATTAGAGGCAATTAAAATTGATAAATTGAAGTATATTTAGCCAATTTTTCTTTGTTTGATTACATTCTCTTTATGTTGGTACACAAATAAATTTTTTTTTTTTTTCTTTTAGATTATGAACAAAGTGTTTGAGATTTGGTGGTGAGAATGAAGTGGTTGAGGAAGTGTTCGGTTTTAGAAGTAAAGTCTATCTTTTATCAAGATGTTATTTTATTATTTTAAATATTAAATTTATACTATGGTATAGATTCCTAGAAATTTCTAATAACTATGCAATTCCAATCTCATATATATAGATTAGTAAAGAAAACCCACTCAATAGTTGGAAATTACTTCTAGGATAAGAAAAAATTATAAAATATGAATTAAAAAATATTAAACTTCAAAGAATTCAACAATATTATAGGAAATATCATAAATACAATATCACAAAATGAATATTATATATGGGTCTTAAAAGAATAAAAATTATTTTCAAATGAAATTACCAACCATCCACGTATCGCAAGGGACATTATCTAGTTTGCTATAGAGATGTATAAAAAATATTCCCAAAAAAAAAAAAAATTAGCATCTTCCATTAAAATTAGCACTCAAAATACTAACAAAGTTAAACAACCAATACCATCCAACTCGTAATATATTGAGAATTTCTAAGTCTGAATATACCAATTCTTATATTAGCACAATGGCACAACAATTTATAGATTTGCTTCTCCAAATGTTATACCAAAGACAAAATTTAAGGCTAGAATATACTAGATAAAATAAGTGAATAAAGCTCCTATCATTTTGTTAAATAAATTAAATTGGAAAAATCATAAAACAAAATTTAAATAAATATAAAAGAAAAATTGAAGAAGAATTTTGTACCTATCAAGATTTTAATCTTATAGCCATTTTTGCTTAGATTTAATTTATAAAATAAAAAATAAAAACTCTTTGTTAAGGATGATGGCACAAACTATATGACTGCCATCATTATATATAGTCTTTATAATGCTAAGAAACCTAATGACATGAGGCTAATTTTTAGTAATAATGGAGATATTTTTAAAACTTTTGGGGGGCAAAGGCCCCCACAATTGTACATAGTTCTGCACCTATCACTAGATCCGTGAAGGTTATCCTAGAAAGTACGGGTGCAGCTCCAGGGCCGCCGCACTCGCATCCTACACGGTGTGCGGTGTGCGATGCCGTTGATAGCGTGTCTGTGCCGCGATGTTGTTGTTGTTACTTTTTTTTTTTTTTTTTTTTCGAATTTGCGCCAATTCGAGCTGATTCACGCTAAATTGGGCCAATTTCGACAGAAACAGGTGCCGAAATGGCCAATACGGCCCAATTCCGGTCGAAATGGGCTGCCACCATGTCTCCGTCCTCCATTCTTCGAAGCGGCCTTATGAGAGAAGAAAAAACTAGTGTATGTGGGGCCTTTTTTTTTTTTTTTGCGTTGGGCTGGGCTGCCTGCCGCGGTAGTAGGCCCGAGTATTCTAAGTAAGGGAGTTGAGACCGGTCCAACTGGAGCTCAACTTGAGCCGACTTGTGCGCAAACGTTGAGTCCAAGTCCAAAGGAAGACGCTGTGAAGTGGGCTTATCCTTTGTTCCTGCCGCAGGAACTTTTCTCCAGTTTCTACCGCAGGATTGACTTTTCTGCCACAGAAGGAACTATTCTCCAGTTTTGCCACAAGTCTAACTTTTCTGCTGTGTAGCAAGACTTTCTACCGTGCAGTAAAACCGTCTGCTGTGCAATAAAAGTTTCTGCTATGCAGTGAAGCTACCTGTTGTGCAATGAAGCCGTCTGCCGTGCAATAAAAGTTTCTGCTATCTGCCTGTTGTGCAACAAAACTTTCTGTCGTGCATTAAAGCTCTCTACCGTAAAGCCTTCTGCCGTGCTTTAAAACTGTCTGCTGTGCTTTAAAGACTTCTACAATGTGAATGACTACTCTTCATTTTTACTGCAGAAATATTTCTCCACTTCCTTGGCCTGGCTTGTGCGTAAGCCACACCACGTTTGCTAAAGTCTGTTTATAAGCTCACAGCAAGCAAAGCCATTGTTAAGAGGTTATGACAGACAGACATAATATAGATAATGTAAAGAAAGTACAGTCACTATTTCTGCCACAATAAATAGAGTAAATGGCTTAAAAGGCCTCACGTTCAAAGAACAAAATTTAAACAAAGAGTAGAACGGGGTTAGTAAAGTAAAGAGAATGAGTCTGCCACACCAAGTATCACCGCGAGACTCTAACCAGGGAAGGAAAAACTGCTCCCTCAACGCAAGTAACTTCAAATGAGAAATTAATTTTTTTGAGAGATTAGCCCCAAATTGTATGTCCCGAGCATAAGTTGTATTTCCCTCCAATGGAGGACAAGGCTATTAAGGGAGAGAGGGGGTTAACCCATTTGGGTGCATGCCTGCCATAAAACACTCTGTTTTTCCTTCTTAGTATTCTTTTCTCTCTTTTTTCTTTCTTCCGATTCTTTTCTCTCTGTTTTCTCAGTGACTTCCTTTTTTCGCCCCTCTTTCTTTCTTTCTTTCTTTTTTGTTTTCTCATCTTTTTCCATTCCCCTTTTTCCTCCTCTTTTTCCTCATCCCTTGTTTTTTCCTCCTTTTTGCACACAGCCATGGGTCCTTTATATAGGGTCTGCCGTGGCCGATTTTTACTATTCTAGCCTTTTCATGGCCTTTGTCTGATATGGGAACCTTTTGCCAACCACTTACTGAGTCAATGGTTCTGACTACCACCATTGACCTGTGACTTTCAGACAACGACGGTTCCTTTTCTACTCGTCCAGTGTGTACCCTCTCCCTCTCGGTCTCTCATGGCATGCACCCAGTGGTTCTTACCCAGCCTTACCTTTTTTGGGTGGCATGTCATCCCAGCAGGACTGTGCCCACCGAAAGAGCTTGGGCAAGAAACACAAGAATAGGTTTCCACTCCTCTCCCCACCGCCAGACCGTGCCCTCTCCCATGACCTCACATTTTCCCATAATGGCTGGGTATAGGCTGGTGATGCCTGGGTCGTACGCATACTTTACCTTCTTGATGTTTCATACGTTTGCCGAGGTCTAAAAATGAGTGCGCATATCCTGCCATGCGCTTTTTGGCATTTTCTGGTGTGGATTGCATCTCCGGCAGGCCAACGTTTATGACTTGTCCCTTTCTTTGGAGAGTTGGGCCTTGTTGGATCATTGGGCCTCCCTTTAGTTTGGGTGTTTGCTTCATGGCTTGGCATCTCCTGCCATACCAGATTATTATTCCTGCTGCTTATCTCAATCCTGCCGGGCCCTTTTGGGCCTGCAGTGTGTTTTTCTTCTCAGTTTTCACGCCTATCTTTTTTATACAAAATGATTTGGGCCTTTGTGGGCCAAATGATGTTGATTGGATCAAAAGGGTCTTGGGCCCAATTTATTTTCATCTGCCGAAGCCATCCTGCCAAAGAACTGTATCCTGCAGCAGATCTGTATTCTGCGGCAGACTTGTATTCTGCAGCAGATTTGTGTTTTGCAACTTACTGGGCTTTCTTCCGCATGGGCTTTTGGATATGGAATCACAAAATTGAGCATCAATAACTGGAAAGTCAAAAAGATAGAAAATGTTGAAACTTGTGAAAACAGTAAAAATACGGGTTTTGATTCTTTGATTTTATCACCTCATTACTTTTTTTTTTTTAAGGAAAATAATTTAATATTATAAATATGTTATTGGGCTAAAATTGGGGTTGTGTAAACATTATAATAATATATATAAATATGCTTTTAAATTTATTAATATATGTTTACCATTACTTTTAAATTGGTATATGTTTATTATTATATAAAAAGATAAGCTTAGCAATATATAGAAAATATAAATATAAATATTTTTAATAATTTTTTAATCACCATAGTCTGCTGCACCTGCACCTTACTTTTTAAAAAATTACCAACTCCCACACCCGCACCCGAATCCGAATCCACACCCGTGCTTAAGAGGGGTTATCACCAAATTCAGAAAATATCTATTAAATTCTACGTGATCTCTGTCAAATATGGTGAAATATTCGCCAGACCACATGTTAAAGCTTGTCACTACAAAATGCATGTGCAACATAATGGGTGTCATTGGTCATTTATTAGGGATCTATTTGGATACCGCTTATTGTTAAAAACTGAAAACACTATTGTAAAATAATTTTTAAATGTATAAATAGTGCTGCGAACCCCAGTTTTAAAGTAAAATTTGCTAAAATCCGCACTTGTCAATCTCGTTTATTGCTAAAAACTAAAAACTAAAAACTGAAAATACTATTGTAAAATAATTTTTAAATGTATAAATAGTGCTATGAAACCCAATTTTAAATTAAAATTTGCTAAAATCCTTACTTGTCAGTCTCGTGAACAGTGCACGAGACCTATTGAAAAAAAAGCAAGTGCACTAGGTTTTCCTTTTCAGTGCTATCCAAACCCAGCCTAGTTCACCCAAGCAAGCCATGTTGTTCATCTCTCTTCCGCAGCTTGTCATTCAATTAAACCAAAACTGGGTTTTCTCTATTATCTTTCTCGGGGAGGCTTAGTTTAGCCCATTTGGTTCGCAGTGTAATTAAAAAGAGGGCAACAGCTTGGCTGGAGGCGCCACAGATCAAGCCAATCCACAAACCCTGTATAACATAATGCACATAAAGGAAACATTACAAAAATTTTGTAGTTGATTGTTTCTCAAATTTGTGAAGAAGAAAAATCAAAATTTGTACGTCTATGCAGACATTTTTAACTGATGTGTAGATACTTTGTTCATAGTATCATGATATAAGCTCACCTTAGCTTGCAGATTCGTCTTAAATCCAAGAGCGCATGAAATTGGTAAACCAATGATATAGAAGGTCGCCAAGCTAACATAAACAGCCAAGTGCTGCCAACCATATCCTCTGGCCACCCCTGCAGTGTCAAAACCATTAGCCTTGAAACTGAATATGTAAATTTGTAATGACAAGGTAGATAGAGCGTATTGTAGAAAATTGTATGATTCCGACCTGAAATGACAGCTAGAACTGAATCAAGGAATATTGAAATTGCAAGCAGAGGAGTCATTGAAGCAAATTCCTTAATGATTTCAGAGCTATCACTGAAGAAACTAGCCCATATATTGTGACCAAATGCAATAGCCAAAACAAGTGTGACCCCAAAAAGGAGAGAGAGCTTTAGACTCACACCTATGGCATTCTTTGCCCGGTTGGGATGGCCTGCTCCCAACTCATTTGACACTCTTGTGCTGTCACAATAAGTAAAAATTTTTCAATATTTGGAACATACTGGAGAAAAGACAAAGTTTACCTCTAAATTAGTTTGAAAAATCTCTTCCAACAAATTATGTGGCTTTTAGAGACTATCCATATGTACTTAATCACAGGCCTTGTTAAGTCTACTTAACAAGTCACATGACTATTAAAAAATTAATGTTATAAAAAGTACATGTTGGTGGTTATTTCAATCATTACATAAATAGTGGGTTGGCGGAATTTTCCTATCAAGTTTTGTCAACCGAAAGGGAAACGCAGAGCTTAAAAAGAATAAGACAACTTAAAGCGAAGGTATTATACAAACTAACCTTGCAGCAGCACTGAGACCATATGAGAACATGAAAGCGACAGCTGCTGTATTCACGCTGAAGTTTTATTCCAAAAAAGAATTATTAAAGCAAAAATATCAAGTCTGTAACTGATACAGCTAGGGAAAATGACCGTGAAGCTTACCACATAGCAATCAATGAAGTGGTTGTTTCTGAGTTTTGCAACAATCCCGCTAAGAGAACCAGAATCTCGAAAGCCCAGTAGTCCAAACTGACAAAATTTTCTAATTAGAGGACTTGTGAAAGTTATAAGGTCATGACTGCTTATGATACCATGTCTTAGGGCTCAACTTATGTACTGGGGTAATTTTGGTCATAATGCTAATTTCAGTATGGACCGGGTTCTTTTAGCCTGTTTAATTTGAGATTAGTTTGGAATTTCATTTGGCCATGGTATATCAATGATATAAAGAAAAATTTCTGAAATTCAGAACACTTCATCAATCATTGGTGAGTGTTTAGTTCATATTTACTATCTTAACAAGACTGCCTCATATTTTGTCATTCTAAAATATATTCTCATATCAAAATAAGCTATGTCACAGTTTTTTTTTTTTTTTTTAATTATTAAAAAAAAAAAAGCATAATCATTAAGAATAGCGGACACAATAGAATTAAAAGCACACTTACCATACCATTGCTGCAGAGGGAAGGGCTAGTTTCAAGCTTGGAAGAATGTATTGGAATGATTCCAATGAAAAGCCCCCCCATGTATGCTCAAATTTCTTTGTACAAGTCACATACATGGCCAACATAAGGACTGATAGCCATAATGAAACTGAAGCTGCCAATGGAGCTCCCACAAAACTGAGAGATGTCCAGTGTACTAAAGCATATGCAATGCCAGTATGAATAACCAATGGTAGACCTGTGAATATGACTAGGGGCCACAAAATAGATTGTGTCTGAAAAAACCTCATGATGTTTTGCAGGAAGCCATATGCAAATAATCCAGGAATGAGAAACCTTATATAGTGAGCGGCCGTCTTTGCAATCTCAGTTTCTTGATGAAGTAAGATTAGTATAGGTTCTGTATAGAACCAGATAATGGCTATGATGATAGAGAAGAGGACGGATATGATACAAGAAGCTTGTAGATAAATCCCCAACAGTCTGTATACTTTTGCTCCAAATCCTTGCCCGCAAAGTGTCTCGAGTGATCCACTTAACCCAGTCTAGAATGAAAAAACAAATAATTATAATGTAAGAGTCAACTATGGAGTATCATTGAACAGTTAGCCTTCAATCGAAACCACAGTTCGGTTCAGTTTCGTTTCGGGTGGACAACGTCAATTTCGGTCGAAACCCTTGGAGCAGCAATATGTCTTAACCATGAACCAGAATAACAAGTATGGCAGTGAATTTCTATCAAAATCTTCTTGGGCATTCCACCAGGAATCCTAACAAGTATATCTACTCCTAAATACTCTATAGCTTTTTAGTTTATTTGGATATTTTGAAGTGAAAAAGAGGTTGAGGCAAAAGGATCCTTTGTCCCCCTACCTCTTTGTACTGATTATAACGGTTTTCACAAGTTTCATATTGCAAAAAAGAGCAGGATGGAATGGTTTCACGTACCATCCTAAAAGTAACAAAAGTGAATCTGTTTCACCTATGTTTTGTTGATGACCAGTTGATTTTCTATGCTGCTATGAAAGATGCTATTGAGGCTAATAATCAGTTTTTAGTAGAGTTCAAGGCACTGTTTGGTTTGGCAACTAATGTGGGTAAGCCGGAAGCAAGGGACCACTTAATTATTTTTTGAGTGCTCTCTCTCCGAGAGCACAAAACGTGTCTTACCAACGAGTCTGTTAGGGACTGGAACTCTGAAATGATTTGGTCTGTGAATAAGCTCGAAGGTCACAATTTCCAGCAAGGTTGTTCGTAACTTGTATGCTGGTTTGGTGTGGGATTGTTTACACATGTGACACGTGGGATGATAGAATTTGCTAGAATCAATAAGGATGAGAACAAAATTTTAAAAACAACTTCAACGTGAATGAGACCCACCACTTTTTGTTTAAAAAAATAAAAATAAAACTGATTTTAAATTGGTTTTCCAAACAGGCTCATATGCACTCAAGATCAGTTGATGCAGAGAGTTCTATTCGAGATTGTCTTGTACAAAAGAAGAACATAACAGCTAAAATCAAACACAGAGTATGGGGATGATGATCCAAAAGGTACAAAGAATTCTGCTTTGAATATTGGTATCCTCAAGGTCCGTTTGGTTGAGAGAGTGGAAAAGTGGGAGAATGAAAAATTAGTATGAGGTTGGAAAAGTGAGAGAATAGAAAAGATTTGGTTTTTCCTCGTGTGTGTTTGGTTAAAGGGGTGAAAAAGTAGAAGGGTAAAAAACTCTTTTGTTTGGTTAGAGAGAAAAAGTGGAGGATAGAAAATTTAATTTATATAAATTGCCTATTACACCCTTGTTACATAATAGATAAGAAATAGATTTATTTGTACTCATTAAATAATATAAAATTTACCAACAATTATATTTTCAATGAGAAGTGTTACGTCTACAATATTTTTCGCAATACTTTTACAACAAAATTTATGTTGAAAATTGTTACTAGTTCTAATTTGAACGCATTACTGAAATTATATTTTTACTCACTAATATTAACTAATAACAATCTATTACTTAAAATTTATTGTGAAAATATTATAGTAACATTTTTCAAATAGGATTTTTTATTCTTTATATTATTTCTCATTTCTCTCTTTTCATTTCATCTCTACGTTTTTCTTTTTCTTTTTTCCTTTTTTTTTTCTATGCTATCTCCTCCACATACGTCCTATCTCTATCCCCACACCCTTCTTTTTCTTTTTGTCCCTCATTCAACTCTCAAGAACGTTCTAGCAAATCCTCTCTCTCTCTCTTTTCTCCAACTCGCTCTCTCTATATATATATTTTTAACTTGATTCCAGAACAGTCATCCCCAACACAGTCTAGATGGGTCATCTTTGTCCCAAAGTAGTTGGCCCAGCTGTCGCCGTCGCTCATCTTCGTCCCCAACGCAGTCCAGATCGGTCAGATGGCTTCTGTCTTTTGTCTTTTGTCTTTTTTTTTTTTTTTTTTTGCTTTTATTGTTATGATTTGATTAATTTTAAAATTGTGTTTTTGAGTTTAGAGATGTTTGAGAGAAAGATTGTTGTGTTTGTAGCCGTTGTGTTTGTAACTATGAGGGCATTTCTGTAAAAGTGCTGTGAGAGCACTTTTCTCTCCACAATTTTCCTCCCGATTTGGGAGGATGAAAATTGTGGGCCCGAGAGAGAAAATTTTCGCCTGGGTTTTTCATCCTCAACATTTTCCTTCTTTTGCCAAACAGTGAAAAACACTGTTTTCCACCTTATTTTCCTCCATCTATTTTCCATCCTCCCTATTTTCACCCTAACCAAATACAGTGTTAGTCTAGCCGTCTTTTGTATTAGTATTTGCTAGTGCCTAGTGGGTTAGCTTTGGATGCAGGTATAGTTTTGTTTCCTTCTGTGTTTTCTTGTTTTTTCTGCTCATGCAACTGTACCACAGTGCTTTGATCATGAAATATTTTCATTGTTCATTAAAATAAATTTAAAAGTAAGAATTATGTCACTTCAATGGTATTTATGATTGCCCTTATTTGGTCTTAATCATTCTCATGGTAGCCTGAGGGTCTATTTGATTGGAGGTGTGAAAAAGTGGGAGGATAAAAAAATTTGATTTTTTCTTTTGTATGTTTAGTTGTAGAGGTGGAAAAGTGAGAACGTGAAAAACTCTTTTGTTTGATTTTTTTTTTTTTTTTTTTTGATGGGAACTCCTTTGTTTGGTTAAAAAAAAAAAAGTAGAAGGATAGAAAATGTAGTTTATATAAATTGACTAATATGCTCTTGATACATAACAGGTAAGAAATAAATTTATTTATACTCATTAAATAATATAAAAATTTACATTACACAAATTTTTATTATTTTTCTTTATTATTATATATAATATAAATTTTATGGGCAATAAAAATTGTATTATGTATTAACTTTGCTGGGAAGAAAAATGTGGGCAACAAAGTTTTGAATATATAAGTTCAACAATTTATATATACTAGGCAGAAAAGATCTAGTTAAAATCGTGGGCAACATCATAAAAAACATGGGCAAAATTAATATTGCTAAGCCAAAGATTTTAACTTGAGTTAATTCTGGGTAGAAAATTAATATTGCTAAGCAAAACAAAAACAAAGAAAATTAAGATGAGATTATTACCGATAGAAGGAAAAAGAAAAATAGAAAAATAGATGTCCTTATTATTACTGTTGAGGTGTGAAGATGCTTGTAAAGAGGAGTCTGAGAAGATTGTTGATGAGAGTTAAGAAAGTGGGAATTAGGTGAAGTAAGTAAAATTGTAAGAGGAAAAAAAGAGAGTTATTTTTGTCTTTCTCTCTTATCAAACATCTTCACCACTATTTTCTCTCCATTTCGGAGAGGCAAATTTTGTGTCGGCCTAGGTGAAAAATGCTTGGCCCCACCTAAAATTATTAGGTTAATTATTCAAATCTAGGTTAAACAATAATCATATGAAAATAAACACAATAGAAAAGTAAATAACACAAGATGTGATGACTTAGGAAAACCAATGAAACAACTTGTTTCAAGGTGAAAAACCTAGAGGGAAACGATCCCAAGAGAACTATCCACTATATCAAGTTGAGATTTACAATTCAAGAATACTAATTCGTAATAAATCTAATATAGTTACCAAATTGAGCTCTGAATCCACAGACTTCCTTGATCTAGATCTTGTTCTCACATGAACCACCTGTTCATGCTTTAGATCTCCCACATAGACCTCCAGTCTATAACTCTAAGACCACCTTTGAAGATTTAAATCTCTAGCATCTTTGATGACTAGTGAAGCACCTCTTTACCAAACAACACACAAACTTATTTTCTCTTCTATTTTTTCTTCATTATCTTCTTTTCATCATATTTTACTTTCGACCAAACATACCTAGACTCTGTCATGAACTCAATACTTATAACACTAAATTAGAAATATATTGTTAGAATTATAATTAAATAATTAAATTTATTATTTTTAAACTATTTAAACTTTTAAGACCATCTATAATTTATAAAATATTATTGGAGGTTGGTATCGCAGGACTTAAAAAACAAGAAACATAGCTCCAGTCATGTGGACCTTCAGGTTTTTTTATTTATTTAAGCTATGGCCGAAAATAATAGTCTTTCTTTGATTTATTATTTTTTTTTCTTTCTTTCAAATTGTTTCTCTCTTTTGTGGTGGTGATGGGTTTTGTGCTAGTTGTGGGTGGTGTGATAATGGGCATGGTTTTAAAAATTAGACCGGACCAGCCGGTTTAACTGTTTAACCGGTACAGCTGAACTGGTTATTGGCCGGTTGTGTTGAGACTGAAAACTATACCGTTTTTGACATTTTTCCCAAGCTAAAACTACGTTGTTTTGGGGAAACCTAACCCTAAAAACTCATATCCTCTCTTTTTCTTTCCCTCACAACCCTCTCTCACACTCTCAGCCTCCGTTTCCTCTGAATTTTTTTTTCTCGCACTCTTTCTCGTCTTCTCTGCACAACTTTGAAATTTGGTGGTCACCTTTTTCCCTCACACGCCTTAGCCTCAGCCTCCTTTTTCTCTCGGCCTTGCGGTATTTTGAGCAGATGAACGAGCTTCAAAGGACAAGAAGTGAAGAACACTGAATCTTTTCTCATCTTCAATTCTTGTAAAAGAAACGAAATTTGGGGAAGAAGCAACGCTGATCTGTTGTAAAAGAAATGATATTTTGGGAACATGCTAGCTGTGGAGTGAGGTTGAACTTTGCTTGGCACAGAGAGAGAGAGGTAGAGGAAGATGTGTAAAATTGAGGAGAAGAAATGAAGAGTGAAGAAATAGTTTCGGATTTTGTGTAGAAGCAAGTACTGACTGAATGGGAAAAGGAGAAGAAAGTGGAGGTCATTCACGGGAAAAGGTGAAGAAAGTTAGGGGTCGATAGATAAAATTTAATGCCAATGAAGGTAGGTGGAACAATAGGGGAGTTATTTAATGATTCTGATTAAACTTTTATGATATAAATTTTTTAAGGTTTTGTTAATGTGTGGGCACAGCCATCTATTTTTGGAAATACTTTTTCAAAAATTGAAAAAGGACAAAATAGATGGCTTTAGACTAAATGGATCCAATTTGAAAAAGTTGAACTTTTTCAATTTTTGAAAAAAATTTCTAAAAATAGATGGTTTTTTTCTAAAAATAAATGGCTATAGATTAACTGAATCCAATTTTTTAAAGTAAATATTATTAGTTACTATAAAATTATTTTATTATTAATTATTAATTATTTTTTAATTAATAAAATTATTAATTATTTAATGAGTTTTTTTTTTTTTTTTTTCGACTAGTAGTGATGGTGATCGTGGGTCGGTGATATATGGGTTCTCTTTCCTTTTCACGGTGCATCGTGGATTGCGGCTGAGATTTGATTCGGTTTTGGATCATGGATCGTGGTTGGATCGCTGCTGATAATTTTTTGTTTTGTTTGGGTCTTAGTTGATCTGGTGTTTTTGGTTGATTTGGTAGGTTTTGGGTTTGTGATTGGGTTTTGATTTGGGTTGAGGTTATGGGTGGTGGTGCTGTGGTAGTGGGTTTTGGTTTTTGCATGGGGGTGGTGGCTGGCAGTGTCTGTTGTGGTGAGGGTGGGTTTTGGTTGTTTTTGTTTGGAAAAAGAGAAATACACATAGAAAGAGAGGGGAAGAGATGAGATTGATAATAAAAAAGAACTAAAAAATAACATTTTAATGAAGATGTAAAAATTATAAAATCTTTGCTGTAGGAAAACTAGATAAATAAAAGAAATGAAAAACATGAACATGATAAAAAGAGTTACCAAGTTTCAAAAAAAAGAAAAAAAGATAGAAAGAGTTACCATGACAGCGAGGCCTGTGACACTTGCCCACGAGCTCGCAAGAGTTGCACCGGCAAGCTCGAGCTTACCAAGGTGGCCGGCGAACATGGCAGATATTAAGGTTATTAAGTAGGCGAAAACATTGGTGAGAATCATTGGTAGGGAAAACAACAATTGGGTCTTGGCCTCTACGACATCCAACACATTCTTACAACACCCTCTATTTGTTTCTTCTTCTTCTTCTTCATTGTGATGGGGATCGCTAGCCTCTAACGAGGGTGCAGCACTATCTGAATTTGTGTTTGGTGACATATTTGGTTTAAGAATTTTTGTTTTTCTCCTACAACCTCTTCTCCGTATAATCTTCTTAAATACTACCTGTCAGTCATACTAGGGTTTTGACGGATTGAGATTAGGTCTACATGTCAGACTTATTAGGATTTTGACGGATTGAGATTAGGGTGTGTTTGGTAAATGTATTTAAATAATAGTTTTTAGTTTTTTAGAAATATGTATAAATAAAAAAAATGTGTAAAAATATATATAATATTATTTAAAAATTAAAAAAAGATTATTTAAGTTGTGGTACAAACTGACGGATTGTTTCCTATTCTATATTTGGGAGGAAACAATGAAAAAATCTCTAATTAAGGCTTACAGATCCAATCCGATTTTGACACGGTCGTGCGGCCCAATCCAATAAATGCGCCACTCGATCCGGAAGGTGTTTTTTTAATGAAACGTTGATCAGTTGATGCAATGTGAGAATATTATTTTTTTAATGAAAAAATAAATAATTTTCATTTTGTTGACTAACATGTTGCTCTGTACCTATCCTTTATTTGGGAGGAAACAATGAAAAAATCTCTAATTAAGGCTTACAGAGATTGATCAAACTTTCTTTTTATTGAGAAATAATTTTGAAAGAGATTAAATTCTATAAGGATGAGATGTAAAACTCATGTTTTACACCATCTAATAACTAATAAGTGATTTCACATCAGCATTTTACTTAAAATTTAATACATCCTACCACACCTAATAACATTTTAATAAATTTCTAATTTGGTTGGATTTATATATGGATATTAGAATTGATTAAATGTGATTGTGTTTATTCTTAAATATGTAATAAGATGATGTGGCATATTGGGTAACTCATTTAAAGATACTTTATAATTGCAAAGATAGGTGTAACTTAATCGACATTTTTTAGTATTTTTAACAAAAATCTTTAGGATTCAATTATTCAAATCTCTTTCTCCATGGTAACGTAGAAAAAAAAATCAATGGATTTGAAAAATGCATGTGGCTATGAGGAAAACCGTTATTAAAAGACATGGGAATAAAGGTCCTATTCCATGATAACTTCAATTATTTCCATCCACTTAATTGTACAATGACTTCGATTAATACCATCCACCTAAAATGAGGGAAAGTGAAAACATTGTTGTCAAAAAAAGTTATATTAGATATACTAAGTTTCTTTAAAAAAACATTCTCCTCTTTCCCCGTGCATGTGTGTTAATAGTTAGTATTCTCAAAAAAATAAAAAATAAAAAGTTACATTACTATTGCAGTTTGCATGTAAAATGTTTGCATTTGCACAAAAGAGATTTAACACCAATCATATGCATCAATTCTTTGTGGACTATTGGAGGATTTCCTATAGTTTGAACTCAGAAGGCCACAAATCAAGAGTTTAGTTTTGTTTATGACACTTCATTTTTGTGCTTAGGAAATAAAGGTTTTTTTTTTTTTAATTTTTAGATCTTCTTTCTTTTGGAAGTTTTTATGCTGTGTTTATATCGGTTTTCCCCCCTTCTATTTTGTGTCAGTATAAAGTAGAATTGCTTAGTATATTATTTTAAATAAATTGATTTTAGAATAAGTTTAATTTGTGTTTAAGCAATTGATAGATGTAATGGAGGAGATTTAGGAATTGGCTTTTGCAATTATATATAGTAATGGTAAAAGATATTGATTGACGGGGACATAAACAAAGGGAATTTTGAATCCTCTGTCACAAATGCAAAAACAAAACTCGTTATAGACGAGTGTCACATATTATATTTACACAATTATATATAACCATATTTGTTACTACATGACAAAATTGTCACAAAATTTGTTGTATGCATATATTCTCTTTACACATGTTATTTTTGTGATTTTATAACTGACTAACTCCATGACAATCCGCTCATTTACACCTACACCGTAAATCAACTAAATGATTCCATGGTCTAACCCAAAAATAGGTGGGCCTCTTCCCCCCCGATGCTTTAGAGTGGAAATACTTCGTGTTTCTGTCTCCAAGCCCAAGCCATTGAACCTTTGCTCACTGTTGCCACCTAATCTCCTCACTATCCAAAAGGACATTACTCTCCCTTCATAGCTTATTGATTTCTCTTCCCATGCTACCATTTGTCTCTTGCTGCCATATTGTTAAGAGCCCCTTTATTTATTTATTTATTTCAGATTTGCTTTGGTACCTTCCCAAATGTGGCCAAATTCCACCTATTTAGCTCAGCTGCTCACTGATTGAGTCTCTCGGCCATACCACACGTGGTATTTTGATTTCTACTATTTTCCCAGGCAGCCTCAATTATGTCCCTGCATTCTCTCTTTTTTATCCACATTGCTTTGAAGTGAAACCGGCGTTTTATATAGGATGTCGAGGAGTAAAGGAATCCGAGACTAGCAGAGCAAAGTGATCAGATATGGAGTCCACAATGTGGTGGACTCGAACCTCCTTGTATTTTTCAATCCAGTCTTATGTTGCCAAAGCCCTATCTAGTCTTAGAAAAATTCTGTCATCCCCTTCCTGCATATTACACCATGTGAAGTTTGGACCAGTATATCCCAAATCCTTGAAATTATAGGAGTCTACTGCTGACCTAGACCCTTCCATTTGCCTTTGGGATCTTTGCACTCCTCCCCATTTTTCATTTACTAACAAAATCTCATTAAAATCTCCAAAACAAATCCATGGCAGTTGGAATCTTCTATTCAAGCTTTTTATAATTCCCAAGACTCTTTTCTTCTATGTGTTTTAGGGTGCCCATAAAACCTGGTTATTCTCCACTTGAAATCAGAAGACTCATCAGTAACTATTGCATCAATAAAGTTTCCCGCATATCCCATGATTTCTAACTTGATCTCTTTCTTCCAAAGCTTTCTCCTTCTCTCTTTTCATGGCACTCATCTTCAATTTAGTCTCCATTAAAAAGACTACCTTAGGTTCCCAGTGCTGCACCATTTCTCGCAGTGCCTTAAATATTATCGTTATTACCCAACCTTTATTGTGAAGTGTCACAATGTCTTTTTTATCTTCATAATTTTTCATTTCAGGGCTTGCTGTGACTTGAGTCACATTGTCTAAGGAAATGAAACACTTTAGTGGGTGTTCTACTTTTGTTAATATGTGTCTAAAATTTGTTTAGTTCGTAGGTTTGTTTATTATTTATTCCCCTTGATGTGCTATGTCATAAAAGATTGTTTTTTTATGTAATTTTTTTAGGGTAATTATCGTTATTTTTGTTGTAGTTGAATCAAAATTAGATCTGCATAATTAGTAGTTGCTACATCTTCATCATTATCACAAGTTTAAGATAGAGATTATCCTCATCAATAACTGTTGCGTCTTCTTCATTGCCAAACTTGATCATCTTGACATATGTTTTATTTATCTGATTGTACCACATGTATTTATTTACTTTTAAGATGGATTCTATTTGATTGTAAGATTTTTATGTCTTTTGATATAAATTAACTAGCTCGTATGCTAGCTTTTACTTTGCCTCCAACACTATCATAATTGGTTGTCTATCTATACACACACACACACACACACACACACACACATACATATATATTGTTTTGTAGGATCCAAGCAAGAAAGAGTTTAAGATGCTTACTATGTTATTCTCTCAAATTTTTTATAGCATAAACAACTTGCGATATTGAAGAAATTACTAAATATTTTATATCAATAGCTATTTGTTAATCGGTGTTTGACAACTTTAGAATATGAAAAGTTTTAGGTTAAATGGGTAACAACTTTAATTTTGTTAATTTTTGCTTTCTAAATTACTAATAGTGATTTATCATATTAAATTGGTAGTTTGTTTGTATATTAATCAGCTACAATGTTGTAATGTTATATATTTTTTTTTCTAATTTCTGAGGTTTAATTCAAATAACTTTGAATAAGCCCTGTGAAATCAAATTCAATACAAAAAAAAAATTTGTTAGGAACTTTGTAAGGCTAAAGGGAGCTTTGAAGATAATATAAGTTTTGGCCTCTTGTAATATACTTATATTGTGATCTTCAGTTGCTACAAGCAGTATTATAGTAACTTACATATGAAACTCTAGATGTAACACAAACAACTAAGGATAACAACATTCACTAATATTTGTCTTTTAATTTAAATGGTATTTTGCATAATTGCTTAGCATTCATTAGATTTCATTTTCAATAATTTTCCCATGCATCACACGGGTTAAAGACTAGTATATATAAAAGCAGTGACCTCATGTTAGAAAGTATGAATTTCTGCCATGTGGCGCTCTCTTTGACAAGGAGTTTTTTTCACATAAATTCTTTACTCAAGTGCCACATTAGAGATATTGACTAATTAAAATTCTAAAGATAAAAACTCTTTATTCTCTTAGATTCATTGTATCAGGACATTCCTCAAGTGCCATGTCAGAGATAAGGGCTAATTAAAATTTAAAAGATAAGGACTCTTCATGTTATTGGGTTCATTGTTTCTAGACTTTCCTCTTTCTCACAAAGCACAAAACTTTTAATGGTTCCACTCACCATTTTCATTTCTTGTACTTCTGCTACTTTATATATACCTACCGGTCCTACCCATAGCCTTTAGCCTCCGTTTGGATACCAATGAAAAATGAAAATTATTTCACTATTCAGCTTATTTTTGCTATTATTCAGCTTATTTTTGCTACTATTCATGAGCCTCACTGGCCACTGTATTATTTCAGCTAACTTTTACTTTTATCTACAGTACTTTCATTAATAATTTTTCAGTTTCAACAAAATAAGCGGTATCCAAACAGACTTTTAATCTTCATGCCATAGGTTAGGTGCTTTTTTATTTTGTTTCAACTCTCACAATTTCTTGGTTTCTTTGTAATTTTTGACTACTATTTAGTGTAGTATTGGTATGATCCTCGACCATAAAAGTAAAAAATTATGATTATTTTGGAGTTTTCTTTGTGAATCAAGATTATTTAAGCTTTAGTTGCAATTATTCAAGAATAGTGTGCAAATGGTGTACAAACTACAATCATATTATTAGTTCCTTCCATCAAAGGTACAATTAAGTAGTTCTTCACATAATGTTTATGTTCTTTCTCATGTATCTTTTATGTATAGTACTTATCCAACTAAGTCAAATTTTTTTTTTTTTGGTTAGTGTTGTTGATTATAGTTGTTGGGGTTTGTTAGGATTAATTTCAAATTATTTGATTTTCTATTATGGTTTTGATATACGATTGTAAGTTAATTAGTATGCTCTACTTCTCTATATAAAGACAAAGGCCATGTGTAAAATTAATAATACCAGATCAGTTCTCCCAATTTTAGCTTATATTTTTCTTGAATTTTAGCATTCTCTTTCTCTCCTTTTTTTTATTATATATTTTTTAAGGATATAAAGGTCCTATTAGAGGCAATTAAAATTGATAAATTGAAGTATATTTAGCCAATTTTTCTTTGTTTGATTACATTCTCTTTATGTTGGTACACAAATAAATTTTTTTTCTTTTAGATTATGAACAAAGTGTTTGAGATATGGTGGTGAGAATGAAGTGGTTGAGGAAGTGTTCGGTTTTAGAAATAAAGTTTACCTTTTATCAAGATGTTATTTTATTATTTTAAATATTAAATTTATACTATGGTATAGATTCCTAGAAATTTCTAATAACTATGCAATTCCAATCTCATATATATAGATTAGTAAAGAAAACCCACTCAATAGTCGGAAATTACTTCTAGGATAAGAAAAAATTAAAAAATATGAATTAAAAAATATTAAACTTCAAAGAATTCAGCAATATTATAGGAATTATCATAAATACAATATAACAAAATGAATATTATATATGGGTCTTAAAAGAATAAAAATTATTTTCAAATGAAATTATCAAGCATCCACGTATCGCGAGGGACATTATCTAGTTTGCTATAGAGATGTATAAAAAATATTTCTAAAAAAAATTAGCATCTTCCATTAAAATTAGCACTCAAAATACTAACAAAGTTAAACAACCAATATCATCCAACTCGTAATCTATTGAGAGTTTCTAAGTCTGAATATACCAATTCTTATATTAGCACAATGGTACATCAATTTATAGATTTGCTTCTCCAAATGTTATACCAAAGACAAATTTAAGGCCAGAATATACTAGATAAAATTAGTGAATAAAGCCCCTATTATTTTGTTAAATAAATTGAAGTGGAAGAATTATAAAACAAAATTTAAATAAATATAAAAGAAAAACTGAAGAAGAATTTTGTACCTATCAAGATTTTATAGCCATTTTTGCTTAGATTTAATTAAGAAAAAAACTCTTTGTTAAGGATGATGGCACAAACTATACGACTGCCATCATTATATATAGTCTTTATAATGCTAAGAAACCTAATGACATGAGGCTAATTTTTAGCAATAATGGAGATATTTTTAAAACTTTTGGGGGGCGAAGGCCCCCAAAATTGTACATAGTTCTACACCTGTCACTAGATCCATGAAGGTTATCCTAGAAAGTATGGGTGTGGCTCCAAGGCCGCCGCACTCGCACTCGATGCGGTGTGCGGTGTGCGGTGTGCGATGCCACTGATAGCGTGTCCGTGCCGCTTTTTTTTTTTTTTTTTGGACGCCAATTCGGGCGATTCACGCTAAATTAGGCCGATTCTGGCAGAAATGGGTGCCGAAATGGCCAATACGGCCCAATTTCGGCCTAAACGAGCCACCACCATTTTGCCGGCCTCCATTCTTCTGCTTCATGTGGCCTTCTGAGAGAAGAAAAAATTGAAAAGTCAAAAAGATAGAAAATGTTGAAACTTGTGAAAATAGTAAAAATATAGGTTTTGATTCTTTGATTTTATCACCTTTACCCATCAGTTTTTATTATTCTTTAATACTTTGATTTTATCACCTCATTACCTTTTTTTTTTTAAGGAAAATAATTTAATATTATAAATATGTTATTGGGCTAAAATTGGGGTTGTGTAAACATTATAATAATATATATAAATATGCTTTTAAATTTATTAATATATGTTTATCATTACTCTTAAATTGGTATATGTTTACCATTATATAAAAATATAAACTTAGCAATATATAGAAAATATAAATAAAAATATTTTTAATCGTCACAATTTGCTGCACCCGCACCCTACTTTTTAAAAAATTGCCAACTCACGCACCCGCACCCGAATCTGAATCCACACCCGTGCTTAATAGGGGTTATCACCAAATTCAACAAAGATCTGTTAAATTCTATGGGATCTCTATCAAATATGGTGAAATATTTGCCATACCACATGCTAAAACTTGTCACTACAAAATGCATGTGCAACGTAATGTGTGTCATTGGTCATTTATTAGTGGTTTGTTTGGATACCGCTTATTACTGAAAACTGAAAACTGAAAACTAAAAACTAAAAACACTATAGCAAAATAATTTTTAAATGTATGAATAGTGCCTTGAGACCCAGTTTTAAAGTAAAATTTGCTGAAATTCGTACTTACGAGTCCCGTGAACAGTGCACGAGACTCATCGAAAAAAAGCAGGCGTGTTGGGTTTTCGTTTTCAGTGCTATCCAAACTCAGCCTAGTTCATCCAAGCAGGCCATGTTATTCATCTCTTTTCCGCAGCTTGTCATTCAATTAAACCAAAACTGGGTTTTCTCTATTATCTTTCTCGGGGAGGCTTAGTTTAGCCCATTTGGTTCGCAGTGTAATTAAAAAGAGGAAAACAGCTTGGCTGGAGAGGCCACAGATCAAGCCAATCCACAAACCCTGTATAACATAATGCACACAAAGGAAACATTACAAAAATTTTGTAGTTGATTGTTTATCAAATTTGTGAAGAAGAAAAATCAAATTTTGTACGTCTATGCAGACATGTTTAACTGATGTGTAGATACTTTGTTCATAGTATCATGATATAAGCTCACCTTAGCTTGCAGATTCGTCTTAAATCCAAGGGCGCATGCAATTGGTAAACCAATGATATAGAAGGTCGCCAAGTTAACATAAACAGCCAAGTGCTGCCAACCATATCCTCTGGCCACCCCTGCAGTGTCAAAACCATTAGCCTTGAAACTGAAAATGTAAATTTGTAATGGTGAGGTAGATAGAGCGTATTGTAGAAAATTGTAGGATTCAGACCTGAAATGACAGCTTGCACTGAATCAATGAATATTGAAATTGCAAGCAGAGGAGTCATTGAAGAAAATTCCTTAATGATTTCAGAGCTATCACTGAAGAAACTAGCCCATATATTGTGACCAAATGCAATAGCCAAAACAAGTGTGACCCCAACAAGGAGAGAGAGCTTTAGACTCACACCTATGGCATTCTTTGCCCGGTTGGGATGGCCTGCTCCCAACTCATTTGACACTCTTGTGCTGTCACAATAAGTTAAATTTTTTCAATATTTGGAACATACCAGAGAAAAGACAAAGTTTTCTTCTAAACTAGTTTGAAAAATCTCTTCCAACAAATTATGTGGCTTTTAGAGACCATCCACATGTACTTAATCACAGGCCTTGTTAAGTCTTCTTAACAAGTCACATGACTATTAAAAAATTCATGTGATTAAAAGTACATGTTGATGGTTATTTCAATCATGGCATAAATAGTGGGTTGGAGGAATTTTCCTTGGTTTTGTCAACGGAAAAGGAAATGCGGAGCTTAAAAAGAATAAGACAACTTAAAACGAAGGTATTATACAAACTAACCTTGCAGCAGCACTGAGACCATATGAGAGCATGAAAGCGATAGCTTCTGTATTCACGCTGAAGTTTTAATCCAAAAAAGAATTATTAAAGCAAAAATATCAAGTCTGTAACTGATACAGCTAGGGAAAATGACCGTGAAGCTTACCACATAGCAATCAATGAAGTGGTTGTTTCTGAGTTTTGCAACAATCCCGCTAAGAGAACCAGAATCTCGAAAGCCCAGTACTCCAAACTGACAAAATTTTCTAATTAGAGGACTTGTGAAAGTTATAAGGTCATGACTGTGCTTATGATACCATGTCTTAGGGCTCAACTTATGTACTGGGGTAATTTTGGTCACAATGCTAATTTCAGTATGGACCGGGTTCTCTTAGCCTGTTTAATTTGAGACCAGTTTGGAATTTCATTTGGCCATGGTATATCACTCATATAAAGAAAAATTTCTGAAATTCAGAACACTTCATCAATCATTGGTGAGTGTTTAGTTCATATTTTCTATCTTAAGAAGACTGCCTCATATTTTGTCATTCTAAAATATATTCTCATATCAAAATAAGCTATGTCACAGTTTTTTTTATTTTTTTATTTTTTATAATTATTAAAAAAAAAGCATAATCATTAAGAATAGCGGACACAATAGAATTAAAAGCACACTTACCATACCATTGCTGCAGAGAGAAGGGCTAGTTTCAAGCTTGGAAGAATGTATTGGAATGATTCCAATGAAAATCCCCCCCATGTATGCTCAAATTTCTTTGTACAAGTCACATACATGGCCAACATAAGGACTGATAGCCATAATGAAACTGAAGCTGCCAATGGAGCTCCCACAAAACTGAGAGATGTCCGGTGTACTAAAGCATATGCAATGCCAGTATGAATAACCAATGGTAGACCTGTGAATATGACCAGGGGCCACAAAATAGATTGTGTCTGAAGAAACCTCAAGATGTTTTGCAGGAAGCCATATGCAAATAATCCAGGAATGAGAAAACTTATATAGTGAGCGGCCGTCTTTGCAATCTCAGTCTCTTGATGAAGTAGGATTAGTATAGGTTCTGTATAGAACCAGATAATGGCTATGATGATAGAGAAGAGGAAGGATATGATACAAGAAGCTTGTAGATAAATCCCCAACAGTCTGTATACTTTTGCTCCAAATCCTTGCCCACAAAGTGTCTCAAGTGATCCACTTAACCCAATCTTGAATGAAAAAACAAATAATTATAATGTAAGAGTCAACTATGGAGTATCATTGAATAGTTAGCCTTCAATTGAAACCACAGTTCGGTTCGGTTTCGTTTCGGGTGGACAACGTCAATTTCGGTCAAAACCGTTGGAGCAGCAATATGTCTTAACCATGAACCAGAATAACAAGTATGACAGTGAATTTCTAACAAAATCTTCTTGGGCATTCCAGCAGGAATCCTAACAAGTATATCTACTCCTAAATACTCTATAGCTTTAAATGGTGTTTTATTTGGATATTTTGAAGTGAAAAAGAGGTTGAGGCAAAAGGATCCTTTGTCCCCCTACCTCTTTGTACTGATTATAACGGTTTTCACGAGTTTCATATTGCAAAAAAGAACAGGATGGAATGGTTTCATGTAACCATCCTAAAAGTAACAAAAGTGAATCTGTTTCACCTATGTTTTGTTGATGACCAGTTGATTTTTTATGCTGCTAACAAAGATTCTATTGAGGCTAATAATCAGTTTTTAGTAGAGTTCAAGGCACTGTTTGGTTTGGCAACTAATGTGGGTAAGTTTGAGGTCTCTTTCTCAGAGGTGTCAGCTGAAGTTAAAGACTTGAGAGTGCCCTTGATTTCAAGGAAAACCAACTGTGGCACATTGTAGGCCTTTAGTTGATGGCATCAGTACTATACATTACTCCAATTGGGCAAACATTTCATTCTTTGAAAAACTTTATGGAACAGGGGTAATCAATTCATTCTTGTGGAATGGAGCTACTGACAAATCCTATGCTGCCAGGATTGCTTGGTCTGACATCAATCCTCCTCAAAAAGAGTGTTGGTTGGGTCTTTGCAAGAACATGGCTGCCATTATGTGGTCCATATGGAGGCTATTTGCAACATTAGGTTCTATTTGGGAGGTTACAACTCTTGAGGGCTCATGGGGTTGGAGAAAATCCTCCATTTGTTGAGATAAAAAGTGGGAAATGGAGATCAAATCCTTTACTAACATTACAACTGAAAATTTTAATGAGAATTTATGTATGGCACTGACACTTACACTGCCAGTGCCAGTACATCGTCAGCTAAATTGTTTTCTTTCATACCAATTGGACTGTGTATTTATTGGGGTTTGATACTTATTGTACCCCAGCCCAGAGACAATATTATATAATACAAGCAACAAGATTGATATATACTGCAAAAAAAATTGTGGCAGTGGTATCCATATAAGTATTTCTTGGGGAAGCGTATCAGCTTAGCAAGAATGAGACACTACAAATGTTTCATTACTATTCTCTGAAATTCTTGCTTAATTTGTGAACAGATGGGCGTTTATTACTCTCTTTGAAATCTTTGAAGGTATAATATGAAGCAGCTTAATTTATGATTTTAAGAAAATGAAGGAAAACTAGATAAATAAAAGAAATGAAAGACATGAAAATGATAGAAAGAGTTACCATGACAGCGAGGCCTGTGACAACTGCCCACGAGTTTGCAAGAGTTGCACCGGCAAGCTCGAGCTCACCAAGGTGGCCGGCGAACATGACAGATATTAAGGTTATTAAGTAGCAGAAAACATTGGTGAGAATCATTGGTAGGGAAAACAACAATTGGGTCTTGGCCTCTACCACATCCAACACATTCTTACAACACCCTCTATTTGTTTCTTCTTCTTCTTCTTCTTCTTCTTCTTCTTCGTGATGGTGATCGCTAGCCTCTAACAAGGGTGTAGCACTATCTGAACTTGTGTTTGGTGACATATTTAGTTTAAGAATTTTTGTTTTTCTTCTACAACCTTTTCTCCATATAATCTCTTAAATACATGTCAGTCTTACAAGGATTTTGACATGGTCGTGCGGCCCAATCCAATAGACAAATCACTGATTTTCACAATGAATTAAACGTTGAGGGAGACAAGCAACTAGGAAAGACAAAAAAAATTAATTTTCGATACATTATGACAGCTGTGCTGATTTTCTTATCCAGAGGAAAATCCCGTGGCGCCACTCGATCCGGAAGTTGTTTTTTTCTCGTTTTTTAATGAAACGTTGATGCAATGTGAGATTTTTTTTTTAATGAAAAAATAAATAATTTTCATTTTGTTGACTATAACATGTTGCTCTGTACCTATCCTTTATTTGGGAGGAAACAATGAAAAAATCTCTAATTAAGGCTTACAGAGATTGATCAAACTTTCTTTTTATTGAGAAATACTTTATAATTGCAAAGATAGGTGTAATTAATTGACAATTTTTAGTATTTCTAACAAAAATCTTCAGGATTCAATTATTCAAATCGCTTTCTCCACAGTAACTTCCAAAAAAATAATCAATGGAGTTGAAAAATGCATCTGGCTATGAGAAAAACCATTATTAAAAGACATGTGAATAAACGTCATATTCTGTGATAACTTCAATTATTTCCATCCACTTAATTGGACGATGACTTTGATTAATACCATCCACCTAAAATGAGGAAAAGGGAAAACATCGTTGTCAAAAAAAAGTTACATTACTATTGCAGTTCGCATGTAAAATGTTTGCATTTGCACAAAAGAGATTTAACACCAATCATATGCATGATGCATCAATTCTTTGTGTACTATTGGAGGATTTCCTATAGTTTGAACTTTGAACTCAGAAGGCCACAAATCAAGAGTTTAGTTTTGTTTATGACACTTCATTTTTGTGCTTAGGAAATAAAGGTTTTTTTTTTTTTTAATCTTCTCTCTCTTGGAAGTATTTTTGCTGTGTTTATATCGGTTTCCCACCCTTCTATTTTGCGTCAGTATAAGGTAGAATTGCTTAGTATATTATTTTAAATTTATTGATTTTGGAATAAGTTTAATTTGTGATTAAGCAATTGAGAGATGTAATGGAGGAGATTTAGGAATTGGCTTTTGCAATTATATATAGCAATGGTAAAAGATATTGATTGATGGGTCATATAAACAAAGGGATTTTTGAATCCTCTGTCACAAATGCAAAAACAAAACTCATTACAGATGAGTGTCACATATTATATTTACACAATTATATACAGAAAACATTCTATCAGGCTGTGGCATAAAACCAGTGTTTTACGCCAACCAATAGATGTTTGCGACGTTAGAGTTCACTTAAAGAAACAATATGACCTCAAAAAAAAAAAAAAAGCGTTCACACTCACAGCT
The DNA here is from genome assembly GCA_032727855.1 of Quercus ilex subsp. ballota. Taxonomy (NCBI): domain Eukaryota; kingdom Viridiplantae; phylum Streptophyta; class Magnoliopsida; order Fagales; family Fagaceae; genus Quercus; species Quercus ilex. The sequence continues at coordinate 23,089,508 of CM064915.1, forward strand.
TCCTCTGCTTCCTTCATGCCGAACCTCCACCATCGCCACACAGATCGTTGGAGCAGAACGAGGAGAAGAAGAAAGAGTTCTCGCCGTGCCCTTTGCTTCCTCCTCTGGGGTTGTGCCATCCTTTGCTTGCCTAAACCTCCACCACACCACACACCAGAGCTCACCACCACAGAGTTCGCCAAAGCTGTGCATGGAGCTTGGAAACAAACGTGAGCCACGATCCAAAAGTTTGTTTTTTATGATTTTCCCTTTTCCCCAATTTGGATTTCAAACTGGGTGTTCAGATTTTTTGTTTGCTTCATCGAAAAGTTTCAAATTTTGAGCATTTCCTTTTTGATGAGAACGGAGGGTGAGTGTATGTTCATATCTTGTATTGTTCTAATGAAAGATGCTGTGTTGGGTTTTGATATGATCTGGGTTTGTTTGGTTTTTAAATTAGTGATATTTGATTGATTTGATTAAGTTAGATTGATTGTTAGATAAATTGGCTTTAGATGTACAATGTGATGGGATTGAGTTTGGAAATGATAATTGAATACTGAATTGGAACTTGCTGTGAAGAAGTTGACAATTGCGTTGAAAGTTTCAAAATTTGTTTTACTTTTTCACAAGTGGGTTTTCGTTGGGTTGCTATAGCTGTATTATGCTTATAAGATTGATATTGTGTTTTTTCTGATTTCTTTTGTTGTGGTTTGAACTGGTTAAATTTTGGTTTTTGAAGTTTATGTTGGGTTGCTGGAGTTTTTTTTTGTATGTATATGCATATGTGTATGTTAGGTTGCTGGAGCTTTTGTATCTGTCATGGCAAAGGCATGCTCTCTCTCTATCTTTTCTTCACTTACCAATGAATGGAAATTATAGTGTTTTATTAATGGGAACTTTTATATGAATGCTAGCACCAAAATTCATAGCTTGTTAATATACTCACATTTCAGACTGTCCACTAAAAAAAAATGTTCTGCAGATACAGAACATTGATAAAAATGAAGTGTAATAGCTAATTTGATACCTAAGAGAGTATTATCTGCCAATGAAAATTTTGACCATACATAGACTCCCTCTAAATAATTACAAGCTAAAATTCAAATTATTAACAAAGTCTACAAAGGAAGGGACACAAACACCACAAAATCTAGTAGAATACTTATACAATTACAACAAAAATAAATATTTTAGCTCAAGAATTGATAACTCAAAGCCATTAAATGTGTGGTTACTTATCTCTATCGTTATTGTCCATATCAGCAAAGGGGTATCCTAATAAGAAACAATTACATATGAAAGCTCATTCAAGTTGCAACTATGATCATGATGATTACCAAACTCACATTAGGCATTCAAATCAGCCAATGTTCCGAAATTTGGAACTTACTCTCAGTTAATGCCAAAGCCAAGAGACCTATACACACACCAACTACAAGTAAGTCACTTTCAGTTCAATCATTGCACATTCGGCCATAGCCAATATCCCAATTTGAAAACCCCAGCAAAATCAGCAAGCTTTATACTTAACAATAAAACTTAGTCATCAGACATATCAAAATTGAAACAAAATGAGATCCAAGGGTTCGGAAAACAAAAAAAAAAACAAAGGAAAAAAAAAAAACAGAGGCACCCTTAACAGCAACTATAATTACCACAAATCTATGGCAAGGAAGAGAAACAAATCGAAATGATTAAGCAGCCTCTAAGCTTGAAAGACCAACCATCACATAAGGAGAAATTTAATTGGTATAGTATTTTCTTACCAGATGAAACAAAATTTCCCTAAACCATTGAAGACCATTAGGAATAAAAATACGTTCAAAATTTTGATATTACTCTTCGGAAATGTTGAACAAAGAGAAAGCTTTATATATATATATATATATATATATATATATATATATAATTTAAAAAAAATGTCCCAAAATAATTCTATTATAAATTTGGAACCAGATGTTTCTCTATTATAAGTTTATACATGATAGCCAATGTAAATTTTACAAATAAATAACAAAATTAGAGGTCACAATAACTCAAGCATAAAGTTTTGCACTAAAACTACCTTCTGATACCTTTGGCTGGTAACCATCAGCAGATGTTCTTGGGAGAAGTAATAAGTTGGCCTATGATAATGATAGCATTGCCATCAAGTGCAAAACTGACAACACCTCATACCAAGCATTAGACATGCCGGTTTCCTGTAAAAGTATTGATCCATATAAAAACATCAATTCCACTGAACGGAGGAGGGATGTAATGACAACTAGAAATGAAAGGCAGAACAGAAATTTAAAAATTGATAGATTAGTCCTATACTCCCACCTCTGCGTCATCCTCTTTATTTACCCATACAAATTGTACCTTGTATTGTAGATGGCTTCCTACAAATAACAAATAAGTGCCACTATTATGAATTATCCAAAACAGCTAAAACATTCAAATCATAGTGGCACTAATATATGCTTTACCATCTTTAACTAGTCCTAAAAGAACAGGCAAGTAATCTTCTAGAGCCTGCTGAAGATCAGCTAAGGTTGAACCTCCTACAAACAACAAAATTATCCAATGTTTCAATAACTGAGGTCTCTCAATTAGTAAAGCAATATCAAATTTTTTCTATAACAATACGAGTTCTCAGAGCAGATAGGCGCTCCACTAAATTCTTGGACAAGTGATCACCCGTTGAGTGGGAGAAATCAACAGGTTTAGGAATCCAAAAACCAGGAACATACACAGAAACATCCCCAATATTCCCTGGCCTCCTCAAACATCCACAGGTTTGATAAACCCATAAACCCAGAAAAACCCATCAATAATGTTTTCTCTTCTCAAAATCAACCCCAGCAATAACAATTCAAAGACTAATAATATTAGCACAGAACCCAAAATTAGCACAAAACCTCAAGCTATTAGTAATGAGCAATATTAGAACAAAACTAGCAATACCCAGAACCCTTAAACTCCAATTCCAAAACCCAAAATCCCAAACACAACTGTACTAAACCCATAAACCCAGAAAACAGAAAAAACCCATCAATAATTCGAAATCCAAATTGGGGAAAAGGGAAAATCATGAAAAACAAACCTTTGGATCGTGGCTCCGGTTTGTTTCCAAGCTCCACGCACAGCTCCGGCGAACTCTGTGGCGGTGAGCTCCGGTGTGTGGTGTGGTGGAGGTTTAGGCAAGCAAAGGATGGCACAACCCCAGAGGAGGAAGCAGAGGGCACGGCGAGAACTCTTTCTTCTTCTCCTCGTTCTGCTCCGGCGATCTGTGTGGCGGTGGTGGAGGTTCGGCATGAAGGAAGCAGAGGAAGCTGTGAGCGTGTGAGTGTGAACTCTTTTTTTTTTTTTGAGGTCATATTGTTTCTTTAAGTGAACTCTAACGTCACAAACATCTATTGGCTGGCGTAAAGGTTTTACGCCATAGCCTGATAGAATGTTTTCTCATCAACTAAATGATTCCATGGTCTAACCCAAAAATAGGTGGCCTCTTAACTCCCATTTGTTTTGCAACGAAAATATATTGCTATAAAATGCAAAGACTCCCACAAAACAAAACCCCACACATCACAATTTATAATTAAAGGCTACAAAGTACAAAGAAGCGGAGCGCAAATGGGTTCAACCAAAGTGGTAGCCCTGCTTCTCATTGCCATGGTTGTGATGTTTGCTGCTTGTGTTGAGCTTGGGGAAGCTTATTATGTGTATGATGTTCAATGATATAAGGCTTGCTATCCTAAGCGGTGCCCGCCAAACTATGGCTATTCCAGATGCGATATATACTGCAAAGGTTTTTGTGGTGCTGGCCATTAAGGATGGCTAGATCAACAAGAAGCTATATCGGGGAGTGTCTGAGTTTAACATATATGAAAATGATCAGACACTACTCTTACGTCATAATTAAACTACTTATTATGCCTTGTATTTTCTAATCATTGTTGGAGAAATTTTAATTAATACTAAATTTGCCTACTTTCATTACTTTGTAGATGCATACCTGGATTTACATTTTGTGGTTTGAAGACGGAAAAGGTAAAAAAAAAAATTACAATTTAAACGTTGGACCAAACTAATGAGGAAAAGAACAACTTAATTCCCTCCCTACTACACTTTATGGCAATGACACCTTTTTAATGAGGAAAAGAACAAGGTAGTTCACCAACTGGATTTTTTTTTTTTTTTTTTTTTCAAAATAACACCCATTATCTAACAATTTCGTTAGTTAGCATTGTTTCCAAACTATTTAGGAAACTAATATCTCGAGTGTCCTAGACTTGACTTCATTGTAGCAACTCCAGTATCAAATGCTAGCTTTCAATGAAATCAATGTGGAAATCGAGTCTCTAAAACTCAAGTTCCACAAATTCACTAAGAAGAAGGCAGAGATCACAAAGAAGAAAGAACCAACAAACCCATATCAATCAAAAACAACAAACCCACTCCTCTGCTCTCTGAACTTCCATGGTTGAGCTCCTTGGCTCTTCCTCTGACCATCATTGCCACTATAGGGGGTTCGAGGACTGAAGAGGAATAGAACAAGGAATGGTTTGCATAAATCAATCCGAAAAGCTGAATAAACTCTGAGGATTCCGTTAACTCGAGGATGAAAGTAGAAGTATGGGCATTTAGTATCTTAAGAAGGACCATGGAGGGGGGAGAGAGCCATAGTGGTGGTAAAGGATGTGAGAAGGAGCTTCTTGAAAAAGATACTTCCCACCTTCGCATTGAATGCCCTATACCAACCATATCAATTGCATTAATTTGGAAATGATACATGAACAGTAACTTTACAACTAGCAATCCCTTCTACCACCTTTAGCAGAGTTTGATGGGACAAGTATCCTAAGAAATGCCTTGAGGCATACAGGCGGAGGTTTAGGATGCAAGGAGAAAGGGTATAAAAAGAAGAGAACATCTCAAAAAGGAGGATGGATATTATTTTCTCAAAGAAATAGACAAAGAAGAAAGTGAACAGTGTAATTTGGTCTAGAACTTGTAACACTCATAAATAAGAAACTAATCTTCGGACCAACCTGAGGAGAGCATTACTTCCAATCACTACTTAAATTTCTCCTTTCTATCACTCTTATCTCTTTGACTATATCCCAAAACTTAGTTTAGAGTTGCACTTGAAGTACTTTTCTCACTCTCTTAGAAATTTTATTAGAAATTTTGTTCTTTGGGCTTGGTTTAAAGGGTAAGGTACCATTGTTCTTAGTGGGCTTGGTCCTTTATTTTTTGAGCACTTATAGCCAGCATTGGTGGTGGTCCGATCTCTAGCTCATATCTCTCAAAACCAAAACCATTTTTGAGATTTGTGGGTTTATGGGTGTGGTTTCTATCATGGGTGGGTGTTTCTAGGTTTGTTTATGGGTTCTTAAGGTTATTCTTGATTTGGTCTTTGTGGGTTTGTTCTTGATTTGGTCTAGAGAAAAGGTCTGGCATTTGGAGAATGAAGAACAAAGGAAAAGGAACCAAGGAAGAAGAGCAAGGAACTAGAGTTTCTAAAACTTGAGTCCATTGAACTCAAGACTTTTACACTCGAGTTACTACAGTGAATTCGACTCTTACAAGCTCAAGATGTTAGTTTTCTAAATAGTTTGCAAACTATGCTAACTAACGAAATTGTTAAAAAAAATGATGTTATTTTGAAAAAAAATCCTTCACCAACTCCAATTCAAGCCACATCACAAAAGCAACATGGATTTTGTGTTTTCTTTTAAGATAAAATATTTTAGAAATATTTTACCCAAAAAATAGGAGTATTTGTTTTAGAAATAAACCATTATTTTATGACTAAAAATACATTCTGTGCGCACCAAAAATGAGGCTAATGGGCTAGGCCTCACTCGAACTTACAACTTATTTCTATAGTGGGCTTGGATTTCCTACTTTGGGTCGTTCTTGACCCAGAGACTCAATGAGATCACTTTCCTCTCTCTCCACGTTGCTAACCTTTTTCTTCACCCCCCCTTCTACTCTCATTTTCTTTCTCTTTTCTTTTCCCAGATCTTCCCACCCCCCCCCCTCTTCCTCCAACTTCTCATATTTATATCTCTAAGCTAGTGGAGAGGCCATGATTACATCCCTAGTTAGTGTAATTGAAGGTCCAATGCTGTTTTCTTTAGGTGGATGTTTGGTGGGAGTGGCTTTGGAACTAGTTCCCGCTAGAGGTGGATGCTCGGGGGCGGGGTTTCCCAGAGCCTTATCGAGCATCCGAGGTACGATTTTCTCGTGCGGTCGTTCTTTGGCGGCGATGAGATTTGCCGGTCAAGTTCCATTGTCCTAGAGCCATGAGCCAGTTCTTCAACAGCCGGTTAACAGGTTTTGGGTTAACCATGAGATCACGGGGCACGCGTTCGTGTCCCGCATGGGTCTTCATCCCAGCATCTGATAGGGAAGTTAGTAACCACGAGCCGTCCTCTGGAGCTCGGGCCCAAGGCCCAAACGATTTTGGGGGAAGGTGCAGTACATTAGCCCCCCTTAATTCATGCACAGCGCCCGAGGACAAATCAAGAATCATAAGATACTGTTCCCATCTGGGAAACCCAATCGGTACGCATCGGGTGGGTGAGAGGATAATAAATGCGCCCTCAAAAGACGCGTTGTGTCTGACGGTTGGTTCTGCCGTCATCATCACCTGACGATTCGTGAATCGAGGCTGCGCGCGTGTGTGGCAGTCGTGATGGGACTCGTAGCGTTTCCCGCACCCCATTTATTGGGTGGCATTTACTCTCCCTTTTCTAGCCTCTATAAATAGCCCATTCTAAATCACTTCTCCACTTTTTCATTCTTCTCGTTCTGAGTCTTCTCTTCTGTCATGCATTCGTCTGCACCTTTATTCATCAACCCAGAGCCTCTCCTTTCCCATTAGCCCTAAAGTAAGTTCTCTACCCCCTTTTGTTTCTTCAATTTCTTTCTTCCGGTTTCTTCTTTCTCATTTAGAGTCTTAGGATGGGTTACGCTTACCTTTTGAACACTGAAGCATCTTTAGCCACTTTTAGGCAAAGGTTCAGCGTCCCTGATGATATGGAGGTGGCGTACTGCCACGAGAGTGAGTTCAATCCCCACAGAGGAGCCAATACTGCTTTCTTCCCATTAATGTCAATCCTGGAGGGCGGGGTTAGGTTTCCCGTGGACCTGCTCCTTCTCAGCACCCTTAATTACTATGGACTGTGCCCTGACCAACTCCCTCCCAATTTTTACCAGGTAGTTAGTTGTGTCAGTAGATTAAATCAGCTATACGATTTGCAATTAGACCACCATGACATAAACCACATGTACAGTTTGTGCGGGAATAAGAATTCTAATTACTACTTAAAGGTTAGAGATATGAAGGTACAGCTTATCTCGTGCCTACCTGACTCTAATAGGAATTCCGCCGGGGAGTTCATTTGGGTCCGTGGCAATTGGTTTGCCTGCGAAATCCCCTGTCCCCTTTCACGGAGCGAAGTGGGTTCGTACCACTCTCTAACTTATTCGTAATCTTTCCTTATGGTTATTTTACTTACCCGAATACTAACTTGTCGTAATTCTGTTGCAAAAGGCAAACTTTTTACCCCAGACATAAGGGTTGTGCATGTCAGGGACCTGAACTTCATGCTTAGTTCCGAAATTTTTGTTCATACGGACGAGCAGCTCCGAGCGTCACACCTCATCCTCGGCTACACCCCTGTGTACAAGATTTGGCAACCTTTTAGCCAAGCCCTCACGGTTGACAACCCACTGCTATCTTACATTGACGTCCGACATGCCAATTTTCTCCCCCTTAAGTTGACTACTGGTGAAGCCCGAGATCATAGTCCCAACTACCTGACCGTAGAAGATCTTGCCCCAGTCAGGGACGAGTCGGCCAAACGCATTTCCCGAGCTTTGCGTGAACAGGCACACGCTTCTGTCGAGGGCCAGGCTGAAGTAGTCGAAGAGCAGGTAGCCGTGCAAGTAGCAGCCGTGGAAGAAGGAGAAGAAGAAGAAGAAGAAATGGTGACGAGAAGGAAGATGACCGCCAATCGATTTTTGTCCGGTGCAAGGCCTCAGGCCTAGCCTCAGCAAGCTTGCCCCGCTGACTGTATACCCCCTCCTCCTCCCCCTTCCGACCGGCAGAAGAAAAAATAGCATTTGGACGACTCGCCGATCAGGACGACGAGTGAAGTTCCCGCCAAGACTTCTCCCCATCCCTCAGGTGGGATTTTAATCCGAGAACCAGTGGATGGCACTCAACAAGTAGCTCCCAATGTTGCTGAAGTCACCTCTTCCTCGCAAGCCACGTCCGCCTGGCGGCCTATTTTCATGCTTGGTGGTGAGCCCTTACCGGCCACAGCAAGTGTGAAGATGTGGGCTCAAGGTGAAGGGGGAAGAGTAGCTGAAAGTTTGGTGAGCGGCCTGCTGTTGCCGGAGGACATGCATTTTTGGTTGGGAGGCTCAGAGGACTCCATCGTACAGAGGCTACAGTGGCATTCCATTACGGTAAGCTCTTCCCCTCCGTTCTTCATTTGTTTCTTCGCATGAACAATTTTCCCTTTCTTCTATCTCCCTTTACATTTCCATAACCTAGATGTGGTGGTGTTGCCAGGCCGCACAACTCACTCATATACTTGGTGAAAGGGCGAGCGAGCTTGCCAAAGACGCCGAACAGGAGAAGGTGCTCAAGGATGTTGCTATTGATACAGCCCGAGAGAAAGTTAAAAAGGCTGAGTTGGTGGAATAGAGGGCGCTATCCTCAAAGACAGCTCGGCAACTGGCTGAGAGCAAATTGGCTGATACGGTAACGAGACTGGGAGAAGTCGAGCTGAAGTTTGCGAAAGCTGAGAGTCTAAACTCGACCCATGCTGACGAAATTACCGATCTTAGGGCAGCCTTGGACGCGTGTGAGAAAAAGTGGTACGATGAGGGGTTCACGGATGCTGAGAACTCCATGGAGCCCGTCGTCCTCCAAGCTCGAGCTCAGGGGTTCGAAGAGGGCTAGTTGGCTGCCTTTCAGGCAATAAGGATTCCCGGGGATTTGCCATTGTGGAATCTAGAACAGATCCCTCGCCTTGCTGTCCATCTCCCAGTCCAAAGCCAGGTCGAAGCTGTCGATGACGAGGATACCCCTAGTATGAGGGCGCTGGTAGAAGCCATTGATACACATGTGGAGAATCTTGACATGGAGGTAATCAGCAATCTCAACACCTTGAGCCATGACGAGACTTCTTGACCAACTGTAGGTGATGCTACGAGACAAATTGCGGATGACACGATCTAGCTCCTTCAATCCAACCCTACCGTTTAATGCTTTTTTATCCGAGTTTACCTTTTTGTTATGTACTTGTTTTTTTTTTTTTTAGTCTAATATTGCCTAGTCACCGGGTTGTGGTGACTGAACACTTTGGTTTATCTTTCCTATGACTATCGGATTATGGTAGCAAAGACATCTTACTAAATTTTGTTCACTTTAAGCGTTTCGCTATCATTTTGTCAGTGCAATTGCTTTCGTTTGCCTTTTATTCATCATTAAGGTTAGCCAGGTATCTCCACTGGGCTGCAATTTTATCTAATGTTGTGGGTGGGTTAGGCCCAGGGAGGTTTACGGAGGGAAGAAGTAACCTTTCGTCTAGGGTAACTCTTATTGGGGGTTATAGGCCCCGTTGCTCGGGTGTCCCTCAGAGCGTTGCAGCGAATGTTCAGTGACGAAGACTTGTTTCGGAACACATCTTTGGTTGTCTTTAGATTAATGTTCCTTTTTGCCCGATGAAAGATGTGGGACCGGGGACACATTTCTGTCTTTAGGTGATTATAAACTAAGGCCTCTGCCTACCCGGCGATGAAAATTGAGTCTAGGGCGGGTTGCTATAGTTAGGTAGTTTTGAAATAAGGCTTCTATCTCTCTGTTCTTAGGGCACTTTTTAGTAGTAAGGTTTCCACTTGCTTGGCGATAGGAATCGAGCTGGGCAACTGGTTTTCGTCCTTAGGAAAAAAAATTTTAGCAGTAAGGTTTACACTTGCTCGGCGATAGCAATCAAACCAAGCAGCAGGTTTCTATCCTTAGGAAATTTTTTAGCAGTAAGGTTTCCACCTGCTCAACGATAGGAATCGAGCTGGGGAGCAGGTTTTTGTCCTTAGGAAATTTTTTGCAATAAAGTTTCCCCAATAGAATAAAGTACGCTCGCGCGATAAACCACCACCACCTTCATTAATAAAATATACACACGATGTTGCATTCAACCTATGGCATAAGGTATAGCCGATCAGTAATAGAACTTCTTGAGGTTGCGGACATTCCATGGCCGGGGTAACGGTCTCTCGTCTAGGTCCTTTAGTTAATATGTCCTAGTGCCGGTATTGGCAGTAACTCGGTAGGGCCCTTCCCAAGTTTGGGCTAACTTCCCACCATTTGTATCTCGCATATTCCCCACCACCTTCCTTAGCACCAAATCTCCGGCACCAAATTCCTTTGTCCTTACACTTCGGTTATAAAGTCGAGCAAGTTTTTGCTGGTACTCAGCTATTTGGATGGTAGCCGATTCCCGGCGCTCCTCCAACCGGTCCAGACGCTCCTCCAACCTGTCCAAGCGCTCCATCATCAGTACATCATTTTGGGCAGGGTTGAACCTTATTATCTGTGCACTACAGAGGTTTACTTCGGCTGGTATAACTGCTTTGGCTCCGTACGTCAGGGAAAATGAGGTCTCGCCCGTGGACCTCTTTGAGGTTGTTCGGTACACCCATAAAACATTAGATAGCTCCTTAGCCCATCTACCTTTTGCTCTGTCCAATCTCTTCTTTAGTCCGTATAGGATTGCTTTGTTAGTTGCCTCGGCTTGTCCGTTGCTCTATGGATAGGCTGGTGTGGAATACCTGTTTTTGACGCCGAGATCACTACAAAATGCTCGAAAAGATTTACTATCAAACTGTAGCCCATTATCAAATATCAGTGAGTCTAGCACCCCAAACCTCGTGACTATGTTATTCCATATGAACTTTTTAACATCCACATCCTGAATGCTTGCTAAAGCTTTCCAACATAAACTTTCGATTGCCTGTTGCTCGGGGAAATGGTCTGAGAATATCTAGCCCCCACTGTGCGAAGGGCCAGGGACTGCTGACCAAATTCAAATGACACACTGGTTGACGAATTAGTGGAGCATGCTTTTGGCACCGCTCACACTTTTGTACGTATTCCGCGGCGTCCCTTTGCATCTGTGGCCACCAAAATCCCTGAGTCATCGCTCGGTGTGCCACCGAGCATCCCCCTACATAACTGCCACACACCCCATCATGAAGCTCGGCCAGTGGTTTGCTCACCTTCCTTGGATGTAGGCATAAGAGGTACAGCCCTCCGAAGGACCATCGGTATAGCTGCCGGTCAGGCGACAACCAATAACGGGGAGCTACTTGGCAAATCCTACTGGCTTCCTTTTCGTCATCCGAGACACAATCCTTGGCCAAGAATTCAATGATTGGGTCCATCCAGCTTGGCTCGGTTGTCGCAATCACCCTAACATCCATTATCCCAATACTTATGCCATTTGTCACGTCAATGCTCGGCTCTCCTATTAGTTCTACCCTGACCAGCCGAGGAACCCCCTCCGCAATTGACGATGCTAGCATGGCCAAGGAGTCAGCATGCTTATTCTGTGCCCGGCCAACTTGGAACACCTTCGTCGTGCTAAACTTGTTCATAGTCTGTTTTGCCGATTGCAAGTATGCCTTCATCCGAGAGTCTTAGGCTTCAAAGGTTCCCTGGACTTGGTTAACAACCAACCGAGAATCTAAATATATCTCTACGTCCTGGGCTCCCTTCTCCAAAACAACTCTCAATCCAGCTAGTAGGGCCTCGTACTCGGCCTCGTTATTGGAGGCCCTAAACCTGAGCCTAAAAGAATGTTCCAGCCATATTCCTTTGGGGGTGATGATAACAATCCCGGCGCCGGCTCCCAAGGCACTTGAAGCTCCATCCACAAATACCTTCTACGAGCGATTCTCCACATGACAAACCATCTCCCCGTTCTTAGGGGTAAACTCTGCGACGAAATCGGCGAGGACTTGCCCCTTTACTGAACTTTGTGGCCTGTACCGTATGTCAAAAAAACCTAGCCGAGTCCCCCACTTAGCTATTCGGCCCATGAAGTCTGATCTCTTCAGCAACGACTGTAAAGGATACTTGGTCAAGACATATACCGTATGGGCTTGAAAGTAATGCGGCAACTTTCTCGTAGCGTGTATCAGTGCTCGTACCAACTTTTCCAAAGGTAAGTACCTGGTCTCAGCATCAACCAAAGTCTTACTGATGTAATACACAGGCAGTTGCACCCTTCGATCCTTGAGAAGCATGGCCCTCACTGCGTGATCGGACACTAACAAGTACATGAACAGATCTTCCCCGGGCTCTGGGGCCATCAGCATGAGTGCTTGCATTAAGTACTCTTTTAAATCCCGAAAAGCCTTGTCACATTCTTCATTCCATTGAAATCCTTTCCACTTCCTCAGGAGCTGGTAGAATGGTCGGCAGCGATCAGCGAATTTGGAGATGAAGCGATTTAGGGCGGCCGACATTCTTGTCAACACTTGCACCTCTTTTGGATTACTCAGAGGCTTTAGCCGTTTCACAACTTCTATTTGATTTGGGTTTACCTTTATTCCCCGGTTAGTGATCAGATACCCCAGGAATTTGCCAGCCCCCACACCAAAAGCGCATTTCTTGGCATTAAGGCGTAACTTATATTGCGAAGAACCTTAAACACTCCTCGGAGGTCCTCTATATGCTGTACCTCCTGCTTGCTTTTCACTACCATGTCGTTGATGTATACCTCGACCGTTCGTCCTATTTTATCTCGAAACATCCTCGTCATCATTCGCTGATAGGTGGCTCTAGCATTCTTCAACTGAAAAGACATCACAACATAGTGATAGTTGGCGTCCGGGGAGATGAAAGTTGTTTTCTCTTGATCCTCGGGGGCCAGGGTGATCTGGTGGTACCCCTAAAAGATGTTTAAGAAGCTCATCCTCGAGTGTCCGTAAGTGGCATCTACCAGTTGGTCAATCTTCGGCATGGGAAACAGGTCTTTCAGACATGCTCAATTCAGATCTGTAAAATCTATGCACACCCTCCACTTGCCGTTCTTCTTCACCATCACAATATTCACCAGTCATTCCAGGAAGAAGATTTTCCTTATTGCCCCAGCCTCCTTTAGACTTTGAATTTCCGCCTTTACTGCCTTGACATGCTCCCTGGCTGATCTCTTCGGCTTCTGTTTTTTAGGAAGGAACGAGGAGTCCACGTTAAGTTTATGAATGATGAACTCAGGATCCACTCCGGGCACCTCATATGGACTCTACGCAAACTCATCCACATTCTGTACGAGGAACAACAACATCTCTACCTTATCCTAACCTTTCAAGCCCCCTCCTACTTGGAAGTATCTGCCTTCATCTGGCAATATTCTTATCTTTACCATTTCTTCGACGCACCCAGCCCCCGTTTCTTCCTGTGAATCCTGTAGTTGCTATAAAGGGAGCCTTTGCGACGAACCCTTTCGCTCAACCCGCTCCTCCCAGTTAGCTTGCCTTTTCTCTTGATTAACTAAGGCAACTAAGCACTGTCTAGTGGTCTGTTGGCTTCCCCGTACTACAGCAATACCATGCTCAGTTAGGAATTTGACTTTTACGTGCAGGGTGGACGAAACATCCCCCATTGTGTACATCCACGCCTTCTTAGAATTGCCGTGTATGGGGAGAATGAAGCAACCACTATAAATGTTACCCTCACCTCCTTCCCTTCCATATTCACGGGCAGAGAAATTTGTCCTTCGAGAACTACCACTTTGCCGTCGAAGCCGACCAGGGGTGTACTATACTTCGAAAGGTCCTCATTCCTCAATCCGAGCTCCCTGAATTGATTCGGATACATCATGTCAACCCTGCTTCCCCAGTCTATTATTACTCTCTTCACCAATAAGCCACTTATCCGGGCAGCAACTATCAAAGCGTTGTCGTGCGGTTGGACTGTTCCTTCTAAATCGCTGTCATCAAAGGCGACAGGCTCCTGGGTAAGCTTTGCCCTTTTTCCGAACAGCTGCATATCTGAACTACCCTCTACTGGCGCCATGGTCAACACCCCTTTCTTTCTTAATGCGGTGAGGTCCTTTGAGGCAGCATGGACAACCTCAATTATCCCAAGTGGGGGTGGAAGAGGGTTCCCTCTCTGTGGAGCACCCTACCCCGTCCCTCGGTCCCTTGGATCCATCACGAACTCCTTCAAATATCCCGTCTTAGCTATTTTCACGAGATGATCCCTTAACACTCGGCACTGCTTAGTAGTATGGCCCTTATCTTTGTGGTAAGTGTAGTATAAGTTTTGATTTCTCCTAGAGGGGTCACCTCCCATCTTGTTCGGTCACCTGAAGTACGGCTCGTGCTTAATCTTTTCTACAATCTTGTGTACTGGCCCTTTAAATGTCGCATTTACCTCCCCTACTTATGCTCCTAGTTCTTGAATCCTCAAACTCCCCCGAGTCTGGGGTGGAAAGCTGCTCTTCTGAGGATGATTTATCGTCAGTGCTTTACCTTTGCTTTACAGCCGGTCATCCCCCAGCCGCTTGTACTCTTCAATGCACCTCATCAGTTGCCTCATATCCTCGAGAGGCTTCTTAGTTAGCGATTCCCTCAGTCCGGACTCCTCGGGCAATCCCATCCTAAAAGTGCTTACGACGATTTTCTCATTCCCCCTGTCGATCTCGTTGTAGAGTTCCTAGTACCGGCCAGCGTAACTACAGAGGGGTTCCCCTTCCCTCATCTTCATGGACAACAAAGCATCCACCAGTTGTGGTACCCAGCTACAAGTCACAAACTGGACTCCGAACTCCTGTATTAGCTCTGCGAAGTTGTGGATAGAGCCCTTCCGTAACCCATTAAACCACCTTAAAGCAGTGGGACTAAGACTTGAGGGGAAAACCTTGCACATCAGTGCATCATTGCAGGTATGCAGAGATATCATTTGGATATAATGGCTGATGTGCTCTACCGGGTCCGTTTTCCTATCATATGAATTGAACGGGGGGCGCGTAAATCTGTCTAGCATTGGAGCCCGGTTAATGTCAACTGAGAACGGTGACCGAGCTGCTCTATGCAATGCATGGCTCATCGCAACCATGGCTGCATTATGGGGCCGTCTTTCCTCCAAAGAGTCCGAACCCCGATCTGCATAATCCCACGAACGTGAACGGTCTCATCGTCGGTGGGATTCCCTCGAATGCAAACGGTCTTGGTGTCGATGAGACTCCCTCGAGTGTGAGCGTCCTAGGTGATGGTGGGATCCAGACTGATTGGACCCCGTTCCCTGTTGTCCTTCCCCGGTACCTGGCCTTCTTTCTTGGTTGTCTTGATCCATTCTATGGTGCCTGTTTTCTGCTTCCAACTCCAAATCTCTTACTAACCTGCGTAGCCGTTCAAGCTCCTCATCCCTTTCGTCAAATTGCCTGCGCCCTGAAGCATTGGATACCATTCTCTATGTTTGATATGACCCCTCTCCGAGGCCGGACTGTTCTTCCTCTCGCTCGAGATCCCTATCTTTGCACCTCTTCTGCCTCTGTTCCCACCAGGAGGATCCCCGAGAAGATCCCACCAAGCCACTTTCAGCGTCACTCCCGGAGCGTCTCCTAGACATCTTCCTGAGCACGAGTCTCAGTTGAACCACTACATCGTAGGAGATTCCCACAAACGGCGCCAATTGTGCGCACCAAAAATGAGGCTAATGGGCTAGGCCTCACTCGGACTTACAACTTATTTGTATGGTGGGCTTGGATTTCCTACTTGGGGTCGTTCTTGACATAGAGACTCAATGAGATCACTTTACTCTCTCTCCACGTTGCTACCCTTTTTCTTCACCCCCTACTCTCAGTTTCTTTCTCTTTTCTTTTCCCAGATCTTCCAACCCCTCCCCCCTCTTCCTCCAACTTCTCATATTTATATCTCTAAGCTAGTGGAGAGGCCATGATTACATCCCTGGTTAGTGTAATTAGAGGTCCAATGTTGTTTTCTTTAGGTGGATGTTTGGTGGGAGTGGCTTTGGAACTAGTTCCCGCTGGAGGTGGATGCTCAGGGGCAGGGTTTCCTAAAGCCTTACCGGGCATCCGAGGTACGGTTTTCCCGTGCAGTCGTTCTTTGGTGGCGATGAGATTTACTGGTCACGTTCCATTGTCCCAGAGCCATGAGCCAGTTCTTCAACAGCCGGCTAACAGGTTTTGGGTCTTCATCCCGACATCTGACAGGGAAGTTAGTAACCACGAGCCGTCCTCTGGAGCTCAGGCCCAAGGCCCAAATGGTTTTGGGGGAAGGTGTCGTACACATTCTTTAATTTAATTTAATTTAATGATAAAAGATAAAAAGTCATAAAACTATTTTGTATAATGTTCTCACACTAAGATCCTTATAATTCAGCTAATATTTTTTAGTTTTTTAATGGAGATATACGGCATTCAAATCCACTGTTTCCCATTATTGTAAATTGAATTATAAAAAATAAAAATAAAAAGTATAATATTCAAAAAAAATTTAATTCTATCAAAATTCAAAATTTATTTGTAGTCGGCTTAATTGAGATAGATTACTCCTTTATTGTAATAATAATAATAAAAAATTCTTTGGAAATTCACTTATGCCTCTCTCTCACTTGCTTTTTGAGAGACACCTCAATACACACATATGTTTCTTTTGACAGGTTTTAGTCTATCTTTAAGGTACTAAAATGGGTTGCCAGATCTTTCTTCTTAAGGTGTCAATGTATCTTTGAGGTTGTTAAATAGACCCCTGAGCTATGGCTCAATACATGTAATAGGCCAAAAACCACTTTGGGCTCATCTACCATTTATTTGCACGGCCTACTATTAAACTTTGAGAACTCTTTTAAGTATTTTCCAGATTGCAAATTGCCTCTAGGAAGAGCGTTGTCTTTGTCCCTGATATTTATGAAGTTAAAGGGTAGCCCTTGAAGGAAACGATTGGTGCTAAGGCTGTTGTTCAGCCTACAGCAGTGGAGGCCTCATAGATTATCCCCGAATTGGGGAAATATGAGAATTCTACGGAAGTAATTTTATAATTTCCTTTTTCGTTTTGACACCCTAAAATAAAATTTTGAATATCTTGAGTTCCTAATACTAAATCTTTTTTTTTTTTTTTTTTTTAACGAAAGATGATAAAAGTATATTAAAATTAAAAAAAGTACACAACAAACTCCACAGAAAGTAAACAAAAGACAGCTAACGCAGTGGCTAGCTACCTACTAGGGGTCCAGGGGACAAAGAATAAAAAATACAAAGAAACAAGTATATTATATAAAGCCTATAAGATGGGTATAAGCACGCCAGAGGTGCTCGTCAAGGAGGGAGTGCAGCCATGAGCCGTTGATATTCTTCGAGAGAAGACGCCCTTCAGAAGATCATCGTGGGATAAGTTTGGACCTGCTCAAAGTGGAATTTGTTTCGAGCATTCCATAAGGACCAAGCAGTCATGGCCTAAGTCTCCAGTTCCATCTTTAGGAGTCTGTCCAACATCTAGCGAGCTAGGAGGTAGAAACATGGAGCTTCAGAGTTACTCTTCTGGATTTTGCCTCGGACTAAAGCCCATGTATTACGGGCAAAAGGGCATTCCCAGAGAATGTGGTCAGCGGTCTCATCATGTTGTCTACAGAGGGTACACCGTGGATCGATATGCTCTTTTCGGTGGAGAAGGTTGACTCTAGTAGGGAGAACATCGAAGCATGCATGCCAAATGAAGTTGCGAACCTTCAGGGGAGTGTTCAAAGCCCAGACTTCATTCCACAACCGCTTATCTTGCCTAGCGAGAAAGTGCTCCCCAGTCACAGGTCGGTGAAGTTGGAGAGCAACCTGGTAGGTTGTTTTTATAAAGAAGGTCCTACTCTTGGTCTCCATCCATAAAAGCTTGTCCCGAGAGCTGGAATGGCCGAGCTGAATGCGCAAAATATCATCTCTAGTGAAGCTGTGGAAGAGGGCATGGATGAGAGAATGATCCCACTGCCTAATCTCAGGATTGAAGAGAGCACTGACTTTCAGGGTTTGGTCTGCACCAGGTTTAAATCTAGGTGTGTTGGGCAACCATTTGTGGCTGTCGATACCAACATTTTTGTCACCACCAATTTTTCATGCTGAACCCTCCTGAAGAAGCTCCCTAGCCTAGAGGAGACTACGCCAAACAAAGGATGGATTGCTACCCAATTCAGCATCCATAAATGAGCAGGTGGGGAAATTTCGAGCCTTATAAACACACTAGAACAGAGAATGCGTTCCAGGGATCAGCCTCCAAGCTTGTCTAGCTAACATAGCTAAGTTGAACACATAGATATCACGAAACCGCAACCCTCCTTTATTTTTTGGGAGCAAAGTTTACCCTAGCTAATCCAATTATTTTTTTCTCTCGTTTTGCGTCTATCCCCACCAATATTTCGCCAATATTGAGTTTATCCCATTGCACACTGTTCTGGGGATCTTAAAGAGACTTATGGAGTAGGTCAAAATGGCTTGAGCCACTGTTTTAATCAACACCTCCCTCCCTACTTTTGAGATGTGCATCTCCTTCCATCCCATTACTCTATTGGCAATACGCTTTTGAATCTCCTTAAATGTACCTACCTTATACTTTTCACCCACCATTGGTAGTCCTAGGTATTTTTCACAGTCATGTATGACTTGAGCACCCAATAAGGACTAGATTTCTTCCTTCATTGCAGGGCTGGTATTTCAACTAAAGAACATGGTTGTTTTCTACCTATTGATAGCTTGGCTAGAAGCCACTTCATATTGAGCCAAGATGGATAGGAGGTTTAGGAATTCCCTAGTGCGTGCTTTACAAAAAAGCAAGGTGTTATCGACTAACAAAAGATGGGATATGTTAGGAACATATTTTATGTAATTGGCTAATCCTTTGACAAAATGCACTTTACTTGTAATTGGGTAGATCTAGGATGAGTTTAAGACTTCAACAAACATGTTGTTCAATTCAAGTGTTAAAACCATGAAGATCTGACCAAGAAACAAGTGAAGAAGAGCTGTTCATTAAAACTCGACAGCAATCTTGATAGATCGACTTCTATCGAGATTTAATGTTGAAGCTCGACACAAGCTATATCTGTCGAGAATTACGAAATCAAAAATTCCAGGTTTGATTTTCAACTAATGCTTATGTATTTGTGTAGGGCTTCTTTTCTCACAACCTTAGACATATATAAGAATTATTTTAAAAGGCCATCGCGCATGCATTGTGTGATCGGAGGCAGAAATTGCTCTAATTCGTCATTCTCTCTAAAGAAGCTACTGCGTCTTTACGCCAAGAGTTTTGTGACCAAAGAGCTTTCTGATCTTTATTGTTGATGAACTGAAGAACTTTGTAGCCAATAATCTTCTTCAAGTTGGTGGAGTTAGTCACGTACTAGGATTCGTGCATCATTGGTTAGTCATGTACTGGGATTTGTGCATTGAACGGAGAGATTGCCGCTACAATACAAGTCCAATTGGGTATTGGGGTAAAGGTTCAACTGTAGGTTGGTATTTCGGGATACGCCAAAGGGTTTGGTAAGATCCTTATACTTGTAATCGCTTGTGATAGATAATAGTGGATTCTCGGGAGTGGTGACCTTAAATTCACCCGATGGGGTTTTGTCTCGGAGGTTTTCCCTATTCATAAATAAATCACTGTGTCAAATTTATTTTCTACTGCATTTAGTTTAGTTGGTGATTTATTTGTGCTACCACGTCATTACATGTAATTTGACTAATTAATTAACTTGGGTAATTAATTAATTTGCAAGGAGTCAATTCATTTTTACCTAACAAGATATACGAACAACTCCTCGACATGATAGAAGACCTTATAGTTGCCGAGTTTCTGTGGCTTACTGTAGCAAAGATGAAAGGCCCTCAACACACAAAAGAAAGAGATATGGGGAAAGAAGGTCACCTTGATGGATACCACGGGATGGAGTGATGAAACCTTTAGGTTTTCCATTGATGAGGATGGAGTAAGTGGTTGTGCATACCATCTTCGTTGCCAAGTCTACCCATTGCTCCGATAAGCCCAATCTAAGCATGATTTTTTTAAGGAACTCCAATTCCACTTTGTCATAAGCTTTACTAATGTTAAGCTTCACGGCCATATGACCAACTTTGCCATGCTGTCTATTCCACATACGATGCAACATCCCAAATGCCACAGTGGTGTTATCTGTGATGAGTCTGCCTAGGACAAAAGCACTTTGGGGTTCAGAGATATCATTTGGGAGGACTATTTTAAGACGGTTGGCAAGCACCTTAGAAACAATCCTGGAGACTGCGTTGCTTAAACTGATGGGGCGAAAGTTCGTTATGCATTGAGGATTGTTCTTTTTTGGAATCAACCCGATATGAGTAAGGTTCATCTTACGAAGGCACCTCCCTAAGCGTAGGACTAATAAAACAGTAGTGGTAACATCTGGCCCAACAATATGCCAATATTTTTTAAAAAAGAAAGGTGACATACCATCCAGCCCTGGTGCTTTTGAATAGTGCATCTAAAACTGTGCTTTGCGGACTTCATCTTTAGTGTATGGCTGTGTTAAGATTTCATTCATTCCATCTATAACAACTCGAGCAACTAAGCTTAGGACATTGTCCATGTGTATCAGGTTGGAAGTGGTAAAAAGCTCTCGATAGAAGTCTTCAGCAATAATAGCCATTCTGTTCCCGTCGGTCTGCCATGCACTGTGGTCATCTTGCAATCCCTCAATATGATTCATGTGATGTCTATGGCTTGCTCTTTGGTGAAAGAACTTAGTGTTCTTGTCTCAAGTGGGAAGCCATATAAAGCGAGACCTCTATTTCTAGAATACCTCCTCATGGTGCAACAACTCATTTATGTCCTTTTTCAAATCAATGACTCTATCCAGGTTTAAGGCATAGCCACCACTGGTGAGCTCCGCCAGCTCATGTTGTTTTTGGTCTAGCCTTGTACGAGTATTCCCAAAAGTTTCCTGACTCCAGTTGATAAGATCAAGCCGATAGTGTTTTATTTTCTCCAAAAGGTGGAACATCAGACTGCCCATATGAAGGCCCTATGACCAAGATCTTTTTTAAGTCCAAGTCCAATAGAAATAAACTTGAATATGATCCCCTTAACAATCTATTCTTGCAAATAAATTTACAATTAATTAAAAATTTTGATTAAATCTGTGAGTGGAGTAGCTGAAATTGAATGTGTTTTTAATTTGTTATTTGTAAGTGGGGGTAGGGACATGCATGTGCCAGTCAGTCAATCAGTAATTAATAAATCTTAACACTAAAAGATATTTAAACAATTAGACAAGTAGTGATTCTAATTCTTTTTTTTCTTTTTTTTTTAAAAAAAATTAGACAAAAGGTGTAGGACATGAGAGTGATTGAGTGAAGACAAAATAAATGTTAACACAACAAATTTTCTTCATAAAATTACAAAGACTAATAGTTGTCAAAATTGAGTTGAATTGTTAAATAAAGTTACAATTAATTTATACTTTTGAACGAATCTGCGAGTGGAGTGGTTGAATTTGAATTTTTTTTTTTAATTTGTTATTTGTTAAGTGGGGATTGGGGCATGGGCTAGACAGTCAATCAGTTGTTAGTAAATGTTAACACTAAAAAATAATTAGACAATGGGTGATTCTTAAAAAAAAAAAAAAAAAAAAAAAAACGCGGGTTGGGGTGGGAGGGGGGGGGATAAGGGAGTGATTGAGTGAAGACAAAAACAAATATTAACACAATGTTGGGGCGTTTTTTATTCGTTGCCCACATGATGTTAGGGAAGTCAAGACCGAGACTCGACTTTAGGCTTGGAACATGGCCCAAAGGCTATCGGTGAAGTGTGAAAGACCCATTTTACTCAAGGTCTAGGCTGCATCCAACAAAGATTATAGTAAGATCCCAAAAATACCTCCTGCAAAGATAAGCTAGCACAAATGATGGCCCACCACAACAAGTGCTTAAATAATAGTTTAGCAGTAAGCAAGAGAAACGTCTAACGGTAGATGTTTGAAAAATCAATAAATGTATTTGCATAGTAAAAATTATGCATTTCCTCCTTAGTTGGTTAATATAAAAGTGGGCCCATTATAACAAGTACATAAGAGAAAAAATGGTCCAGCAGTGAATATGATAGACCTCTAGCGATAGATGCTAACAGATTAATAAGTGTGTTTACATGGTAAAAATCATATGTTTTCCTTATTATTATTATTAAGTCCACATAAGAGAAAACTTCTATAGTTTTAGGTTCTAAGACTTTAGGATCTAAATGTATTAGAATTTCAATGTGTAATGTTGGCAAACCATGCTCAAAACATATAGTCTAGATTTAGGCTGCTCAAAGTGTGATTACGTGTAAAGTTGGAATCAAGTAATTGCAGGAAATTACTATTCAATTTCTGCAAAACTCGATCGATCGAAAATTAGACTCGATCGATTGAAAATTAGACTCAATCGATCGAAGTTTGTGCAGATTGTTTTTTCTGCAAAATTTCCAACTCAGCCCAAGCCTATATGACGTGTAAGATTTTATGTTTTGCTTCAAATATAAAAGGAAAAACCCTAGCCACATTTTAGAGGTTGTTGATATGCTGTGTGTATAAATCTCTTGTGAGATCTAGAGGTGTTTACCTTCATACATACTTAGGGTTATCAAGATCAAGATTAATGTCAAGAACATGGTGATCTCTTCAGTTGTTGTTTCTAGAGCTTAAAGAAAACACAAGGGGCAGTACTTGTGGCTGCTGTGGATCAAGGAAAGAAGTAGTCTGTGGACTCGGAGCTGTCACGTGGTCGTGGTAGTAAGTTTTCTATTCGAGGTAGCAATAGGATGTTAGTGGTCTAAGTCGCTATTGTAAAACTTCAATTCTTTCATACCTTAAGGATAGTTAGGTTAAATCCCCGGGTTTTTTACTGGTTTGGTTTTTCTAGGTTATCATATCGTATGTTCTTTATATTTTCGCAATACTTACATGATATGATTTGATTGTGTTAACCTAGATCTAAATAATTTATCTAAGTAATCACTTGGCTAAATAACTAGGTTAAACAACTTGTGTTTTAAGAGGTCTAAAAACGTACACATAGTATCCAAAACATGAGGGTTTTCATCATAATAACAATAAACAAGGATTAAAGACTTCATAATTACAAGTAAAAGAGAAAAAAAAAAAAAAAAAAAGGATGGAATGAAGGGAGAGAGAGATTCTAGCTCAATGCAACAAATGTTGAACTAAAATTCTTGGGGAATATGTATGTGGGGCATGAGTATAGACTATTTTGAGTGAGTGGGTATGTAAGCTTGTGATGGTATGATAGAGTTAATGCTGAAACTAAGTCTTTAATGGGTAAATGGTTGTTTATGACTAATTAGGAAGCATTTATGGGCTGTGAATATGCAGAAAAAGAAAGGGAATGTCTGAGGCTAAGTGAGTGTGGGCTAAGGGGAATGAACTATGAGCTTAGGGAGAGTTAAACCACAAGCAAAATGGCAAGCAAATCAGAAATTTTAGACGGGGTTGGTGTGTATTTTAAGGTGCTAGGATTTTCTGAAAAGATGGAATGTGATGTTTATGAGTAAGTGTATATGGGCATTTATGGACTAAAGGCTAGTTTCTAAACTAAGGGACTGACTTATGGGCTGAAAATATCATGATGGATGAGGAATTTTATGATAAGATTTTGTTGTCCTCCATGAGTTGATGGTAGCTCTCTTTTTTAGTGAAGCTTAAGGGATTGATTAGTAAAAGTTCAAAAATGTAGGATTGATCAAGGGAGGGACAATGAACTCAATTATCCTAAGATTTGGCCTAAAATGGGAGATTTGCTTTTGGGGCTATTTTGCTTCTTTGGGCAATGTCACACATGGGTAAAAATCAACATAATCTTGCATTAAATGCTAAGAATTCTTAGATTGTGTTCAGCCAATGGGATTAAGGCAGGTACTAAGGAGGAATCGTAGTGCTGCAACTGAGATTTGGACCATAGGAAGTAGGATTCAACACCCCAAGTTAGGTGTCAAAGTTTAAGTCCACTTCAGAAGGTTCCGCTAGATATCCCTTTATGCCTTCCAAACCACATTTTCCCAAATTTTTCCCTTTTAGGATTCATGGGCTTGGTTCATGAACTAATTACATAAATTTTTAGTAATAAAATAAACTATTTGGTTGAGGATTTCATGAGTTTGGAGGTCTTAGTTATGGCTTCCTTGAGTTGTGACCAAAACTTGGGAAATAAGGGTATTTATTGCCCATTAACCTTTAGGTATTAGCCTCTGGTACTGTTCACATTAGAGTTGGCATTAGGACAGGTGGCCAGCTCTTAATTTGGTTTGGGAGCTTGGTTGCTTCTTGAGGTGACCTCCAACAGAAGGCAAAACTGAATGGAGTTCTCCAACGGAGTCAGTTTGCGCACATGGGCTGTTTTGGCTTAGATTTCATGTTAGGTTTGGCCATGAAGGCTAAGTATTTTGGTGGGCCTATGACTTGGTGATTCTCTCCACTTGGGCCTATCCTTTTGCTTTCTCATTGTGAGCCCTACAAATGGACAAAGCTATCATATATTGTCATGTATTTTTATTCCACATGGGCTTTAGTTGTTAGTAGAAATAAAATGAATCCATGAGCTTTAATAAATATTTATGATAGGTTTTGGATATTAATTTACATGGGCTTTAAATAACAACTTGTATAGTTTCTCATAATTTTGCTATGGGTTATTTTGTAAATGATGTTTTCTTTGGGACTTTTAAATAATGACCTCCAATATTTCTTGAGAATAATATTTACCATGAGTTTTAAATAGAGGCAATATCCATGGGTTTCAAATAAAATATGGTAACAACCACTATAGTGGAACAATGTGATATTCTCATGGGTTTTTCTATAGATAATCATAATGGGTTTGTAAGGAGAATAATCACCATGAGTTTTGTAAATAAATATTATGAATGTTGTGATACAAATAGTGACCATGGGTTCTTATATAAATTCCATGGGTTTATATTATGGTTGAAATAAATAATTATTACGAGTTTTATGATAAATCATAACTTTCCATGGGTTTTTATATTAGTAACACAAATTCATAATTCTCCATGGGCTTGATATATGTTTGCCATGGGTTTTGGAAAAATGAATAGTGTCACATAACATAAATGGTTACCATGGGTAGATTTCATAGGTTTGTAATATAATAGTAATAGGTTCTAAGAACTTAAAGTATTGTTTATCATTGGACTTTAAGTGAAATACTTATGAGATAGTATTTTGCCAAGTATTGATAACTTTGGGCTTTTCACAAAATAGTGCCAAGTAGTTAGCTTGGGTTTTTAATATTGTCAATGAGGATTGGGCTTAGTTAAATAATGATGATAAAATTGGATAAGATTTGAGTTTTTTGGCTTTTTGTGATAGTTTATATCATGTCTCAATTTAGATAATGAGATATGAAACATTTGTGATTAACATAATAATAGAGCAAAAAAAATTTGGGAAAACCAAATAACTTATTAGTGGTATTTGAAAATAAATAGGTGGTACTCAAATAAAATTGGATGTAAAAAAAAAGTACCCTAACACCCAACAAAAATTTTCTTAATAGAATTACAAAGACCAATAGTTGCCAAAGTTGAGTTGAATTGTTAAATACAAGAATTGTACAAAGTAAAGATGTAAACTCATTGATAAAAATATTCTAAGTAATAATAATTAAAGTTCACTTGACAACAATAATTAGTATGTTTATTGTATTTTTTTTTTTTTTAATTTGAGATAGAAATCCCACTCTAACCTAATCTAAGTGTATATGTGTGTGAAACTCCCTCCTAGAGAGTTGAATTCCGACCCTTGCCCCCCCACCCCACAAGAACTTGCACTTACGAAGTAACCATCACACCAATGATGCGTAGTGATCTTTTATTTAGAAACAATAGATTATTTCCAAGATTTAATCTCAGCAATCATAATTAGTATGTTAATTATATGAAGAAACAATATATGAAATGAATTTATAGGTTATCTTTTATTACATTCTTAGTACTATGGAAAAATTTGTGATAAAACTATGTAGACCACAAAATTCATCTCCTACTCAAGATTCATCTTCTTATTGACCCTTCTAGAAAATAAATAAAATAAAATAAAATCCAAGAGCCACCACTACTTAGAGTAAGGTTGGTTTTATTTTTCCTTCTATGGATAATCATAACAAAGCTATCCATGTTTATCAGGACTCTTTACCAGCACGCGAGTTAGTTCATTACTTTGTGATTCCCTACACTCCTCCAAATATTCTTTTTGATATCTCAAGCTCAGTCCACATACAAACTTTAAATTCCTCACACGTAGGGGCGTAGCCAGGTTTTTTAACTTTGAGGGACAAATTATGTATTCATAGGTTAATTATACATCATAAGTAATATATATATATATATATATCAAATTTAACAAATTATAAACTCAAATAAGTATATAAAATTGTCTAATTTGCTATAAATATGTAACAAAATATAAAAGACAGAATTTAACATCTCTCATCAAACTTATGCTCGACGGTGATTCTTCATATAATAAATTTTATTTATTATCGTTTCCACATGGAACTTCTTAGCAATTTCCTTTTTCAAATCTTTGAAGAAAAATGTACCATAAATCCATTGCAACCCAATCTCTCTTTCTTGAAACAAATCAAATTCTCTTCCCCAAAAAAAAAAAAAAAATGACGGTGATAAATTTTAGAAAAATATATAACTTTGAGGGTTTGTTACCAAAAAAATGATGATAATAGAAGAGAGAAATAAAGAAATGCAGTTTGGATTTATTAGCCTTTACTAAGTCTCTTTTTTTTTTTTTTTCTTTTTTTTGGTGAAGCACACTTGAGAAAATAATATAGTCGAATTGTAAAGCCAGTGAGAGATTTCAAAGGGAAAAAGCATAAAAACTAATAGGAACTGGGCAAGTAAAATCATTTTTGGAGGGGCCAATCATTATAAGTACACTAGACTCACGCGATGCGTGAGAATATAAATATTATGTAATGATGTGTAATATATAAAAAGTAACAATTACTTTAAGTATTTTCTATTTTTTTTTTAAATTCTACAAATATTTTTTGTAATCTTTTTATTTCTACAAATATATCATTTTATTATTTTATGTGTATCTGATTAATATTTTTTAAAGGTGAACCATATCCTTCTAACTTCTATCGTAGTGTATACAACTAAACTTTATAAGTTTAAAATTTATTATTCAAATTTCTTATCTCTTAAGGAATAAGGAAATTATTATAATAATCAAAACTCATCACAAAACTACAATGTTATCTCAGCCAAAATTAAAATGAAATTAAAGAAAAAAAAAACTTTATAATAATTTATTACTCAAACAATTGGTAGATATATTCAAATTCCTATTTCCAAAAGAAATTAAGTATTAAGCTAAACTGAAATTCAACCAAAGTTATAAAAGGGAAAGAGAAGACTTTCTAAACCAAAACACATACTAAAAAAGAAAGAAAAAAGAACCATCAACTTTAATTAGAGGTATAAGAAAGAACAAAAATCCACCAAGAGAGAGAGAGAGAGAGAGAGAGAGAGAGAGAGAGTAATCACAGTTTTGTGGGAGAAATATATGGACTAACTAGAAAAATGATATCAAATTTATACAAAATAAAATAGGGAGAAGAAAAGTCAAAATATAAGAAAGATGAAAAAAGTGTAACAGTAAAATAAAGAGTAGTGAGGAGATAAAAAGACAAAAAGGAAGGAAAAAAGTTGGAAGAAGTGTAACAGTAAGTGTAAACTAATAGGGAGAAATATATATATATATATATATATGTGGATGACGTGGTTGCTAATGTGACTCAACAGGAGCGTAACAACAATAAATGCTATACTTTAGTTTTTAGATATATATAGAAAATATAGATATAGATGAGCACAACTTATTTTTATATAATATTACTAAGAGATTTAAAAGGTTTTTTTTTTGTTTGGGGGGGGGGGGGGGGGGGGGGGGGGGTGTTTGTGTGTGGGGTGCCTAAGCCCCAGATCACAAGCTTTCACAAATGTGTCTCTCGTGGGGTTAGTAACTTGGACTCTACTTTGGTTAATATTACTGGCTCCAAAGACCCTTTCTCTTTGGGAGATGATCATCGCAACTTACTTGCTCCAAATGCCCTTTCCAAATTCCTCACATGAGCTCATTGATTTAGTACGGGCACAAAATCTTGCAATTATGTTCTTAGCCAAAACATGTTTGGATGAAGCTAGGCTAATTGGAATCCGTGATAAATTGAATTTTGGAGGTTATTTTGGTGTGTCCCAAGTTAACTGTGGTGGAGGGTTAGATTTATTTTGGAAACACAATTGTGCTGTTTATGTTGAAACTTCTTCACCTTTGATGCTATAATGAATAAGGGCAAGGATAGTTCTTGGTGGTTCACTAGCTTTTACGGAGTGCCTGAAACTTTTAAATGTCACAAGTCATGGGGCTTATTGAGATATCTTCATCAGAGATTCTCCCTGCCAAGGCTTTGTGCAGTTGACTTCAATAAGATTTTAAATCTCATGAAAAGGCTGAAGGTCATCTGACGCCATTTCAACAGATGCAAGGTTTTCGCAATGCTTTGGATGAATGTGATTTTCTTGGCTTAGGTTATGTTGGGAATAAATTCACTTGCTACAAAAATTATCTGATAAACTACTATATTGGATGTGTGAGTTAGAGATTTTTTGTGTTTTGTGATTATCCATGCAATATGTAATTGGCTAAATTAAAATTTAGTAGAAAACCAATTTAGGGGTCAGAAGACTCAGAACCGTTCATCCATTGGTTGTTTAGATTTTTCAATGGTTCAAAACTTCAAATGGAAAGTTTAAGAACCAAATTAACTCTACTTGTAAGCCAAATGTAATATTCCAAAAACTCTAACCGTAAAACTAATTTCTTATGATATTAGTGATGAGAAAGAAATTCTTTCTTGGAACAATGTTTTTTTTTTAGCAATTTTTGGAACAATGTTTCAGCTTTCAACCAAGGAGAAGTTTCAGTGCTCTGAAATTGAAATTGAGTGATTGGTCACTTATCCAAGTGTTTGTGCCCAAATTCCTACACGTCCCGTAATGAAACAAGAAATTTTCCGTTTCCCCTAGGTAGAAATAGATAGTACAGCTCAACTATCCACTTTCCTTGCTTATCAAAACCTGATTCCCTTGAGAGAAAATGCAGATGGAACTTCAGTTGCTTTCCATTATACGTGCAGCGAAATTGGAGCATGTAGTAAAGTTACTTCAGTTTCTAAATTCTACTGTATCCTGTGTGAGTAGGTGGTGTGGGGGGATTACCTCAACAAGATCTTTCCCTCTCTGTGACATTGACATGAACACACAAACACACACACACACACTCACACTCACTTTCCAACAACACTTATGTGAGTGCACACAAGTTTTATGTAATGTTTAAATCTTCAGAACTCAACAACCAGAATTGATGAATTTGACTAAACCTCTGCAACAATCTTTTAAAGCTACACATAGAAATGCAGTTGCCATAGAGGATGGACCATGTGAAATTAAATCCTACCTTCTAACAATTGATGATGACCAGGATAAGTCTAACAGATCTACTAGTATCAAATTTGCAAAAAATGGACATATTTAAATACCAGCTATATAAGCATTGATGTCAAATGCAGATGTTCGCATACATTGCAAGCAACTAAAACAAAATGATGATAATGTAACATTTTTATATTATTTCCCATGAATAATAATTATTAGTAGAGAGGCATCACACATTTTCAAATGGATATCAAGATATGAACTTGGAGGAAAGAAGTAGAAACGCATTTTAGTTGCTTGTGCATACTAAAAAGGATCATTTACTAGTCAACGTTGCTCAACTGAGATGCATTTGTCACTCTTTCTTATCTTCCTTGGCTCCCTTCACTTCCTTGTTCGCTTCCTTGGCCACTTCCTTCACCTTTGCCTTGCCCTTCTTGGGCTTCATGAAGCAGAAACACGAGCAACATGGGCACTGGAACAAGAACTTCATCGCTTTCGCCTTTCCTCACACCTTCAAATTGTTCCAAAACACCTTAGCTATAAATTTTTTTTTTTTTTTTTAAGTTCAACTTTGCTCTCTCCTTTTATCTTCTTTCTTATCTAATGACGTTGCACATTTTCTTACCTTTATTAATTCCTCGGATTCCATTTCAGTCTCTATCAATAGAGAAAGGTGCTTCCGTAATAATTCCAGCTTTAGGGTGTGAGGGACGGGTGGTGGGGCTACCCAAGTTGAACATTGAAGTTTATAAATCCATTGCTCCTTTAAATGTGGGCCATGTTTAGCTCAAAAGAGGGGCGCCTTTTGATTTCTTCTGCCTCACACAAGCTGTCAAGCAATAGAGAAGGAAGACTTCACGTCATATGTCTTTTCCATTTTCTATCTCTACTTTACCAAGGGATTAAGGATTTGCATTTTTGTTTTTAGTATAAGAACATTTACATTTAAAACTTTTAGTTTATGGGTGAGTAATACTAAAACATATCTTCGAGAGACCATAATATTTAGCCATCCAATGTGGAAGTAACACTTGGTAGCTACATCAATTAGATGGTTATTTTAATAATGCTATGATTGGGGGCAATTCTTTTGTTTTTAAATTCATTATCTGTTGTCATTTTTCGGAAAAAGGTAGAACCTCAATAGATTGCAAGCCAGCCCCGCTTTGTATTGTGGTTGGACTACCATGTGATATCAATCTACCAGATTCATTATGGTGACACCATTTTCAATTCACTTTGCGGAAGAGTCACGTTTGGTTGTGACCTGTGATTATGAATTTAGAGGTATATACTGTTAAACACAATGTATTATTATTATGTTGGAAAAAATTTAGGTATAGTACTTTAAGTGCCATTCTTTATATTCTTTTCTCAATATTTAACCATGTGGTTACTTAACTTAAAAATACACTTCTATCTCATGAAAAAAAAATTCACATGGTAAAATCTTAAAAGATGAACTAAGAAACAACACCTAAGTACTGTATCTAAGAGTTGTCCTATTATATTATACCGTGTAATATCATAAAGACTGCTTTTATATAGAAGTGTTGTATAGACAATATGAGTGCGGTAAGTACAATGAACCTGAAGTTCGTTGGGCTTGTATTCTAATATATAATGAAGGAAAAACCAAGTTAGTGACTACTACAAGGTCGCTAACTTTGTTATAAGATTTATGCATTATTATATTATACTACGTAATATTGTCGGAATTGCTTTTATATAAGAGTGTTGCACAAGCAATAATAGTGCAGTACAAGTAAAGTATAGTAGACCTAAATTCCATTAAGCTTGTATTCTAAAATATACGAAGAGGGATTTTAGAAATAGACACAATTTATATACCATTTTTAAGATTATATATCTTAAATCTCTCAATCAAATTCAACTATAATAGTATATTAACAAACTAATTGTTAGAATATAAGCTTAACGCACTTAGGCCCAATGCACTAATGTAATAGGTTTTCTTGAAGTTCACTCATATTTATTGTACAACACACATATCCTATCTATATAAATAAACTGTCACTTGTATATTTTCTACACATTTTTATACATTCAAACTTTATCACTAAGTTTTGCCCTTTAGATAAATCTACATTGTGCACTTAATTCCTTAAGTAAATCATATTGTACATACGTGATGTTGACAACTAAATCCCTATTTTCATACCAACGTTATCAATATTGAGATATTGCCTAATTTAAAAAAGTAATGGTTTAGACCCGAAATTTTAAATTATGACTAAGTCAATTAAGGTTAATCTATCAATTAAAGCCAAGTGTACGTGATTAAGCAATGTAACTAAGCATGAATACCAACAATTGCATAGATAAGCATATAAGCAAATTAAATAAGCTATAAAGAAGTAAGTGAAGAGAAGCAAACCACATGAAAACACCGGGCATGTTTTCAAAGAGGAAAACCAAAGTAAGAATCTCTTTACGGCACCACCGTTGAAATGATTTACTAGTCCGATAAGCAAACCACACAAAACCCTCCAAGCCTAATGCTATCTATATACTCAAGCCCTCAAAACTCTTGCTCACAACCGATTACACCGATTCCATTCTTCAATCTAGCTATTGGCTCCCATAACCTAGTCTGGTTGCACATTCAAGTCTCCAAGGCTGAAAATTGGCAAGCTCCAATGGTTCCCAACAATCCAATTCACTCACAACACTCAATAGATGGTGATAATTGTGATTGGGATAATCTCCTCCCAAGGTTTGGCTATGGTGAGAGGGAAAGTGTAGAGAATTGATAGTGTTTGGCTCTCTCAACAATGGATACAATTCTCTCAACTCTCAGGTGGGTGCATAGAGTTAAATTTGTGGGAAATGGAAGTACTTATAGTGGGAAGGGGAAAGGTACGACAAGTGATCTATCTAAATTTTTCTCCAGTTCAATTCTCAGTTGTGAAATTCAAGTGACCCACTCTCGCGAATTGTGTCTGAACAACTTTTCAAATGCTTGTAACGTTGCCAAAACTCCAACTCGCAGGGTGCCAAGTTGCACATCAACAACACCATCTTGAACACAAGTCCAACCCAATTACAAACAAAGCCTACAAATACAAAAAATTTAAGCTTGAATTACAAAGAAATTGATAAGGAATAAAACTAACACAAATACAAGAAATTTACAACTTAACAAATAAAAAGAAATACTTTTTTTTTTTTAATACCAGAATATGAAAAAGAATCTGCATACCATTCGCAAAAGACGAAATACAGCTGTACTAAAGTATACTATTATCATGATTCATGAGGTTCTCACATTTCTATTCTCCCAACACTTTCCATCCACCCAATTTGTCGTCCTCTCAACAAAACAGAGCCAAGTGCCCATGGCTTTCAAATCTTCCATGAACATCACATGGATTTGTAGATAGCTAATTGTTTAGTTTTGTGTTGATCTGTAACTGTAATCTGTTTTATGACCAGTTATTGACTTTCTTTGTTGTTTGTTCTTCTTGATTATAGTATCTATGGCGAGCCTAGGACACAGCTGGTATTCCTTTTGCAATCAGGGATTTAGACAATAACAGAGGTAAACAAAGCAGGGTTTTTTTTTTTTTTTTTAAAGTTCTAGTAAAAATGAGAACCACTACTTAGGACCCAGCCCTTCCAAGTCCTCAATTGAAAGTGGGGGATGGAAAAGGAGATAGATAGAAGTGGCCCCCCAATATGATACATTATAAACAGAAGAATTTGTCTTATCTCTGAGACCCATTACGAATCCAACCGTTGGAGTCTTTGAGACAAAATAAAATGGTTGTAAAAGTACCATTTTCTATTTCTTTTTTTAAATGGTTGTAGGAGTAGCATGTCTCTAAACCAAAAGGAATCTAAAACATTATGTACTATGGACAGAGAAGCAGTGGTTAAGAGGTCCATTATTTGATATGCCACATGACTAAGAGCCCAAATTGTCCAGGAATGAGTAGGCATACTGGTACTCATCTGCAGGAATCTGTCACCCAATCAACTTGACTAAGGTAAGCCATGGACAGACACCGAGAACTTTATCATTCTCAAAATGAGAACTGCTCAAAGTCGAGGTGATGGTTTATGGTAGTCATACACCCCAATACCACATTTTCTTCCAAGTCGACCTGCATCAATATATTGCACAAGAAGAGGACAGGGAGCATATTTACTGTCCCCAAGACCAGCATGAAGAACTTTCATTATTGACAAGCAGACATCCAAACCGATGAAATCTGCAAGCTGCAGAGGACCCATTGGATGGTTTGTTCCTAGCTTCATACCAGTATCAATGTCTTCCTTTGTTGCTACACCAGTATAGAGAGTGAAAAATGCCTCGTTTATCATAGGCATTAGGATCCGGTTTACGATGAAGCCAGAATAATCCTGAGAGCATATAACTGTCTTGCCAAACCTGCAATATTCACAATCACCAGACAATTATCAACAGAACAAGACTATAATAATCTATCACCATTAATAAATATCTATTGACATTTATAAACAACCCGCTCCTCCTAGGGGAAAAATAAATATGCTTTGAATAGGAGGGGAAAAAAGAGGATAAATAACTAGTAGGTAGAGCTACATAAAAACATAGGAAAGAAGGGACATATGCCACAATCGAATTATTTTTATTGTCAATTCACAGAGACAATTTTTAGCAGCCATATCAGGTGAGCAGATGTATGCACATGAACATGCTCACCATGCCAGAATTTGTTGTGTGTGTGTGTGTGTGTGTGTGAGAGAGAGAGAGAGAGAGAGAGAGAGATTAAAGTTAATTTTCTGTATTACTTAGGTAGACAGGACCAGGGTCAGTTGACCCTATGGGAATTAGGGGCAGCTGGAGAAGACGGTCTGCTAGGGGAACAAAAATAATAATATTTTTTGCATTACATGAAATTTTGGTCAATCACCTCTTGGCCAAGGCTTTTGTTGCATTAAATGTTTCATCTGATGTGTCTGCACCCCGCACAATCTCAACCAGTTTCATAATAGGAGGAGGATTCATGAAATGCATGCCAATCACCTGCAAAGGCAATAATATGTTGGTTTGAGCTAATCAGATTTCTCGTGTAGTAAAATAAGTATAAACATTTAAAGAACACTCTGCTTGAACTTAAGCAAGTCAATTATTATCAGATATTTAATCATAATTCAGGCCAAGGAAAGATATTCTGAGTATAACCTGGCGGGGTCTGCTAGTCACAGATGCTAGACGAGTAATGGAGATGGAACTTGTATTAGATGCCAAAATGGCCGAACTTTTTACAATCTTATCTAGTTCAAGAAATAACTTCTTTTTCACATCTTCAGATTCCACAATAGCTTCAATGACAACATCAGCTGAACAAAGCTCTTCCAAGTTTGTTGTACACTGCAATCGTCTCAAGGCACTAGTACCTGCTGCCTGTTAAATAGAATCAAAATGTTTTTGTATTGATGAATAGAATTGAAAAATATTGGTAACAATTTTTTTTGGGTTCAAACCACCATGCCGAATCACCACAAGAAGTGCTGGAACCACTTGGATATCCCTCGATCCCCACAAATTTTGTTATTAACAAGTTTTGTCAAAATTGTAATTTTTTAACAGCATAAACTTGCATGAATCTACAGCCAACCATTGGAACTTCCCCCTTTTTGTTTTATCATAGAAACGTGATTCTGTCCTTACAATCTTGTAAAATGCAAAGACAGCTGAGCCAGGAAGATGGTTTAATCCCTCTAATCCTAAAAAGAAACAAGCTAAATGGGATTTGCAATCTAAACGGGAGTAAGGTAGGGTTGGGTGCAGCATCCATATTGGTAGAACATCAAGGATTTGCAAGGAAGTCACTGCCACAATGCAACCTCAAACTCAATTTGTCACCAGAATGGTCTATTCTAAAAGTTTCAAACAGAAAATAAAACTAAGTCCCAAAATTAAATAAGATCAAATAAATCAATTAGACCCAACTGGAAGCAGGCGTCCATCGTCCAACCATGTGATGGGGACCTGCATTTGGTATCCTCAACAGAAAATACAATGAACAATTTTTCTTTTCCTTATAAATTTTTGGCTCCAAGGGAAGGGTGGGAAGTAAAATGAGCAAGTTCTAAAGAATAATTCCCATGTATCCGTATATTATCATATTTGGCGTATAAACAAGCAACAAGGGCCTTGCACATCTTTTTTTTTGGGCACGGCTTGTGTCCAGTGTAGTAATGTTGAGATTTGGACACATGTCCAAAATTGGACATGTGTCAGAACCCCAATGTGTCCAATGGCACTAATGCACTGGACACAAGCTTAACCCCCTTTTTTTTATAATCTACAACGGCCTGGCACATCCTCTATAGTTAAATGTGCAAGTAAGCTTACATTTATTATCTGGTTCAAGACAATGGGAGGAAAAAAAACTCACACTTAGTCCTTGTTTGGGTACAGCTGAAACAGACCCAGCGTCTATGTTTCAGCGTTTTCCTTTTTCTTTTTTTTTGAGAATGTGCGCTGGCATTTTTATTCTTTTCCAGTGGATTCCGTGCACTATTTACGAGATCTACAAACCTCTTTTTTCAACAAAATTATTTTGCTAAAGTGTTTTTCGTTTTTAGTTTTCAGTTTTCAGCAAAATAATTAGTACTAAACACACCGTTAATAGTTAGTACTACAGAACCCTTGGTAGTTAGCACTACAGGACTGCCCCAAACTAATTTGGAACAAAAGGACTCAAAGTCAAGGAACATTCACTTGTACTTTTAGACCGGATGTCCTATTTAATGAATCTCTTAAAGAAGCTCATATATGGTCAGGTTCATCAACCATATAAAGGAACTAAGGTCAGGATTCTGAGTTCCACTGGCACTAAGCCAGTAAACATTTCCAAAAAGCCCTGGTGAAATTTCAGTATCAAGTAAATGCTACTATGCTTTCTAGTAAATGTACAATCAGCAAATGACCCCAAAATTTTGAATCATTGAATGCCATATTAGTCTTATTTGAAAATCCTGAAAACAACGAGGATCACTCACAGTATAAAGGAACCCATTACAAAATTATGATCAAAGGCCATGCTAAGAACTCCATTCAGCACGACCCAAATTCAGAAACGCATGAGCAGCCTAGTTAAAATAGGTCTTCCATGTGGACTCAACTCATGCCCATTAATTATGTTAACCCTTATAAAAATAAAATAAAAATTTAAATTAAATCTTCTTACTTTGGAATTTAAAGAGAGAGAGAGAGAGAGAGAGAGAGAGAACCTGAGAGAGTTGGGCTTTAGAGACTAATCGTTGGACAGAGGAAGAGATGGATTTGGAGGCTCTGGAAAGAGCAAGAGGATCAGAGTCAATAAGCCAAACGTCGAGGCCGTGGACGGCGCCGAGCTGGGCTATTCCGGAGCCCATTTGACCGCTGCCCACCACTCCCATTCTCTTCATCTCCGCCATCTCTCAAAGCACACGTGTCCATATCGGTTTGTAATTGTATAGGATAAGAATAAATACAACAATGTATGGGCCTATCCTTGAACTACCCAACTAGGCCACTACCCATAACCCACTAGTGTGTCTATTAATTGTATTCTATCAAATGATCCTCACTCATATCATATTTATAATAAATTTTAACATAAATTTAATGAATAGATTTTATTGCGAATGTAAGAAGAAAAAATATCATTTTCATAATCTGGGAGTACTTAAGAATTATTCATCCATACATGTCCATATATCGATTAGAGTTTGTTTGTTTTGTACATTTTTTTTTCTTATTCTGTTTCTTTTCTTTTTGGGTAATTTTTAGATACTATTAATAGTGTCTATTCAGTGTATCTACATTTTTGTTAAAAGTGGTGTAGATAAAAATTAAAAAATTAAATGTTAAATAAAATAAATTTATTGTATTTTTTGCATCAAGGTGTGGTACTTGAAAAATAACAACTTATTTTTATACCATAAACAAGCTAAATGGGACTCACAGTAACGATAGAAAAAGTTAATTGAAGCTTAAAATAAGCTTTTTTCTTAGAGAACTCACATGGACTTGCAAATAGTGCACGTAATAAGCTATACTCCGCCTTAAAAGTCATTCTCAAATGCACACTAAGTTGATAACATAATGGTGGATTTGAACCAAAATATCTCCAATAATAAGATTATACCAATTTAGCTAATTGATACCCTTTGAAAATTAGTTCAAAAACAATTTTAGGTTGCTAGAACTTTTTAGTAATTTAAAATAATTTTTATTAATATTTTAATAATATATTGTAATTATTTTTTTAAATAATAAAAATGGCCCAATGTGCCTAAACATAAGTAGTATTGTACAAGTTGTAGGCATAAAATCACCACATGACTCATTTTATGCATATTAAAACTATTAACATGTTATACTTTAACTAAAACTCTTTGATTCTTAATAAAAAAACTAAAACTAAAACTCTATTGTCAATATTTAAAATAAATAAATAAATACTGTTACAATAAAAAATAATTATAAAAAAAACTGAGAGTTTAGAAGTATTTAAAAGTATTTTTACTATTTATTTTAAATTTTATTTTATCTATTTTAATCTTTAGTATTTCATAATACCTTATGTAGGGTCAAGATTTATAACCCAAGCCCAAAAGATATGAGATGTGAGCCCTGTGAGCCCAATAAGCCCAATACAATGAATTTATAAAGAGTGGGTGAAAGAACTGTGCTGTTTGTGAACTAAACAACAGTTAATCAAGATTTTAAAAGATAAACAAGTACAAAAACACACTTGAAACTTGAATAAATTGATGTCTGAGGAGATAAATTATTGTTTGAAAGGCTAATACCATTCTTAGAGCTACAGTAAATTTTCCTTCTTCTTCTTTTTCTCTTTCTTTCGATCCTCCTCTCATGAGAGGTCTCTTGCATTTATATAGTTTTCTTTTAAACCATTTTCATCGTACACTTGTTTTTCATCTAAGCATTCACTTGAGTACATATCCCATCAAGTATCTTTTTTGGTTCTCCATGAGTGGTGGCAGCTGAGATTGCACTGTTCAGGAGTCTTCTCCACATAAATGCGGTCAGATTAGTTGCTGCAGTGCATTAAATGCGGTGGTAGCAACTTTTTCTTTAGATATTTCTCTATTCTTATCATCTTTATACGTGCATGAAGTTCATCCTTATAGTTGGAACTTCTTGGAAGTTCACCCAAACTGTTCAGGTATTTGTTTGACCGATATTCTTCAAATCCGAGGAGGATACACTGCTCAGACTATATTTCTTTATCCTTTCCTTACGTGATTCTTCACTCTTGGGCCCAATATACGAATTTGGACTTTTATCCCCACACCTTAGATTACACCTTGTGTATTCCTCATGTAACTCCGACTAATTTTTTCTCTTTTTTTTACTACTTTTTTTTTTTTTTTTTTGGAGAAGATACTACCTATTTTATGATTTGATTGTAATTATTATATTGAAATATTTACGTTAATTACATATAAATATATAATTCCTAATTAAGCTCTCACAACTATAAAACAAATTATCATTACAAAGTATGAGTCTAATTATGTTTATTTTAAAATTTTCCATGTACATATATATTGGTGACTAAGGAGATACATGAACTATGAAGTAACAAGAACAAGATTGAGACTAGTGTCCTCTAAATTATTAAAAACGTAGTACAACAAATAAAAGTAAGGTAGTATCAAACAAAACAAAATCCTCGGTCTGTGTTATCTCCCTAGATCAGCCAAGGTAGCCATACACCTGTTTGCTTTCCTGAATAGTGAATGCATGCTTGACCTGTGCGTGAGTGGATCATTCACAATAGAAATTTGTAATTATCCACAAGGGACGAAGTGGAATGAACTCTGGATACAGTAGAGACAGCAAAACCATAACAAGTGCATCCAACTCAATAAGGATATGTGAAAAACCTCAAAAAGGACAAAGTAGGATATACAAGTACCCGAAATGCCCAATTTGTTCAAGAATGATCTTTAGTGTTGTTGAGGTCCAAAATATTACAATTGTTCAAATCTAAAACTAAAGGGGCCCTCGAAGCAATGTCCAATGTGCCAACTAAGGCTCACTTAAAATGAGCAAGAGGAAGCCCAAACTCAAGAATGGGCAAGCTTTGGGGCCTTAGAAAAAGGAAGAAAAAGGAAAAAGGAAGCTCAGCCTAGCCTTTATGAGGAGAGTTCTCTAGGGAGCCTAGAAAGGGAATAATTTGGGACTGCTAGAACCAGGGAGATCCTTAGGAAATGCAAGAAAGGATCAGCTGGGATTTTGACAGCTCAAGGGAGCATGCTCATGGACACAAGGAACAAAGATAGGCATGTCCCATCAGCTGCCTATGACTAAAAAAAAAAAAAAAAAACTGATAACTTAGGAATCAGCACTTGATAAAAAGAAGTCTGGTACCTCAAGGAACGCAGGAGGGTGAACCATGAAGGAAGGTGGTTGAGAATCTTTCAGCTTGACATGAAGGAATCTACCTATTTAGAGAAATAACAAAAGGTGAAGCAGCCAAAATGCGGGGTCTGAAAATGTCCATCTAGAAGTTTTGGGAAGAGAAGATTGAATGTCGGCCCTTAGGACCCCCCCAAAAGAGGAAGGTCATCTGGAGACTTTTTGGGGGGAAACCTCAAAAGAAGAATATAGTGAGAAAATAAGGAAGGGACCAGCCACCAATGTTGCTGATATAACATTGGTTCTGGTACCCAAGGCAGCAAATGGAGGGAATCAATGGTACACCAAAAACTCTAGAAAGATACTATAAAAGGAGATCAAGCCATCAGCAAAATTTATTCAGCAATAAGGAATCAAAACATAAAGACCCTTTGGAAAACTCCTTTAAATCTAAAAAAAAAATAGAAAAAAGGGAAAAATACTGTGAGAGATCCTGAGACAGGCACAAGAGAATATACTTGGATTCTAGGGGATTCAAACCTCACAAGTCTTGGAAGCCTATAGAGAGATATTTAAGTATGTGACTTTTGAACTTATTTGAACCTTGTGACACATCCTAGTGGAAAGAAGGGCCCAATGTACTAAAACTCAATATGATGAAATATCACTCTATTTTCTGAGGATCCTTGGCGTCTTTACTTGCTTTTTCTTTACTTCTTTACTATTCCTCGGCCATTTACTTTACAATACGCATATATTTGTATGTATGAATATGTATGTGTTGTAAGATCCATGTTTTGTGCATAACTTGGTTTGTAATCAGCCCAATATAGCTACGGTGAACCAAGCAGAGGCCATTAAACAACAATTATAAAACTCTTTAGGGGCCCATAATCCTTGATTCCACTTGGGCCTGGGTATTGTCCAAAATAAGAACTTACATTTTAAGACGACTCCACTAGGGACTAGGCAAAGAAGAAGGAAAAAGTAGTCCCTTCGCAAAGTATGGCTCCAAGGTCGAGGAATAACAAGGGTACTAACCTGCCACCCGTGGCATCAAAGCTCGTGGGAGAAAATGAAGTGGCTTTTAGGCAAAGGAATGAGGTACCCCTGGTAGAACACGAAGTTGCCTCAAGGAAAAGGCGCAAGATGCGAGAGTCAGACCCCATGGTCTAAATGGCAGAGATGATGAAAGACTTCCAGCAGGAGATCCGTCCCCTCAAAGAAGGAAGAACCCAAGAGATTAGAGACAAAACCCCTCCCTTGGTCGTCAGCAGTGGGAGGGGGAGTCAATCCCTAATATCTCACTTTAGCAAATGTAAATGCCCTTCTTGAACAAAAAAAGGAGAAGCTCTCGAGGGTCCCCAAGCAATTTTCTTGGGATCCCCCATTCTCAGTAGAGCTCTTCGGCAAGCTTTACCCCAAAGGATATGAACCCCCAAAATTCCACTCATTTGATGGGAGGAATGGGAGTGTTGTAGAGCACGTGAGTAGATTTATTCACACCATGGGTCCCTATGCAGAGGATAAAGAACTATGTTTAAGGGAATTCACTAAGTCCCTAGTGGACAAAGCATATACGTGGTACACCACCTTGAGGCCCAGGTCCATCAAGACTTGGGATGAGATGATGGAGAGATTTTGTGCAAAGTATTGCCCAGGTGAGGATAAAGTCACTTTCCAGAGCCTTCAGATTGTGAAGCAAAG
Organism: Quercus ilex subsp. ballota; assembly: GCA_032727855.1. Lineage (NCBI taxonomy): Eukaryota > Viridiplantae > Streptophyta > Magnoliopsida > Fagales > Fagaceae > Quercus > Quercus ilex. The sequence continues at coordinate 23,131,179 of CM064915.1, forward strand.
GCCTGGGGAGAATCCCGTCCAATTTATCAAAAGATTCGAAGATGTCTCCTTAAACTGTTATGGAAACCATGAAGAAAAGGAGCTCGTGGAGACCTGTATATCCAACATGCTCTTTGATTACAGACTTAATCTAGAGAACTTATGCATAACTTAGTTTGCCGACTTGCTGTAAAGAACTAGAAGGATAGCATTAATCATAAAGAAACCCTTTGCCCAATCACAAGGGAATGGGGGTAGTGGCTGTAGTAATTCATGGGAACCTGACTGATGCAGAGACGGAAGAGTTAGAAAGGTCCTTCCATCCAACCATAGTTAGGACCCTCTAGAAGAACCCCAAGTTCAAGTCCCTATTCAACCAACTAGGATTTGGACCAAAAGCAAGAAAGATTGTGACAGAGTCCCTCATGAGCATAGCAGCAGACTCAGGGGTGGAGCGTTTCACTACAGAATCTGATGCGAGTCGGGCTTTCCTAGAAACAACTAATGCAATAACTTTCCCGGGTTTAATTTAATGTAGACTCTAAGCAAATTAGAAAAATTAATTCTTGAGTTCTTATTGCTAAATCATCCAATTAAGATCATCATTTGTATGAATTTTATTTGAGTTATAAAAATAAATTATTAAGACTACCAATAGATGTGTTGTGTATGTATCTCTAAATCTTAGTGCCTTAATATATTGTTGTTGTTCCCTTTATTTACATTTTCTTTTCCAAAGCATTGAAGTTTCTCTTTAATTAAATTTTATAGCTTTTTTTTTAATTATTATTCTTTTGTGGTTTGCTAATCAATTCATTTTCTTGTAGATTTGATCTCGGACTTAACGAGATATTATTTTGGGACAATCCTGCACTTGGGAGCATTAAGTCGAAGGTAAATTGGTTAGTATGGCACTCCCTATGAGTACTTATTTGGAAAACGTCTCATACATATTTATATATGAAAAAAAATGGACGATGATTATATTCTTCTTTTATGCTTCCTTGCTCTCTGCCCCTTTTACGTCTACAACTCCATTAGCATCTCAGAAAATTCAACGTGGATGGATGATCTACTCTCAGTCCAGGAGAGTCTTGCAATAAAAACTTAGAGGAGCCAAAGATGGTGCCACAACAACAAAAGCTGTTAGCCAATTTATAGCCAGAGCAAAATCAATATCTAGGTTTATAGATTTAAATCCTAGTTTCCATTATCCAATTGAAATTTGTATTGACGTAGCTTTGGACTCATCCTTATAGGTTCTCACTCTTAGGCCATGGAGGTTTGATTGAGAGAGGGATGTTCTAGATGGGGTTTAATTTCTTTGTTGTGTTTACTGTGTTTAATTTACTCAAATTTGGTTATGGAGTATTTTTCGTACTGTATTTATTTTGGGGTATTTTATACTTTGCACAAAATAATATTTTATAACTATGTATAATGGAGAAAGTAACAGAGTAACTATTTGCTCATTTCTTTCTCCAAAAAAAAACTTTTGCTCATTTCCAAAATATAGAGGGAAAGGGTTTTTCTCCTTTTTCTTTTTCTTATTGTTGGAAAAAGTTGGGATTTATAGATGTTCAGAGTTATCTTACTTTAACCTATTATGTGGAGACTATCAATATATAGTTTTAGTCATATTAGTTTTTCAATGAGTCATGTGACTTGTTTAAATATTACACAAATATCTTTTCTAAAAATAAAAAAAAATCTAGATAACCTTATAAATGGCCTCTAAATGAGTTGGAAAATATAATTTTAAACATATTTACAGTCAAACTTTATTCATTTTCTTTTGAGTTTTTTCAATTTTTTAGAGTCCGTTAGGGGTAGAGTAAAAGGAAAAGTATAGCAACAAAAAGGCTCAATCCATTTTTTTCAAACAATTAAAAATGTTAAGATGTGCCACTTGAGCTACAATACTTTTGGTTGCTCACAACTAGTATGTTATATGATGCGGTTTTACAATAATTATCAAAAAGAAATACTAGTCTATTCATAGTTAGTAAAATACACTATGAGTTTGATACGATAAGTATAAGGACAGGTATTATTTGACATTTTTTTTTTCAAAAGTACGTTTCAAAAATTTGGCATAAAAATACAGAAACGGTGAAAAAAAGGTATGTCTATAATACAAGTATAATACATTTATTTTTTAAAAAACACGAAAATATATACTATATACTTTTTTAAAATATAAATACAATAATCTTTGCATAATAAAGTTTAACTCTTACAAAATGTGATATAATCATTGGAACATCCAAATATAATCATGATCACACCAAAACTAACTATAATTATTATAATGAGTACGGTAGATAAGGGTTGAAATCTTCATTCTCCCCATAATTAAATCGAGAAAAAAAAAAGTGAAAGTCTAAGGACACCAAAAAAAAAAAAAATTCATAATACTTTTATTTTTAGTCGCAATTAGTTTGAATATAATATAATATTTATTTTATTTTATTTTAACCTATGGGTGACTATCACCTCAGCTGTTATAGGCATGTTGTAACATTTTATTATGTTCTTAGTACAACTAAAAAAGAATAACAGAATGAATACACACACACACATATATAAAGAGAGAGAGAGAGAGAGAGAAATACTATGTCTATAACATTTTCACAAAAAATCATAAGTGACAGGTTGTTACTAGTTGTTATTATTTGGGCAAAAAAGTAATCTTAGTGGTAAGTTCAAATTTAAACCTATAACAATTAACCTGTATGATTTATTGTAAAAATATTGTGAAAATATTACAAACGTAGCACTTCTCTATATATATAGTATTGGGACCATGAGCCATAATTATAATTTGGCCACTTTTGTTCTCTAATAAAGTAAAAATAAAGAAAAATGCTAGTACTAGTAAGTTTGACCAATAGATTTCCATTGAGATTTTTATTTTTTATTATTTACCCTTTCTTTTAGAGTTTGATAAACGAGTCATGGGGATTTATTTAGGGTGTATTTGGATACCATTTATTTTACTGAAATTAAAAAATTATTGCTGAAAGTATTGTAGATAAAAGTAAAAGTTAGTTAAAATAGTACAACGAGGCTCATGAATAGTGCCAAAAAGTGCAGTAGGGCTTATGAATAATGCCAAAAATAAGCTAAATAGTAAAATAATTTTTATTTTTCATTCTAACCCAAACGCACACTTAATTTTACCTAGAGGTTTTTGTTTTCTTGTGAAAACCAAAGAATTTATGGAAAACCGTAAAAATAATTAACTGTTTTGTCAATTTTTTCAATTTCTCATAAAAACTTTCTCAAAATAAATGGTTAATGTGTGCCCTACCTTTTAAAAAAAAATGTGTTAAATTCCGTACCGTTGGAACCAAAACGGGAGTTTTATTTATTTAAATAATCGGACGTATGCATAATATATGTGTACAGTATGCGTTTTTACTAACTAGAGCCTATTCATTCTCTTTTTATCTAATTTAATTGTTACATGCGTGTGTGAATTTGAATCCTAATTCACCTCATACAAAAGACCAATCAATACCACCAAATTATACTACACAAGCTAATCCATAAAAGACGAATTAATCCACAAGTTTTTTTTTTTTTTTTAGAAAGAATTAATACACAAGCTAATCATTAGATTCAATACACAAACTATTCATATAGGCTCTACATATATTTGGAGGAATTTCTTTTTGAAACTTAAAATAAATATTAAAACTCAAATCCTTATCGTACAAGCTAATCCATAAAAGACGAATTAAGGTGTACAAGTTAATCCATAAAAGAAAAATTAAACAAGTTAGATATTGTTAGATATTCCGTAATTACAACTCCATTGCAATAAAAGGGATTTTTTTTTTTTTTAGAACAATACAAGCAATCCATTTGATAAAACAATTTGAGATGAGCTTTAAAAAGTCCTATGAAAAGAATAAAATTTTATATTAGATGATTTGTTTTTATTGGCATGAAAAACCATATAGCTCTATTCTAAGAGTGTTCAATAATTACAAGAAAAAAAAAAAGATATTTTTTTTTTAGAAGAAAGAAGAAGATATTTTAATAACACAAATAAATTAATTTGATATAATAGCTAGTCAGAGCGTGTACAATAGAAACATATTTTGATGAGACTATGAGAGGGTTAATGATACGAGAAAGTCTCTAATAGTTAAATAAGAGATTTGAGGTTCAATTCTTACCTACACCAAAAACCGATTTGTGTCTTGGTCTGATGAAAAAGAATTATTATCAAGAGCGGACGTCATAGGTTGAAATCCTCTAAAAAAAAACTTACTTTGAAACGTAGAGAGTTTACTTGATTATAAAAATAAATAACTCATTTGAACTTTAGAAAGTATATAAACCCTTTGATATCCAACTTTGTATTAACCTTGAAATAAGTACTTTTTTTTTATTACTTAATTAGCCAAGAGCCTTGTAAGTTGTAACTCAACTTTTGATACTTCTTAATAATTTCAACGAAAGTATTTATGGTTCAAAACCTACCTCCTCAATTATAAGTACTGAATTATCAACAACAACAACCAAAAAAAAAAAAAAAACTATACTTTTTTCTTGAAAATTCAAAATAGTATTGGCCAATTAAAATAAATCGACTTAGCTTGGAGTTAATACTTCAAAAATAATGAGCTAAATAGTGGTCTCATACTAAATTATAAAGGTTGAATTGCTAATTTTGGTCCTTTAAGGATGAAGTTTAATTTAGTTCCTCAACTATTAGTTATATTAATTTAGTCCCTCAACTTTCATAATTAGATCAGTTTCATTTGAATCTCCTCTTTGTTTAAATTAGAATGAAAATTAGTTTTTGTGACAAATGAAGCATAGGTTACAAAATTATAGAAAGTAAAAAATTTTCAAAATCAAATAAATTCCAATTCCATTAAAATGAAAAGGAGGCCAATGATGAAATTGGCTTAGTTTCAAAAGTTGTGACCCAAATAGTTAGGGACCAAACTAGTAATTTAGCTTAAATAAATTATAGTTTTTTATTTTAGAGATAATTACAATATGTTACTAATCTTTTCCCCTTTAGACCCCAAGTATTTTGTGCATGTGAAGGTACCAATTCAGTTACAAAACTCTTGACAAATAAATTATAGTTAAGTGACGAAAAAATAAAGCAATTTGAAGTTTATTTCAAAGTTAGTGGCGAAGTTATAAAAAATTGAATCATATTTTGGACTATTAAAAGATTTAGAAAATTATGAAGTTCTAGATTTTGATATCGGATCGGGACTTTGACCAAAGTTTAGATTGAATTTGACCAAATGTTAGACCATGAAGATATCATGATTAACTTAATAATTAACTATAATACAAATAAATATTATAAAACTGTAAAAATTAGCAACCTTGATTTTTTTTTAAAATCTAAATATTTTTAAATAAATTTCAAAATTTTTTCATAAATTATAAAAAAAGTAGAAAATAAAAAAATTTGTCCACTCACATGATTAATCCTGATGAGTGAGTTCAACACACATAACCATGGTTTTAAAAACTGTTTCAAATGACTAGTTTGTGCCCCGGTTCTCAGTTCAACCTGGTTTTGACTATTTTGAGGGATTTTACTGGACTAGACTAGTCTTGTGGTTGAACTAGTTGGTTCAATCCGGTTTTTAAAACAGTGAACATAACTTTGTCAGCTTGCATAGGAAAGTAACCATTTGTAAAGAATTGTAAAATCAACTATTAGGTCGCCTCTAATTGTTCGTTTATACATGTGAGTTCTTCTCAAGAGGAAAAACACAAACGTACAACACTATTATTTAGATCCCTCGTGAGATGAGATTAACGAGAAAAAAAAATTCCCTCGTGAGATGAGATTAAGGAAAACAATAAGCAAAACATGGCCAAATTCATTTATATATGCGTGTTCTTCTCAAGAGGAAAAACACAAACGTATAGCACTACTATTTAGATCCCTCGTGAGATGAGATTAAGGAACACAAAAAAAAAAAAAAAAGATCCCTTGTGAGATGAGATTAAGGAAAACAATAAGCAAAACATGGACAAATAGAGAGTGAAATTGAAGTCAGGGAGAGAAATTGAAGCAAGAAAGAACTTACCTTAAATCTATCTGCTGTTATTGTTGTTGTTTGTAGTGAAATCTGAAGCAAAGAGGTGAGTGAGAGGAGTTTCTTAACAATGATGATAATGATGAAAAGAAGAATAACACAATTGAGAGAATTGAAGAACCGAAGAAGAAGTAATTTGAATTTGAAAACCAACGTGAGTATACTAGGAGTGTGTTCCCATTTTGTAGATAGTGTTTTATGTGGAAGTTAAAGAAGCATTTTTACTAAGTTTTGCCCATATTTAAATATAGACTGTAGGGGTATTTTGGAACCAAAAAAATTTGGTCCAAACATATGCAATTCCTTAAACAGTAGTATAGGTAAATAATAAAAAAATTTATTATTTTAAATTGATTTCACAAATTGAATTAGACAGTAATACTTTTGGCAGTACTGCCATGAATAGACAAATCACTGAAAGCAAGCACACGCTGCACACTCCTTCTCCTATAAATGCTACTATTCCGCTCTCTTTTTCTCTGTCATTCACACTCTTTCACATTTCAGTCTCTCTTTTCCCAGAACCATCAGCCCAGTGAGAGAGTGAGAGAACTTTTGTGTGTGTGTGACTGACCATTGCTCTCTCTGTCTCTCAGCGCTCAATCTCAATGTAAGCAATCTCTCATTCACTTCATCTGCATTGGATTTTCAACTACATCACTCACTTATTAATCTTTTCAAATGAAATTCAGTTCCATCAACGCTGATATCAATGGCTACGCTATTGTAGAATTTGCTTAAGTTCATCACATTTTGAATGTAAAGCGTGTTTGGTTGGTGAGAAAATAACAAGAAACGGACCAGAAAGTAAAGAATTTTCTCGTTCCGTTGTCGTTGAAAACAATTCTTAATGATAGAAACCGCTTTTCAAAATGTGTTCAATCTGTTTGATTGTTGAGAAAAACGAAAGAAAAGACAAGGAAGGAAGGAAACTATTGAGTATTTTAGGGTAAAGCACTGTGTCATTCCACTCGTTCGTGTCATTCCACTCGTTCACGCTGCTTTTACTCCCATCATCAGTGTCTGCTAATTTTGTTCTGAGGAGTTTGTATGGCTTTGATTGTTGTTAAGGCCAATGCTGATGCTTGGACTTACGTTTCTTAGCGTCTTGATCACATTTTGAATTTGTGTCTAGTGTGATGCTTGTTTGGCAAGAAAATGAAGGAAAAAAATGATAGAAATGGAGTGGAAAGTAATGAAAATACAAAAGATTGAAAAACAAATAACTAATGATTGAAGTTTCTTCCATGTTAGTGCGCTTCTTCTTCTCCTTGTTGGTTTGTTTATTTTCCCCTAATTTTCTGTATAGTTATTTGGAAAATGTTTGGAAAGAAAAGAAAGAAGATTTCAATCGTTAGATATTTCAGCGATGTCATAGTTATCTGTAGATTAATATTAGTTCTATGAGTTTGGCCATGATTGTAATTTTCTTTGAGCTATGCACAACTGTTTGGCCACAGTTAGATTTAGTCTACATTGGTACTCTGTTTGGTTGGTGAGAAATTGAATGAAAGGGATGGGAGAAGGAAATTTGTCCATTCTATTCTGTTGTAATGAATTTTTGAGTGAAATGAATAGAAGGAAAGCTCTTCTAGATTTCAAAGCATTAGCTGATGAATAACCGCGCTCTAAATCTGTGGGTTGATTAATTTTTAAGCTTGCCTTTGTGAAAAGTGCAGGGCAAGATTAGATGTATTCTCCTTATTTATCCATCAAGATTGTTTTGTTGACTAGTGCTAAAAACAGTGTCAATGATTGGAATTTGTTTTAAACTAAGATGAATTCATCATATTTGTATTTTGAATAAATTTTTTTTTCTGTCCTTGTGGCAGTTTTGTTAAAAATAGAATGGAAAGAATGGAAGAAACTAGTAGAAAAAAAAAATGGAAAGAAGATTTTAACTCGTTTTCTGTTGTGTATTTTTTTTTCTAAATCACTGGAAAAATGATGTTAAAGTCAACATTTAAATCCGTTGTTGCCTCTTTTTAGTTTTAAGTATCACTAATGATTTGCTTGCTTTCAACATATGTAGGGACAAAAAGGACAACTTTAAATACTAGTTTCAAGTAATCTCTGTATTTATTCCTATACATTGCTTTATCATCCTTATTTGCTGCTTATTGTAATCTGATGAGCTTAAAATGGGTTTGTTCATTGCTAGAAATAATGCAAACCATTAATTTTTCACCCTTCAGCTATATACATCCAACAATTTGTAAATTGCATTTTATTTTCCTAAGTTTGGATCAAGCCTTCACATAAGCAAATTAATGTCTTAAAGATTCAAATATCGACTATTTGTTGCTAATTCTCTTTGGTAATTACTTTATTGATGAAAAGATATAGTACACAGGAGATCTACACAGCTAGGTGTTATTAATTTATATTAATGCAAGTTTAGGTTGAGTCATGTTATGAATTTTAAAGCTATTTTCACATTCTAATCTTCTATCTTCCATCCATTTTCATTTGAGGGTTTTTTTTTGGGCATCCTCTCTAGTTTATCAATAAAATAAGAAAAGGAAAACGTGTTATTGCAAAGGAGTGTATGTGCCACCTCTCTATTAGATTGCTTGAGAAGATCACATTTGTCATTTATACGAACTAACTTGCTCCAGAAGTGACTCTTTTTGGTCATGCATTGCCTTTTAGTTAATTTTTAAATGATTAGTTTTAGTGTTTCACCTATACTTCACTAAACAACTCTGCAAATGGGTTTTAGACTTCCATTACTCCATCTTATTCCTTGAGAAGCATTGCCTTGAGAGAGAGAGAGAGAGAGCTTTCTGTTCCATTGCTCTCACACCACTAAATTTTCAAGTAAGCAATTATTTATTCTCTTCCTCGTCATTTTCTTTCTATCACCTTTAGTTGCTTTATCTTATTGTATGAGCTCGAAATGGGTTTAATTAGTGGTAAAATCAGTGATGATGAAAACTATTTTTAAACTATATCTAATTGTCAATTTTGGGTCACATTTTAGTTTTGAGTTTGTTGTTTCCTGTTGCCGTGTGTCCTATGAAATAAAGAAAAAGAGATTTGCTTTTATTTGAATTTACTGATTAATGAAATTTATTCTGACTCTGGGTTTGGCACATATTTTGCTCATCTTTTTTCTTGAAAGTGTCTTAAGCAATCTTTTCTGTTTACAGGGAACTGGAGAAAAAGATTAAAAATGGAAAACCTTGAGTGTTGTGATGTATCTTGTTCTTGTGTTTTCTGAAAACTTAGAAACGCTCCATTTAGGTTATAAGAACTGCTAATTGAAATTCCTCTAGAATCTTTGTGTATTTTTTGAACACATTTTGATTACATGTGTCTTTCTTTCATCCTCTGTTTTGGATACTGAGAAAATGGCGTGTCCCAAAATAGAAACTCAATTATGTCTAGTTAACCTCGCATTTATCACTCTTTTGCGAAACTTCTTGTACACCAAATTTATATATATTCACATTTCCTTTTTTGGATGTTTCAAAATTGTTGACCATTTTGTTATTGGATAATGTTTTTTCAACATAACATAACCCTTTATAATTACTAATGATAGCATGTACCGTCACAAATTATAGTTAATAGCAGTGTTTAAAAATCGGATGGGTTGAATTGTAAGCCACCTTTGAATTCAGTAGCTACAAAATTTTTTTGTTCCAGTTAGTTTAATTTGTAAAGTCTGTTGTTGGTTATCGAACAAGAGACTTGGGATCGAATCCTACCCATAGCAAAAAAGAATCTTTTGGTGTCTTCGCTTGATAATAAGAGCAATCATCATGGAGTGGGTGCCTTGTTTCAAATCCTATTGTATCTATATAAAAAAAAAAAAAAAAAAAAAGAAATCAGCCACAGCAATTCAATTTTTTTTACCTATATTCCTTAATTATATATTTAAATATTCAACAATAGTAACTTTGTAACAAATTTATATTATGACCTTTAACAAAAATTTTATTTGTGTCCCCATATAAATATGGAATATAAACATAGTATTTATTGACATACTATATATTATAATGTATTAGTCTATTATTTAATCTCTATATTATTATTCTATATCTTATGTTATATGTCTAATGTATAAATTAATAACTGTGTTTATCATGTTATGCTGATGTCACAGTTTGATCCTAGTTGACCTAATTGGACCTTTGACCCTTTCAATGCTTTGTTTTTTGAACTATTGGTATTAGTGAATTATTGTTTGAAAATCCATGTTATATTTGGTTTGTATTACCTCTTTTTCATTTGGTATGCATTGTCCTTTTGAATGTCACAAATAAAGAAGTTGCTGATTATTGATTTTTTTTTTTTTTTGCTTTGCAGCCTTTGTATTTATTGATAGCATATACACATGACTCGTTTCTCTTACTTATAACTCATTGACTGGTTCTGAGTTCTTAGCCTAATTTGGTGCATATGTAATGTTCATTAGGAGCTGTTTGAAAATTTCAAATTGGTAGGAGGCTCTATTAATTAATCTAGGAATAGACTTCACAACAATTTTTCTTATAAAACGTTTCAAGAAAAAAAAAGGGGAAAACTATCAAAGCTAAAATATTATATGATTGAAATTAAAAAAAAAAAAAAAAAAAAAATCTAGATTGATGCAGAAAGAAAGAGAGGCGAGAGAGAGAAGAAAGCAAGAGAGTCACCCACTAGCTTGAATTGCAGACCTTTTTATGCCTAAATATGAAATGGCCTTTAATTTTTTGGCTTGATTTCGTTGAGTCTTGCCTGATGCACCTTACAGTCTATTTAAGGCGCTCAGGTGCCCAAAGGTAGGTGCCTCACTAAAGGAGTCTTGCCACAAAGATTTAAAGCTGCCCTAGCGGCTTTGACTACACTGTTTGTTATGTTACATGAATAATGATAATTCTATTTCAATGGGTATCTCTTTCTATTGTTGTTGCCTGAGTGCCCAGCTGTCTGTCCTTCACCTGTTTAAAAATTAAAAAAAGGGCAGGGTATTAAAAAAAAAAGAGGAAAGAGAAAAGCTGTGGGTAGTGGAGGTAAATTTGTCTTCTGATTATATGATGTGTCTGATATTTTAATAAATTATCTGAATACCAAGGGGTTGAAATAATGTAAGAAGAGTAGAGGACTCCATATGGTAGTAATGTATGTATGTGTCCTCTGTTCCAGATAATTGAACAAAGACTTTCGTAGTTTAGTTTATCTATTGTTATGTATTTTTCTACAAGAAATATTTCTAATTGAAGAAATTTCTGGGTTGGCAATTTTATATATTCTAATCAGGTTGTATTATTGGATGGTACATTAAAGAAAAGAGTATTTCTTGTTTGGCAGTAGTGGAGAGATGAGTAAAATGCATGCTTAATGTTGATGGAGATGGGATTTTTTGTTGACATTTTCCTGAAAATTACAGTTATGCAAGAATAGAATTAGTTCTATCAATCTCTTCTCATCTGGTGGAATTCCTAATTTCTAACTGACATTTTGTTGTCCTTGTTCATTTTGAAGATTTTATAAAATGCAAGGAGTTAATTCATGCAATGCACCTTTTGATGCTGAAAAAAGGGACCTAGAGGGTTTGCTTGAAGTTTTGGCTCTGCATTTTCTGTTGAGGACATAGCCTCTGCTTATTGCCAGGCAAGGCACAATGTAGATATGGCTAGTGAAATTCTTTGTGATTCAAGTGAAAGTACGCCTGTCATTGCTACTTGTGCATCTAAAGATAAATTTAAGTGTGCAAGTTCAACATCTTCAGAAGTGTCATTTGAATTGGATGGTGAAAGTGCAATGCCTTCAGAAATCTCAGCTGATGAATTTTGTCAGAAGTCTAATCATGCAGGAAGAAATACCAGAGCATTGAAGTCAAAAGTGCGTCCTGTATCAATAGGTACTGTTTCAGGTGTCATTGCAAAAGATCATGTTATGTCGAGGCCAGTAACTAAAGAATATCCTGAAGCAACAAAACCGCCTAAATTATATGCAAAAGAATTTCCTGTCTCCGAGATATGGAGTGAGGAAGTTCTGCCAAGTATGAGAGCAAGAAATGGCAGCACTGCATGTGATGATGTTGAGGAATTTATGATTGAAATGCTTGGAGATGGTTTCCAGCTAGACATGAATGTGATCCAAGAAGTTCTTGGTAAATTTTTCTTGTTGCATTAACCATTTATGCCGTTCATTACTCCTGCCAGCAAATTAATAATTCTCCATTGAAGTTTGTATGTGTGTCTGAAGTAGCTTCAGAGAAGGAATATGTCCAGTTTTCCTGACATTTAAATTTAATATATATATATATATATATATTCCTTTTCGGTAAAATACAGTTTTCTATTTTTAATTAAATATTATTAAAGCAGATAAAATGATTACTATTTTTCTTGTATGCATCGGAGATTATTATTAGGTATTGTTGTTTTCCTTATGAAGTCCACTTGCAGCGTTTGATATGATGCTTAATCAGGCATTTTGTTGAATTTGCAGGCTTTTGTGGTCATGATGTGCAAAAGGTATAGCGCAAATTTACTTTAAGGTTAAGGTGGTTTTTTGGATAATGATTTATATGCACCACATTGAATCTTCTCTCTTTCACTTTGAAAGAAATGTTATCTTGAATTCATCTGGAAGCACTAACCAGTATGGTTTGGGGTCAGATGTTATGCGCGGGCAGGCACACATGCACCTTGGCTTTTTGGGTCATGAACACACACGCACACACGTGCATACACACATCTTTTGATAAATAAAATAATTTTATTCAACAAAGACAAAAAAGAGTACATAATACATTCTAAATTTTACATCTTCATTGTATGGTGGCTAGAGATATTTATTAATTACTCACATACATACATACATACATACATACATATATATATATATATATATTCATATATTCTAATTGAATAGATGTTTGGTATGATTAAATGTCTCAACGTTAACTTCATCCATATAATATAACCATAAAGTGGAGACTAAATTGTTGTTGTTAATCCTGCTGATGGCAAATCACGGACCAAAATTGTAATTTGTGGTGCATCACTTAAAATTAACATGAGCTGGAAAAACTTATTCCAAATATTCAGACTACATCTTTCAAATTTTAGAGTATGAAATATCTTATATTCATTGCAGGATGCCAATGAGAGTTGTCTTTCATTTTTCCCCCATTGAGTTCACATTATGAACATAAACGTTTTACCTTTTTTCTGCTCTTCATATGAATAGCAGATCATTGTTAGAAGATCAGCGTTTTGAGTTTTTTATTTTTTATTTGGGTTAAACTGTTACTATTAGTATATAAATCCTTCAATATTTTGCTTAAGTCAACAATCTTGAAGAATGATTTTGCTGACCATGTAGAGCATGGAGAAACTTCTTGACTTGTCAGCTTCAACGTTGTAGAAGCATGATGATGATGTTGACTTAGCTGGCAAAAAAGTAAGCTTTACTTGTAGTTTTATGCTTCTACCCAATTCCAATCTAGATATATGATTATTTATGAAATTAAATTATATAATATTTGGATGTGATGATGATTCTTCTCTCATTTCTCTAGTGACTGGTGCCTATATATATAAGTTTTTACTGGTGCCTTAATATGTTTGTACTGCATGGAGCCTTTCAAATCCCAAAATCATTTATGCTTTAACCTTGATAATTGCTAGCAGAACGTTTATGAATATGTACATGCTGCACCTATATTCTCAACTTTGAGCTTCATTCCTTGTTTGATGTGATGGTGACAAAGAGAACCAATATAGTGGAGAAATATAGTATTTTGGATATTTTGTTAAGTTGAGTAGTTAAATGTATCCAGTACATTAATCTTTCTGAATGCCGTGCTTGCTAAGTGAGATTGGATTTTTAAACTTGAGGTCCCATTTTTCAATTTTAACACTGATAAGACCTTAATCATCTTTTGTAGAACATGAACACTATTTCTATTATATCTACAACAATGGTTTCCATCAGGTCTTTCACACAATAATATCTGATAGTATGATAATTAATTAATGAGCTATGGGCCTATGGCTGTTACTGTTTGCTTATACTGAAGTTCACTGTTAGTAAACTAATTTGTATATTTATTCGTGCTTCTTGGCTTTTCTATTTGTAAAGCAGTTGTAAATTGTTACTATTATTATTTTGTTTATACTTATATGGTTACCTTCTTTGGACATTAATATCATCTTTTGAAAAGTTAACTCAAACCTGGCATAAAAGACAAAATGATGATTAACAACCTCTTAATTTTCTTGTTATCTCTTCTGATCTATGTTCTTTTAACAGTCTTCAGATGAATGCCAAGACCTAGATTCATCCTGCAGGTGCGTTCTTGCCATTTTTGTTAATTTACTAGCTCACTCCTAGGGACTGGATATAGCTAAGGAAAGGATCTGATTTGGGAAGGTCACTTTTTATTTGTCGTCCTTTCATTTTGCACAGATCAAAATCTCATTATTTTTTTTTGTTTTTGCCTATGCAGTGATGGAGCTAGAAATGTGACAAAAAAATTAACAGTGTCACCAAAAAAAAGACAAAGAAAGACTTGTTCTTCAGAAGGAAGTTTTAGAAGCATTGTTCACTGTTCCTGAAAGATCTGAGGAAGTGCCCAAAAGAATTCATCCAGTGAGGAGATCAAGAGCTTTTGGTAAACCCGTGGTTGGAACTTTTACAGACACTGCTACAAAGCATAAGATTGCTACTGTGCGGCCAATAGAAGCTACTAAAGATGGTATGAAGTTTGATTATTATTTTTGCGTTATGAGGGAGTAATTTATCTCACAGATTATTTTATAGAGACATTAACACAGTATTTGAAAGCTATTAGTTGATACTTGTGTGTTTGCTTCTGTACAACTTGAGCCCTACAAGTTGAATTTAGTTGTACTTACCTATCAAAAAAAAAAAAAAGTTGAATTTAGTTGTACTTAAAAAAAAAAGAAAGAATTTATTTGTAATTATGAAGTTTCTTTTTCCCCATGTTCCATTCTCATTTTGGAATGAAGTCTAATAATGTATACACTAGAATGCAAAGTAAATGTTTTCATGTAAAAGGTTGTGTGACACAAGTCACACAAGTCATAGTGTAGTACGAAAGATTCAGATATATCAGAATAATATTAATTATTGGATAAAGATATTTTACTTGTATTATCCTTTTTCAGTGACATTTCTGGCAATATATACTTTTAAAGGTAGATTGAATTTAAGGATTAGATTCTTCTTGACCAAGTCAAAGATGAACTTTTGTAGGGGAAATATCAACTTCTCCAAAGTCCAGCCACCTCAAACCGTTCTACTCTCCTTCACTTGATTGAATCTAATCCCTAAATCTCCTTTACAAATCTTAATTTAATATAGTTTAAGATTTTAATTTCTTGGTGTTGGCATTTTGTTTTAACTCAAATATGTTAATCGTGGGATAAGTTTCATATCAACATAGGTTTGCTCCAAGGATGAACATTAAGTTGAAGTTCATGTTCCTTTTCACTAGTAGTGGATGAATTCACTACATCAATTCAAGATGAAGTCTCTTGGTTTGCAGATTATATAGTTTTAGTGGATGAAACTAGATGTAGAGTTAATCTCAAGTTAGAAATTCGGAGAGATACTTTAGATTCTAAAAGCTTTTGGCTAAGTAGGAATTAAATAGAGTTAATGGAAAGTTTAGTAAAAGTAGAAACAAAGATGAAGGATTGTAAGATTTGATGGTTAAAAGATACCAAAGAGTACTAATTTATAAGGATGGCGAGATTGAAGTGGATGTGAATCGTTGGATAAGAGTAAGGTAGATGAAGTAGAGAAGTGCTTAAGATCATAGAATACCTATTAAGTTCTATAAGATTTCTATAAAACTAGTTATGCTCTATGGTGCTTAATGTTGGGCGATTGATAGTAACATGTCCATAAATTGAGTGTAGTTGAAACGAGAATGTGAAGAAGAATAAGCAGAAATACAAAGAAAGGTAGAATTCAAATGAAGGAATTTGTATAAAGATTAGGGCGGTTCTTATTGATAAAAAGATAAAGGAGAATTGCTTGAGATGCATTGGTCATGTGTAAAGAAGAGATTAATACATAGGTGAGGAAAAGGGACTTGATTCAAGTCTAGGGAGTGAAAAATGGTATAGGAAGACCTAAAATTAAACTTTAGTAGTAGTTGTAAAAAATGGCATATCAATTAAGGAGGTGATGGAGAGGATGATTTTGGATAAGACAGAATAGTGAAAAAGAATACGTGTAAATGATCATGATTAGTATATTGGGAATCTATAGAGAACACCAAAGTTTTGGGGCTAAGGCGAAATTTTCATTTGATGTGCACTTTTGTGGTTGTGCAAATTCCCTGTTATGATGATCATTCTAATCCCCACTGGGAGTTGCTTTGTAGGCTGTTGATGCATTTGTTAAGGGAGATTATGTACGGGCAAACAAACTTTGAGAACAGGTATGGTATCTTTTTTTTATAGTAGTGATATTGAATTATTGATGCTTAAAGGTGAAAATAGTTGCAAATCTAATTCTTCGCATTGTTCAGTAATTCTCATTTGACATTGAAACTTTTTCTTTTATTCCTAGAAAATTGATTCCCAGCTCTTAATCAAATTAATTTAATTATGATAGGTTCAATTTAATTAAATTTAGTTTTGAACCAATTCATACATTGATAATTATTTAAACTTATCTTAATAAACGATACCTATTTTACCTATACTTACTAGTTTACTCTATTGCCATTAGATTGATTAAAACGTAGGATGTACTTCAACCCACCCTGTTCCTTAACCACCAATGCCAATGCTTAGGGGCTGTATGCTGTAATAATTACTCATGGGCACAAGGTATCAGACGTTATTAGAAGATGCCACATTTATACTCTGGCTTTTTTTAGTATGTAATTTTCGGAAGTAAAATTTTCCCGACATAACTTATTATGGAAATATAATCTATATAAAATCGAAGCAATTTAACTTTTAGTTGACCTCATGATAGTGTGCCATATAAATTTTTGAGGCCTTACAAATTTACAGGTTATTATTTTAATATATATATATATATATATATATATATTAATCTTATTTAAATTTTATTTTACATTTGAACCATTCATCAGAATCTTGGCAGTTGGCACATCATATTTTATTTAAATGGTAGAATATACAAACAAACACAATCATAATAAATGCCTAATGCTAGAATATATAGTTCTATATACAATCACAGTTGTAATAAATTCTTATTAATAATTATCATAATTATCACATTTCATATGTAGAAAATTTTTATTATTAAACTTTCTTGAAAGGGGTAGTACACGTGAGAAATGATTTAGCCATTTAGGACAATAACAGAAGTTTAAAAAGACAAGGTTGAGTAGTATACATCTTTGGCATTATTATAAAAAATTGATGTGCCTTTGTGACATTAATTTTGTATAAATATTTTCCCTTAAGTTTTATTTGTTGTTTGAAAATTCTAGGGACTCTTTTTTAACAGAAAGGCCAAAGAGGCAGATGGGAAATCTGCTCAAAAGGTTTTTGAAACCAGGTTGGTGCAATGTAATTCATTTCTTCTTGAGTTGCCTACTTGCCTGTCCCGTTTATGGCGTTATAAATCACTAATGAGTTTCAATTTAACAGCCAAGATGATGAAGTGTCCCTTGACTTGCATGACCATGAACCTAAGGATGCTGTACACTCACTGAGGCTTCATTTGACTAATATTTGTGGCATCCAAGGTAGGCGGCCATTCTTCTCCTCCATTTATCCTCTTAATTTGAGAATATATGACATGACTTTGGATTCTGCCTCTTACATCCTTTGGTTCAAGACATGTCTTTCTTTCTCAAGAGACCAAAATAAAAAGACAAAAAGGGGATGACAAGACTTTGAATTTTGCTTTTATTTTTTTAATTTTATTTTTATCAGGTTTTAAATACCTGAAGGTCATATTGGGGACCGACAATGAAGATTCCAAAAAAGGGGCTCGGAAACGACTGGTATGACTAAATTCTCAAGCCAATAAGCAATTTAAACCTGTTTTATTTGCTTTTGAGGCTATATTTTTTTTACATTTTTATTTGAACTATTAACTAGAACTCATTTGTTAAGGTCATCCTAGTTTTAGGTTCAGTTAAAACTTAAAAGTGTACCAATCTCCTGGAAACTCTAAAGCAGCAACACTTCAATTTTTGTATTTCTTGCTCTAATGGGACATGTTAATATCCATGTCTATGGAGCACAATTTTTTGTCAATGAGCTTGTGTTGAGTTTTATTGGCTTGGCAAAGAATGGAATTATTTTAGGAGTGAAGGAAATGGCAAACTTCTGCATCAAGTATGAAGCTACTAGAAAAACAAGGCAAAACTTAATTGATTGCCACTTAAGCCCAATTTCTAGGTATTGCAGAGGATATGCTTTTATATTATTCATTTTGGTAACCATTTTTTTATTCAATTGTTCTGATGAATAATATATATTAGAAAAAAAAAATGTTATTTAGATTTTTTTTTTTTGGTTCAGATACTTTTACCTTCCATTCCTATATAGTAATGAATATATTGGTTTATAGCAAAGGGATTGAAAATTTTAGCATCTGTTAGATCAGTCATTGTTTATAACCTGTTATGATCATGATTTGTGTGGGGCCCATTATTTAACTTTTATGTTGTGAGAGCCTTGTGACTCCTCTCTATATTGTGCAGGTGTCACATTACAAATTTTTATTCATCCAAAAAAAAAAAAAAAAAAATTCATATTGTTTTGTCTGGATCGTCATATCTTTTGATAAAATGCTGGAAGGGAATTGTGAGCTTCTTGAAATGCTTTTTTGTTACCGCATGCCTATGTTACCCTGCTTAGTAATGAGAAGGCTGAAATCTGTCATTTATAGTTTTTAATTTTATTCTGCTGATTTTGAAGCAACTGGAGAAGGAATCAATCAAATGGACAGAGGATGATGGTGGAACCATTATCATTCAAGTGGATGTGATCAACCCAAAAGACTTGAGTTTTTATAAGAAATGAATATAAAGAAAAATAGGAGAGTTCCAATCACTATAAAGCTTCTGGAAAATAGGAAATCACAACTTGGGTGAAAATCTTATTATATATATTTTTCTTAAAAATTACTCAATTTTTTTTTGGATTGATCACATCCACATTTATATAAAAAGAGTTTCCACCCCCCCCCCCCCCCCCCCCCCCAAACCAACAAAAAGGAAAAGAAAAGAAAAGAAAAAAGAAAAATGAAAAAGGAATGGTTAAAATAGAGAACTGGAGACACAGTGGGGTAGGTGCGGAACTCCATGTGTCTGTTTAATTTGATACTCAGCAAAATTTTGTTGTGAGTCACTGTACTCCTAGATTGCGATGAGCTCATAATTGTATATGTGAAATTGAGTTCTATTCCTTATGGTTTCTTTTCTTTTCTTTGCTTATTGAAGCCAGACAGTTGTAGTTAAAAACTTAAAACTAAGTAGTTAAAAACTTAAAACTAAGTTACCTCTCATTTTTAAGTAGATGAGTGACGTGTGAAAAAAATCCAATAGTTAGAAAAAACCACCAGTTTCTCATCTCTCTCTTGCCTCTCCCTTTCAGCACAAAATCCACCACTAAAATTACTTTTTTTTTTTCTCATTAGTAACAGCATTGTTGTGAAAATATTATGGACATCACATTTTTCAATGTTAGACATTGGTTTCTTTTGGTTTGATATAGTTTTTTTTTTTGGGGGAGGGGGGGGGGGGGGGGGTGTTGGTATTTGCTATAGGATGCTATTAGGTTTTCCTAGAGTTAAGTGTACATCGACTTTCAACCTATCAATCCCACAATTTCAACCAACTTTGAGATGGTTTTTTGAGGGTAGGTAAGTTGGATTTTTTCCCCCTTGAAACTTGGGTTGGATTGGATTTGAATTGTTAAAATTTATAGTAAAAGTACTTGGCAAAGGGAATGCAAGTCCATTGCGTCATATTTAACCCACCTGAATGACTGATGGTGGAAGTAGAGGAAACAATATTGCATCTACGATATCGTAACATGGTTATTGGTGAATGGTGGGAATAAATTCGAAGATGCATTCTTATTTTCTCCTTTAGGAACAAGTCTCTCTCTCTCTCTCTCTCTCCCTAAATAAAAAAAAAAAAAAAGAAAAAGAAAGAAAGAAAAAGGAACAAGTCTCCCAAGTGGACTAGTGAGAACCAATCGCTCCTAGAATGCCTGTAGGTCTCACGTAGAGGTGAGTACACAAGAATGCACTTTACTTTTCTTCCATATGGACCAATGCATTCCCCTTATAACAGATCCAATTAGTAGATGAATTAATTGCATGCATTTATTTATGTTATAATTTAATTACCACAATTTATGCCTTGGTTTACTAATTTGATAGACTACTCTTGAGGCAACACTGGGACGAATGGAATGCCGCTTTGTCTATGTGCATGGAATCAGGTGCACTACCAGCAAATTTAAGTTTGCGACGAATTGACTCAATCATAAGGCTGATTGTATTCCATAAATGACACAATCAGGAAGTCAAGCAACAGAGCGAAGGCATAATGGAATTTTTGGTTGCGTTGGCAATTGTAATAAGCAATTAAAATGCAAGGGGTTTTTTATGGGGGCGATGTGGGGAAATAATCAAAGGTTACATTTGAGAACTTGGATTTGAATTTGGATTTTAAATTAATAGATTTGAAATACTTTGATTTCAAATCCAATAATTTTAGGAGGTATTTCAAATTAGGGATGGCAAAATCTGACACGAACTGTGAACCCAACACAGCTAACTCATTTATAAATAGATCATAGGTTGTGACTAAACAGGTTTGGGTCATATTTAAGTTGACACAGTTAACTTGTTTAATAAACGGGTTGTATTTGTGTTCAACATTTTGACTTGTTTGACTTATTTAGCTATAAATTAATTAGCTTTTGTTATTAATATTTTGTTATTATTGCTTAATTTTTTTAATTATATGTTTATTACTATATTTATGGTTGTAAATGTATTTTAATGTTAGATATATAAGAATTGATAACAGGTTATTCAGGTACCTATTATAATCAAACAAGTTATTAAATAGGTCATTTGTATTGACCTTTACATGACTTGTTAATTAAACGGGTTAAATGTGTTGTGTCGAGTTGATCTGTTTAATAAACAAGTTGTACATTACGCTAGCTAAGGTAAGTGAGAGTGCTAATGTGGCTGGATCCAGACCCTACAAGTGGGCTAGCTGTGAGGAAAGGAAGGGAAGTGTCGGCTGAAGAAGAGAATCTTTGGCTCATGCCAACAACATGACCACCTTGGGGAATAGTGAGATTTGCACTTGACATGGACACCCAGCACTTGCACAAAAGGGAGATAGCGACCCCCTATGGTCAGATGCTATAGAACACTCCTTATCGACTGATTTTGTGCTGGACCACTGTTGTGGACACGTGCATCACTCTTAGCTTCCCTAATGTCCTTTTCATTGTCTACAGCTAGCGTGCTCCCCACGTAGTAGTAGAGCCACCCTTCATTCTACTACCTTGATATTGGTGTGTTTTCTCTCTCCTCCAGCCATAATATAGTACAATAGCTATATTAGGGGTTTGAAATCAATGAATAAAGGGGAAGAACATTACCATTGTACAAAGACCTTGATTTTCACATAATAGAGAGCTCTAAAGAGTGAGGGTCATTCTTCCCCTTATCCACGAGTGGTTTTTCATCTCTTCCAAAGGGTTTTCCACGTTTCTTCCCATGCCTTCTTTACTTTGCATGTTACACTTCATTTCTCTCGACGTTAAGTGTTAAAGTTTTATATTCATTGTTCTTAAGCTTTTTCACTAAAATGTATTATTTGGCTTATCAATCATCTTCTTTCATAGTTTTGATAACCTAACTTGCACGTACATAAGTTATTTTAGAGTTGAAGATTCTTGACACATTTACTAAATAGGTCGGCTTTGGGTCAACCCATGTAGCCGAATACTCATGGCTTGACATGACACAAACTCGACTTGCGAACACGAATTGCCACTCCTATTTCAAATTTAAGCATTTTAAAGGTTTAAAATCCTTGGTGGATTTGTCAAATCCAAAACCTTTGCTTTTTAAAATTGTCCAAATAATATATTTGGATTTTAATGACCCAAATCCAAATATCTAATTCATGTTATCTAAACACACCATTTGAAATCTCAAGTAACTCAAGTTGTAGATCATAAAAAACAAAGCCCTATCTTCTACTGTCTAGAAATCAATAGTGTGTTGTGCATAAAGTTATTTGTACACAAATTTTTTGAAATCCAAAAAGAACTGAATAAATAAAACTAGGCCTTTGACAGTTCGACCTAAGTCATTCTTTGAACACTATGAGCCAAAAATCTTGCTTAATCCAGGGGGTAAAATCGAACACATCAATTAATTCATAGTTTATTTCCTAATTTCTTAAATTAAAAAAAAAAAAGCCATAAAACACATCCTAAAATTACCAAAATACCTTGAAAACCTCCAAAATGACCCAAGTAACCCCAAAACGTTCAAAATGATTAAAAAAAAAACCCTTGAGCCATTAGAATGACTAAAAGACCCCCAAAATGATCAAATTTGAAAAAAATATTCATGAAAAATCCTAAACGACCCAAATACCCCCAAAATGTCCAAGATAATTAAATTGCACATGAAAAACCATTTAAATGACCAAAACATCCAAGAGACTTCAGGAACGACCATGATATGTTTCAAAATAGCACCTAAACCTCTACAATTTACCAAAAGAACTCCAAAACTATTAAATTTGACAAAAATTCTAAATCTCCAAAATGACCATGATATGTCTCAAAATTTCAGGTATCACCCCAAAATTTTAAAAGTCCCACAAAAAGAACTTCCTAGTTCCTAGACCCTCAAAGTAATTCACAAACGTTGGAGATGCACTAAATTTTAGGGACTATTTTGAGGGCGTGGCAATAAAATTCTTTTACCTCGTTTCTTCCACAATTGCATATAATAAAATGTGTTCAGAGATACATGTAGTCATGCACTTTAAATCCATTAAGAATTGGTGGATTCCACGAAGTCTAGATCATTATAATTAATTCTTCAATGATATCATATTACCATGCAATAATCGATCAACCATTACCATCATGAGTGCATGAATCTAGAATACATTATGTTTTTCATTGATTTCAGATTGAGCATTAGCTACATTTTTTGGTTCCATAATTATTTCTGATAACTATCTGTGGAGTTCCCCTCGTATATATATTATGCACGAACGTGCAATTTGAATGCTAGAAGATCTTCGCGGTACTTGGCAATCCATTGTTCAATTATCTTGACCTCCGTCTTTCTTTGCATAACTAACCATTGCGGATCACTTGGCAAACTCTAACCCAGTAGCCTTGGTTGTCAATCCATGCTGAGACAGACATTCTAAAACTTACTTAAATGCCTCATCCCACTGTCACAAAGAATAGTACAATAGTGTGACCAGGATCCATTGATTGTGCCACTCAAACACAATTCATGGTTGATGAACTTCCAAGAAAGAGCCCATAATTCTTCAAAAGAAACCCGATAAAAGTTCAAGCACATAGCATGAAAACATACAAAACTTAATTGTATTCTACCCAGGGAAATGGATGAAAGGATGGAATTGTTTTTACATTTAGGACTAGTCCCTTTCCCTGTTTATTATTTTTTATTTATTTATTTTTAAATGGATATGAGGTTCTGAAATTAGTAAAATATTTTGTTTTTTTCCCCATGTTATCTTAGGGTAATCTGAGAGATGTTATAGGTAATTAATAGACTGACAGGTAAGTCTGAAGAGACGAAATTAAGCAGCTTAACTTTTTCTAAATCAGATTTATTAATCCGGTTCATATATAACTCATGCATATATCTTTTGCAAACGTATAAGTTTCAGTTTTGTTTTATATCATCTTCTGGACAAAGTCCGAATGCAATGCATGCAAGGGTCTTTTAATACAGTTTGCCAGTTTGGTATATGTTAGAGATAAGATTGCAATGTAAGGCTAACATTTTGCTCAATTGTGGCAAGTGTGATAATTATCTTATTAACCTCCTCGATCAAAAATGGAATGTCATTTATTGAAGGGTGGGAACATAATTTTTTTACATACAAAGACATACATCACACTATGACGAGCAAAATAAATAAGACACATCACACATGTAATTATGTATAGCACGTAATTTATAGTCACAATTATGGTGTGAAACGAGAGGTGTGGTCCTTACAGTACGTGGCGCTGGTTCCAGAAGAGGGAGTAGGAGTGGAATTCCTTGGTTGGGTCAAACCAAAGGTTCATTCTTTGCTCTCTGTTACCGACACCGTTCACATAAATATTGGTTTGAATGGTGTAAGGTTCACCGATAGCGTTGCCCAAAAACTCAAAATCAAATTCATTGTGATTTGGACCGTCCGAGGACATCTGTAACATAGCAATAAAATTTTAATATGGACCCCGCAAGAAATATCATTCACGCACATAATAGTAAAAGTATTGATTATGTTTACCAAAAAAAGAAAAAAAAAAGAAAAAAGAGTATTGCTTATCAAATGTCATACTCAAATGATTCCAAAGCCTTGAGAGCCCGGGCAATAATATAAACAAAGGCAGTACACGCGTAACGTGGGGAGATAAGAAATTGCATTGTTGGGACAATGTATACTGAGAAATTACCTCACAAAAGCACTCGTCTAGTACTCCTCCAATAAAAGCTTTTAGGTAGGGGTGTCAATTCGAGTTAGCATGTCGGGTTCGTGTTGTGTCAAGGTAGTGGTATTCGACTAAATGACTCAACCCTAACCTGACCCATTTAATAATCGTATTATGATCCTTCAACCTTAACTCGACCTGTTAATAAGGCGGGTTGACCTAACACAATCCATTTGACAAGTTTGATAAACAAGTCGTGTTGGGTTGACATGAATGTAACACAATCCATTTAAACTTGCATAATATTTAATATCACATCCATCTAAAAATAATTTTTTTTTTTTAACTTCCTAAAAGTGGTGTATATACTTCAAGTTTTCAACTCACATTCAAAATAATATAGTTCAACAAAAATATAACATTCATATAAAAATAAATTCTTTACACTCTAAAAGAAATGCATACGCTTCAACCTAAATTCAAAATAACATAGTTTAACAAAAATAACATAGTTCAATAAAAATATAATATCCTTGGAACTCACTAAATGCTAAGTATCAATATTGAAATAATTGGAACAAACAATACACTAATCCTGACTATGACTACGATTATCATCCATGGAGAGAGAGAGAGAGATAACTGGTTTGAGACTTTGAGTTTGAGAATTGAGTATGAGATTATAAGATAGTAGAATGAGTAGTACGGTTGAAAAAAAAAAAGATATTTATAAGAAGGTTTAGAGATTTAGGATTTGTAGGGTTTAGAGATCTAGGGTTTGTAAAGTTTCAATTTTCAATTATATCCCTTGTAAGTTTTTATAATTACTCACTTTTCTTTTTAAATTTAAAATATGTGTTGGATATAAAAGGTATTTGACAAATCTAAAATAAAATGAATATTTATTTGTTATATGAGTTAAACACGTTGGGTTAAGTGGGTTATTTTGTGTTGACACAAATAAATTGGCATGTCAAACGTGTCTATTGTGGGTTATGTGAGTTGACCCGCTTATGACACGTTTCTTATTGTGTTAAGTGGGTTATTTCGGGTTGACACAAATAAATTGGTGTGTCAAACGTGTCTATTGCGGGTTATGCGGGTTGATCCGCTTATGACACGTTTCTTATCGTGTTGCTTTCGAGTTGACCCATTTATGACACAAACTCATTAAGATACAACCCTAACCCGTAAAAACCCGTGTCGAGCTCGTGTCGTGTTTGCGGGTTGGGTCGAACTTTGACACCCCTACTTTTAGGACCACTCTCTGCCTATAACTTCATTTTCTTCTTTTTTGGTTAAACAGAAGATAACATTAAAACTACAAAACAATGTCAGTACAAAGTCTATTGGAGTAAACTCCATTACAGTCATCCTCCAAGGCCTTAAACAAGTCCACAGGCGGACTAGAAAACAAAATGAACTCAGCCTCTTGCTTAGCACCTATTCTAGCAAACATATCAGCACACCTAAACAGACCATAACTTCATTTTCTTCATTGCTTTGGGATGCACAATTTTTTTTTTCTTTTTTCCATAACTGTTTACATTCAATAATGATGATTTTCGTCCTCATCCCTCCTGGGTCCCCCTAAGTGTTGGGCCAACACCCGTGAGTATATATATCATGCTACCACCCTACTATGTACTGTACCATAAGATTATTGTACGAGGGTCAAAAAATTTTTGGCTTGGTAACCCCACAATACTAGTAGCAGCAAATTATTAGGTTAGGTCAAATGATACAATAGAAAATTTAAAATCACATTAAAACTATGAAATATCTTACAACCATAAAAACACTCCTCTAATCAACTTGAACATCGGAATAATCATCGCCAACACATGGAACGCTTTTTTGATTCAAGGACTAAAAAAGATAAAATACAAAATCAGGACCAAAACGGGAGTAATAACAAAAATAGTATTTCTGCCATATTTAAATTCATGATCTTCTTTCACTTCTCCATTTTATCACTTCTGTACTTCCCCTTTTCTTCTTCCTTCACACTTATCATTTTGTTTTTCTGAGAAATGAGTTCTTCACTTCGCTACAACAAAAAATGTTTATTACAACAAAAAAATTTGTTGCAATAACATTGAAGTCATTGTAATAGTTTATGCGAAGTGTTGTAATAAAATTTGAGGTAATAAGTTTGGGCTAAAAAAAAAATTTTGTTGCAATAAACCTTAAATATTTTAATGAAAATTTTGATGTAATAATATATTTGCTATTGCAATAAACAATTTATTACTTCGAATATCTTGTAGCAATAGGCTATTATTTCATGAATTTTATTACAATAGATTGTAAAGAATTGACAAAAATAATTTGGGTTCAAATTATTGCAACGGTATATTTATTGTAATAGTTAAATTTTTCATATTTTTTCTTACAATAGATTGTAAAATAATTGGAATTAGATCATTGTAATAATATATTCATTGCAGCTTCATGTTTGTCATTGCAATAAATTGTAAAATAATTGATATTTTAGTTATTTCAATTTTAAATTTGTTGCAATAAGCCATCTCTTTGAAATTTCGATCTATTATAATATATCGCAAAATATATAATTGGTATCAAGTTATTACAATGGGTAAAATAATTGTAATGGTATATTTATTGTAATAGTTAAATTTTTCATATTTTTTCTTACAATAGATTGGAAAATAATTGGAATTAGATCATTGTAATAATATATTCATTGTAGCTTCATGTTTGTCATTGCAATAAATTGTAAAATAATTGATATTTTAGTTATTGCAATGTTAAATTTGTTGTAATAAGCCATCTCTTTGAAATTTCGATCTATTATAATATATCGCAAAATATATAATTGGTATCAAGTTATTACAATTGTTTCTTCAATTCAAGTTATTAAAAAAATTGATTTCTTCAATTTAAGTTATTAAAAAAATTGATTTCTTCAATTTAAGTTATTGCAAAAAAATTTCTATATTCAATTTAGTATTAAAATCTCTATTGCAACTGAAAATTATAAATTATTACAACTAATTATTATTAACGTAATAATTTACTATTTTTAAGTTACTATTGCAACAAGTTTTAATTTTTAGATGTGATATTAAATTTTCCTGTGTTCTTCACTTTGTTGTCCTTTGATTTCTCCTCAGCGGTCTCTAGTTTGTGGTGGAATCAAATTGGGTTGGGCTTGTCCTCGCATTGCCTCCCGATGCAGCTCGTTTTCTTCGTCTGATAACTAATTTCTTTGTCCTCTATCTCTATTTTTTCATTTTTTAAAAAATTCAAATAAATATTAGTTCAATAAATCGTATTGAGATTGTGTTAATTGTAGTACTTACTTCATATGATAAATTCTGCTGTTCCACTGGATTAATTGTGTTGTAAATCGAATTGATTTTAATGGTTTCATTAATTGTGTTCTGTTGTTCCGTGTGATGATATATTGATTTAAATATACCTTAATGAATTTAGACCTTTGATTTTTCATGAAGCAACCCTTAATTGCCTATGTATCTTAATAAATAGTTTATACCTACGACATATTGATTTTATAGAATTTAGATCTTCATATCTTTATAATTTTCCATCATTAGTTTTGAATAATTATTTTTTAAAATTAATAGTAGAATTTATTCAAAGAACATGGATTAATCAAGCCCCTCAAAAAAAAAAAAAAAAAAAAAAAAAGATTAATCGAAATCCAATTATTTTTAACCGATTTTTTTAAAGAACATAGATGAGCATTTACGTCAGTCTCACCAATTTAATATTTCATAAAAAATTTAGCTAAACTTTACCAAAACAAGCGTGTATTAACCTCACTAAATTAATTAAAAATTTTAAAGATGATAGTCTCATCTCTACATGTAGTGAGCTTCTATCCTCACTACATTAAATTTCAAATCACATTGCCCTCAAATGCAACTCGATTTCTATGTTTGGTAATCAAATTTTTTTTTCAATATTTTTAAGAACAAAATTTAAGTACAATATTTAGATGTTTCCTTAGATTTCTCTCTTAAAATTCAGTCAGGTGGCATATGACTACTTAACGAAAATTACACTTGAATTTTAAAAGGTGAACCTAGCGAAGAAACAGTACCTAAAGTGCTTTACTTAAGTTTTGTGACTCAGATTGTGTTAATTGTAGTACTTACTTCATATGATAAGTTCTATTGTACCATTGGATTAATTGTGTTGTAATTCAGATTGAGATTGTGTCAATCATAGTGCTTGCTTCCCAGCGGAATCATTGCAAATTTAGCCAAATGTAGTCTAAAATGCAATTTTAACAAACTCATTCGTGGATTTTCCTACATTAGACTCGTGCTCTATCCTTAAAATATTATTTTATTTTATTTTATTTTTTTATCTATTTTGCACTTATTTTTTTTCTTCAGCTCTCTGTCTCTCTCTTCCTCTCAATACAGCACCATCTCCACCAAGCACCCATGCCCTCTGTTCGCACCACCACCCAAACAATCTGCCAATCACAAATCAACCACCAACCAACCATAACAAAATAAAACCCACAATCAACCACAAATCACAGCCTTAACCCACATGCAACCACAGTAACCGATCTACCAACCCTCATATCAACCACCGATCTGCCATCGCAGCACCCATTGCATCAACCCAGATGCAACCCAAAAGGGCCAAAACACAATCTGATCTCTGATCTGCCACCGCAAATCAAGCACTGAACCATTCTCAACGCAATTTGATCTCCAATCCACGAGCCGTTGGCGCCGATGGTGGTAACGTAGAGAGAGAGAGACGACGAAGCAAGACGAAGCAAATCGAGCAACACCACCTCACACAACCACTAGAGCACCAACATCACCAGAAAATCAACCACCACTGACTACGTGATCGGTTTTTGAGAGAAATAGACAGACCGACAGGTAGACAAAAGACAAGAGAGAGAGTCAGACCTGGAGAGAGAAAGATAACGAATAAAAAAGGATTTTTCTAAGAGTAGCGATAAACAGTACCTTGACAATAGTATCGAGGTACTGTTACATGTTTCTAAAAAGAGTACTGTATTTACCCAAAAAAAAAAAAGCACTGTGCACTATTTTTTTTTTTGGAAATTAGTAGCATAATTTATTCAAAAGACTTAGCAATTTACGTACCTTGTCCGTCATTGACACAAACATATATGATTGAAGCCAATAGTCTTAGGCCAAGTGGAAATCATACCTTTTTGGTGGTTTAGAAAAGGATTTAATTTTGATCCCCCTTGTCTTTTTACTTTAAGAGAAAAATGATTGCGATAATGGGATTCACATCTTGTGCAATATCTAGGGTATTGCACGGTGTGCAATACCTAGGGTATTGCCTCTAATCTCAGCCATTTATTTAATCTAATGGTTTAAATAATTGACACATCACCAAATAACAAAAATACTACTTTACCCTAAAAAAATTTCAGCCCGCCTACTGTTTTGGTAAGTCTGAGTAAACCCAGCCAAAAATCAAAATTTTTTTTTTCTCTCTCTCCCCTGCGTTTGAGGTTGCTCTTTGCCTCTCCTTCAACCCATTCTTTGCCTCTTCTTCAATCCATTGTCACAGTAGCCCGGTACCAGTTCACACAAGGCCAATTCTCTCTCTTTGCCATCACTGTTGCTTTGATGAACCAATTCTCTGAACCTCCATAGCTTCGAGAACCCACTAGAGTTACTCTTCTTCCAAAGCTCCGGCGAAGCTTCAAGCTCGTCCGATTCTGACGCCGACGAAGAAGACCCATCTCGCTCTTCAACAAAAGAACTTCCTCCCTCTTTCTCGTGTGTGAAGCTGTCCCAAGTCCCAACTCTCATGGAGTGAAGGTCTCTTTGAAGCAACGAAGCCACTTTCCCCAAAATCCCCTTTGTCCTCCTCTTTCTGGTACCCCTTTTCCCTCTTTCACTTCCTATATATTTGTGTGCGTGTTTGTTATGTATAAGATTTTTTTTGTGCGTGAGTTATTAAGTGAGTGAAATTTGTGTTCTTGAGAGTGCTTAAATTAGTGTAAACACATGGAGTAGTTGAGTGCAGATCTTAAAATCTGGGTATGTAAAGGGTAAGTTCTACTTTTTTTTCCTTCCTTTGCTATGATCTTTGTTATTGCCTTGCTTCTTTATTGTTGTTGTTGCTGTGGCCTTTGAGTCCTCTGTTATTGTTGTTGAGGGTGTTTGTTGAAATGCTTCATAGAGGGGTCAAGATAGTTGGAGCTATTGAAACCAAGCTCTGGAAATTCTGATTTTTATTTCCAATCGGTCTTTTGGCTAATCCGTTGGATTTTAAAAAAGGTGCTGAATTTTACAAAGGTTATTCGTTGCAAAATTTTAATCTGAAATATTGTCCATAAATTGCAGTTGTTATTTTTAAGGAATAATCATGCATGCAATAGAGAACTCTCACAAATGGGCCTTTTATGTTTGATTCCTTGTTTCATTTTTATGCGCCTTCAAGATCTTCTTGACTTTCTCTTGTCTCAGGCTTAATGTTCTTTTCTTCTTTACTAAAATTGTGTGTATATATATATATATATATATATATATAAATAATGACAGCTAGCTTTGTGTGTGTGTGTGTTTGTTTTTTTAAATAATTTTTTTTTAAGATAATTGATGAGTGCAGAAGAACTTATCAGAACTAGAATCAATTGCGCTAGAAGAGACAATGAAACTGCAGGCTCTAAAACATCTTTGTGGTGAAAATTTTGTTCTTAGCTTGATCATATTACCTTTTGTTTGTTTTTGTGTGTTGTGGACTTGTGGTCCAAAAATGACTGTTGTGTTTTCATTCTGGAACCTTTAAAGAATTTCCATAAAGATTAGATGCCATTCTGGATCAGAAAAGTTCTATTATAAGGGTGAATAAATTGTGTTTTGGGAAGCCATGGTACTTTGTCTGTTGTCATCCTGTAATCGCCATTCATTTTCATTATTAATCACTTGAAATAAAACTTGGCTCAATGTTTTTACTGAAAGGATTGAACTACAACTTTGTATAATTTTGGTAGTCAAATACTGATCTAGATTTCAACATCTTAAGTACAACAACTGAGACTAAACAACTTAAGGATTCCTAATTCCTATTTTTCTATGGATATTTGCAGTATGCGATGGAATTCCTTCTCTTCTCAAGGAAATGTTTGAAGTAGTAGGCTCCTTTAACAAGCATGCACAGAGATTGCTTGAGCAACATCTTGCTTCTGGCCTTAACAAGTGCTTTAATAAGTGCTTTAACAAGTGCTTCTGGCTTTCTTGCAGTCAGAATTTAGTGATAAAAATTTATTTTCATAAGGATAGAAAATTTTGATAATTTTTTTTAGAACATATATTGGTTTGTTGTAATTCTTATATATGATAAGCACAATATTGGTACACAAATTTTCAGCTTTTATTTTTAATGAAAAACATTCATTCTTCTATATTTATAATAGTTGATGGTCGACGAATTATACTTAGAACCTTGAAGTTTAACTGATTACAGTCACAACTAATTGCTATGTAGTCATGCATCTGTTTATAAAAAAAAAAAAAAAAAAAAAATGTAGTTATGCTTTAGGGGATTATAAATCAAAGATTCTTGTAGTTCATATGTTATATTGTATGTGAGTTGTGGTTTAAGCTTTAGTATCTCTTATGTGTTTCTGGCGTGCATGCCCTTTGAAGGATGTGCTTATTGGTTTCATTTACTTTCACTCTTCTATGTAGCACTACCATTATCTTTTTATTTTGAGGTAAAGATAGATATATTATTGATATAGTTTGTATACAAAGAAGTATAGACCCTGGGGGTCAGTCAGGGGAAACAAAACAGTAAATGCAGCTGGAGCTAACTACAACAAAACAAAAACCATTGCTGCCAACTAAACCCAGTGCCGAGAGGGAAATCAATGCAGAATAAGAAAGCAGCAGCCCACACGCTACAGGCAGCAGCTATCCAATGCAGAAATCCAGCAGCTACCCAGTGCAGAGGAATGTACAACAAGAAGAAAGAGACACCCTAAGTGTGGAACTAAATGAGTGATATGATTTTTTATTTACAATTGAGTAGGATCATGACACAATTTTTTATTTACAATTGAGTAGGCGCATAAGATTGTTGAAGCATTTGATCTTGAAGCATGCAAGGCTTATTTTATTTTATTTTTTTGGTTATTACATGGGAATTAGGTAATATGATGGTAGAAAAAAAAATTGTCTATTGTATCATGTTATTATGGCCTTGTAATTAAAGAATATAATTTAATACAATTTAGTTCATTTTTTGGATCAAACTCTTCTTCTTTTTTGGTGGTTTACTTCTATCTTGGATCCATTGATTTTAAAATATGCCAAACATTCTTGAAGACTCTTGTTTTCAAGAGAATATATTGAGCATGAAGTTGTAATTTGACAGAAAATAACACTAATAGTATTTCCAAGAAATTCCATCATATAGATTGGCTTTTTGGTGAAGAGCAGAATGAGGCTATGAATAGTTTATATAATTTGTGTTTTTAAGTCATCTGCCAATTTTTAGTACTTGTTCCAAGCAAATTCAAACACAAAAAACTGGTGGTCTCTCTAGCAAGAATGACTCTAATTAGACTAGATAAAAATTTGGAACACATTAAGACCTAAAAAAGTAATAATAGAACTCCATCACAACATGCTATTTGCAAAAAAAATTTGTTTACATTTCATCTATTCATCAACACAAAAAATCAGTTACTACATGAAAATACAACTCGCACAACAATTCGATTATACAATGGCAACAATGGAAGGCAAGAGATGAATCTCTGAATGATGCCATGGCCGAGACAAGTCCATTTGAAACTTCAATTTGTTTTGATTTTTCCATTACACAAGATGAATCTCTCCTGAATGATTTAACCAATTTTGAAGAATAGCTTGGCACATTTCTCAATACAACGAATCTCCCTCAAGACTGCACGACATACAAATAAAATATCTTAACATCACTTCAAAGTTTCTAACAAATATTTTCACAAACACCTTCAGTGCATTTCACAACTCAAACCACAATAGGAACATAGCGAATGAGAAAAAATTGATCCATTGTGACAAATTTCAAATTGTGAAATTAGTATCAAGTTAAGAATCATAGGTCTATTTCAATAAAAGAAGCTAAAAGGAGTAAGAAATGTATGATCTTAGGCAAATAAATCAAGAAAAGAGAGAAAAAAAAGGGGGGGGGGGGGGGGATCATAGATTTGGTATCAACATTTCCTAAATGTCAAATCCAATAGACAAAAGGGAGGGGGGGGGGGGGGAATTCAAGTGATTAATAATGAAAATGAATGGCGATTACAGGATGACAATAGACAAAGTACCATGGCTTCCCAAAACACAATTTATTCCCCCTTATAATAAAACTTTTCTGATCCATAATGACATCTAATCTTTATGGAATTCTTTAAAGGTTCCAGAATGAAAACACAGCAGTCATTTTTGGACCACAGGTTCACAACACACAAAATATGATCAAGCTAAGAACAAAATTTTCACCACAAAGATGTTTTAGAGCCTGCAGTTTCATTGTCTCTTCTAGCACAATTGATCCTAGTTCTGATAAGTTCTTCTGCGCTCATCAATTACCTTAAAAAAAATTATTTAAAAAAACAAACACACGCACACACAAAGCTGGCTGTCATTATATATATATATATATATATATATATATATGATTTTAGTAAAGAAGAAAAGAACATTAAGCCTGAGACAAGAGAAAGTCAAGAAGATCTTGAAGGCACATAAAAATGAAACAAGGAATCAAACATAAAAGGCCCATTTGTGAGAGTTCTCTATTGCATGTATGATTATTCCTTAAAAATAACAACTGCAATTTATGGACAATATTTCAGATTAAAATTTTGCAACGAATAACCTTTGTAAAATTCAGCACCTTTTTGAAAATCCAACGGATTAGCCAAAAGACGGATTGGAAATAAAAATCAGAATTTCTAGAGCTTGGTTTCAATAGCTCCAACTATCTTGACCCCTCTATGAAGCATTTCAACAAACACCCTCAGCAACAATAACAGAGGACTCAAAGGCCACAGCAACAATAAAGAAGCAAGGCAATAACAAAGATCATAGCAAAGGAAGGAAAAAAAAAGGAGTAGAACTTACCCTTTACATACCCAGATTTTAAGATTTGCACTCAACTACTCCATGTGTTTACACTAATTTAAGCACTCTCAAGAACACAAATTCCACTCACTCAATAACTCAAGTGCAAAATGACATGTATTTACACAATAAGACAGACTCATACTAAAACCCCCATTTTTCAAACCCAAACAAAATCATACAGCTCTAGTCATCAAAATAATTAAAACTGGAACAAAAACAAAAATAAAAGAGAAAATAAATTTGAGAGGGAGAGAGGGAAACCCGGTAGTCACCAGTGGTGGTGACACCGGTAATACGCACCGCCAACGGTAGTGGTGTGGGTGCAATGAGAAGAGAGAGAGCTTCGAGAAAACCTTGAAAGAGGAGAAGAATAGATCGGGAAGCATCGCCAGTGGTGGTGCTGGTGTGGGATGAGCTGAGGTCCACTGAGATTCAGCCATGGATTTACAGTCTCCAAGAGAGTTTTTTTTTTTTTTTCTGAAATTCAAATTTGGGAAAACTGAATTGCTGAAGTGAAAAGAGAAAAAGAGATAGGAGAGAAATTGAAGCACGCGGATTGCCAGCGTGGAGATATGATGTGTCAATTTTCTGAGCATTAGATTTAATCTATGGTTGATATTAAAGCTATTGCACCCGTGCAATACCCTAGCTATTGCACTGGATGTGAATCCATGATAATGACCGATGACTAATATCAAATTCCAGGACTTAGACTTTTAGGCAATTGATGCCTCAAGGTGCCTTAGAGGGGGGACCAATAGCTCTTAGATAATACTTATTAAAAGTTAAACTCCTGCCTACTTTTTTTCTTTTGACAGAAATAACAACCTATATCAAAATAATACAACAGTTTAGACTATCTTTCTTAAGGCCAAGAGGCAGTTCCGCCCTTTTTGGTGGTTTAGATCAGAATTTGATCCTCGTCTATAACCAAATATATAAATTTTATAATTGTAGCTATAATAAGGAGTAATGAGTAACATCAAATTCCAAGAAGTAGAGCTTCAAGCAGATTGATATATACTTCACAAGCTGTGTTACATTGATGATTCAATGGGGGGACTAATAGGTCCCAACCATTCAGAAATAAGATCAACTTATCACTATGCATTTTTAGTGTGGTGGTTATTTTATAAGTATAAGTATTTGTAGAGTATGGAGGGCAAGATTCAAGTTTTTAAGAGGGAGTTTTACACCCATATACACTTAGATTAAGTTACAATAAAATTTTTATCTTGTTTGATGTCGCGGAAGCCTAAAAAAAGCACACACAATTCTCTCTTGATGAAACAGAAACTAAATTGTTAGTTCCTGGTAGTAACCCTCGAATCCATGAGGGGTTTTCCTTGAATCCACAAGGAGATAAAACTGGAATCCACCAGAAAAAAATTTGACAAAAGTCTGTTTTTATTGATAATAGTCTATGAAAAACGTTTACAAACTTAGGGGCCTATTTAAGAGCTCCTTAAAACTTGACAGACAAGAAAATATAATATAAAATAACTCTTAATTGATACCTAACCATAACAGGAATCAAATTTGACCTAAAAAGAATTAAATGCACCTAAAAACAAGGAAATAAATCACCTAAACCTAAAATAACGTTTTTTACATAAAAATACCAAAAATAATAAATTACAATAATTAAATAGTAAATTGTGTCCTACATCAGACCTCTCCACTTGAAACAAACTCGTCCTCGAGTTCATCTTTGAAATCTGGAATCTCCTATGCCAAGAGAACAAATACGTTGCATACTTCATCTTCTTTGTCTTCTTGCCAAACTTGAAAGTCATTAATTGGGCAACTTGAACTTCTTCTCCCTTGATCTTCATGTAATTGACAATATTCACCAAATAAGAGTCAATGATCAAATCAAATCTTTCCACCCCAATAAAATCAATAAACTTTGTTTCGGTGTCTCCCAATAAAATAATAGGAGTTTGAATGTTGCAATCATCTAACTTGATTTCATCGAGATCGTTGACAACTTCCTCTATAATTTCTTCTTTAATGGTCTTTACCATCTCAACCTCAAGATCTTTCTCTATAATGGGGTCTTCATTAATCTCCTCCACAATCTTGATTTTAGGTTCTTCTTCTATAACAAGGCCTTCATTAATTTCCTCAGAAATCTCTATATTTTCTTCTATATTCAATTCTTCCTTTAACGGTGGAATATTTGGCTCTTCAAAATAATTCAAGTATGAACTTCTTGGCCAATAATAATCTTGTATTGTATACGACAAGATTTCTTCACAATCCAAAGGATAAAATTTGATAGCAAGCATCTTTTTCATTCTTGGCCATGAACGAATTTTGTCTTTACCTTGTCGAATTCTATCAGATTGTACTCGTTCCCACCAACATAAGGCATACTTACTAAGTTTATACAAAGCAAGTCCAACTTTTCTCTCATAGCAAATATTCTCATAGTCAAATAAATCCTCTAGATCAAGTAACCAATCAAGAAAATCTTCTTTTAAAAAATAACCATTAAAACTTGCAATTCTCTTATAAGGTCTATATGAAATTTGCTTACCAATAGGTTGCCCGTGAGTTATGTCTCCGTTGCAGTTATCCCTATTGTTTCCATTCTTCAACGGCGCCATCCTAGCATAGATATTTGTGAGTGGTTGTTGTACGTCATGTAATACTTGCAAAGGTATTTGTCGTTGTTGTGGTGGTGGTTACCGTCTCGCCGGTTAGCAATCAGACCAGGGTAAGTCAAGGCTCTGATACCAACTGATGTCACGGAAGCCTAAAGAAAGCACACACGATGCTCTCTTGATGAAACAGAAACTAAACTGTTAGTTCCTGGTAGTAAACCTCGAATCCACGAGGGGTTTTCCTTGAATCCACAAGGAGATAAAACTGGAATCCACCAGAAAAAAATTTGACAAAAGTTTGTTTTTATTGATAATAGTCTATGAAAAACATTTACAAACTTAGGGGCCTATTTAAGGGCTCCTTAAAACTTGACAGACAAGAAAATATAATCTAAAATAATTCTTAATTGATACCTAACCATAACAGGAATCAAATTTGACCTAAAAAGCATTAAATGCACCTAAAAACAAGGAAATAAATCACCTAAACCTAAAATAACGTTTTTTACATAAAAATACCAAA
Organism: Quercus ilex subsp. ballota; assembly: GCA_032727855.1. NCBI lineage: Eukaryota > Viridiplantae > Streptophyta > Magnoliopsida > Fagales > Fagaceae > Quercus > Quercus ilex. Next base: position 23,169,159 of record CM064915.1, read on the forward strand.
AATAATAAATTACAATAATTAAATAGTAAATTGTGTACTACATCATTGTTCAATATATATATATATATATATATATAATCAACTTGAAGCTGGTCACAAACAAGACCACTCAATAAACAAAGTAATCTCTTGCTTGTTGTTTGTCTCCCTTCTGTAGTTGTCTTTAATATTGTATCTGGTTTAGGGAGCTTTCTGTTATGGTTGTATATATACCAGCTGTTTCAGTGTTTTTTAAATAAAGTCTTTATCTTCCATTCAAAATAAACAAAGCAATCTCTGAGGTTGGCATGCTGGAATTTTTAACACTGAATGACCTGGCTTCACCGAGTCCAGGTATTTTTATTTTTTTCCCTTTCCCAAATTGGTAAATTTTATTATAATAGCTCATCCAAAAAAAAAAAAAAAAAAAAAAATTCTAATACCATTCTTTTATCTGACCTTGGGATAATGGAAGAGGTAGACCCAGCATTCATCCAACCCATTGACTATAGGTCAAAGCTCAAACCCATCGAGATAGGTGATGAACTCCCAGTTCTCGACCTCTCCAACAGTCCCCAACAACTCATCTATGAGATTGACAATGCATGCCAGACCTGGGGATTCTTCCAAGTGATCAACCATTGAGTCCCAGTTGAGCTATTCAGAAAAGTAGAGACCGTGGCCAAGAAATTCTTCGCTGGGTCTTTTGAGGAAAAGGGGAAGGTGAAGAGGGACGAAGTGAATGCCATGGGGTACTATGATAGTGACTACACTAAAAACATTAGGGACTGGAAGGAGGTCTTTGATTGTTTGGTACAGGATCCCACAGAGGTACCAGCCTCGCATGAGTCTAATGATGAGGGAATAAGGATTTTGACCAATCAGTGGCCCCAGCACCCAACCGAGTTAAGGTACTTTTTTTTTTTTTTTTTTTTTTTTTAATGAAAGAGCTCAGGTACTTTAAAAGTTTAATTTGTTTCTCCTAGGCAGCATGCATGTGCACTTAGCTTTTTTCTTTGATGTTGTTTGATTATTTGAAACCTGAGACCGATAGACACGCCATGAAATATCAAAAAGTCTGTCAATTTTTTTTTTCCCTTTCTTTTCTCTGGTCCAGATAATACGGGTTGGTTTTGAACAGAATACTACATTGTGTCCACGTGAAAAAGAAAAAAAATTATATATATATATCACCACCTCATTGTTTTTAGAATTAGAAAGAGACAGACACATCAGGTTGAAATTTTGTCAATAATGATTAGTGGAATTTTGAAAAGGAGAATTATAATTTCAAAGTTTGACTTATAATAAATCAGCCTTATGATCACTTATTTTGACAAAATCTTAGATTAAGTAATTTATGTGGGTATTATGCAATTCTTTACATTAAAGGGCGTTTGGTTTGTTATGATGTGCTCATGATGTGATGCATATTATGATAATGTGACATTAAAATTTTTGGTTTATTTTATATTTTTGAACATTACCATAATTTAAAATTATAAAATATATCATATCATCTTTTTTTCATCACATTTCTAAACAATGTAATGTTGTATTATCGTATTGAGATTACATTAATATAAGATTATAATAACGTAATATTAAGGTGTAATGTAACATCATGGCAAACAAAATATCTTCTAAAACTGAGATCAATACTACATGTCAAAATTCCAAACCCACGCAAACCCCAAAATTGAGTGAGCGAAAAGATGTATATATTCTACGCATGAGATATCTTCTCCATCTTAGACCTCTAACAATGCTTATGTGGGATGACCACATGGATTTGATATTCTGCGGATTAGGTTTGTGCACCAAGAATAGCTGGCTTGAACCACGTAGAGTTTGGTCAGTACTTCCAATTGACATTTCAAAATGTTATCTTGTATCCTCCCGGAGAATTTGTTTGTTTAGGGCCTTTAGGAACTAAGCTGGCAACCTTTTAAATTTTGATTAACTACTTCTATCCAGGGATTAGGAAAAAAAAAAACAAAACAAAACAATTTGCATATAAAGAATTGTCTTTTCTACTTTCTTTTGTATTAAAATTTTTAGTCATGGTTGATGGTTCACTTAATACTGCCTTGGTTGTTGATTAAAATTCCTTTTTGTGGGGATTGCTTTCTAGTGTGATGGACTTGATTTTCCAGGGAAATATGTGAGGAGTATGGCCGAGAAGTAGAAAAGCTGGCTTTAAAGTTATTGGAACTTATTTCCCTGAGTTTAGGCTTACCAGCTGATCGGCTAAATGGCTACTTTGAGCATCAAACCAGCTTTCTTCGGTTCAACTACTACCCTCCGTGCCCTTCTCCCGACCTAGCTCTTGGTGTTGGCCGCCACAAAGATGGCGGCGTCTTAACTTTCCTTGCACAAGATGATGTTGGAGGGCTTGAAGTGATGCGGAAATCAGATGGAGAGTGGATTCCGGTTAAGCCTATCCCAGATGCATATATCATTAATGTGGGTGATGTTGTTCAGGTACTATTCATGAACTTTGAACATTCTATCAAAATTGAATATATATAATGTGTTGTACGTGGTGGTGTGTGCCAAGAGCCGAATAGCTCAATTAGTTAGTATCTCCTAGTATTTCTATACAAAAAATATTAGGGTTTCAAATCATCCTCTCCCATTAGAACTTTTGAATTATCCCAAAAAAAAAAAAAAAAAAGGTGGTGACGTGTGAATCTATCATAGAGAGTGGTCTTTCATCCATATGAATCTTCTCCCCCATCTAGGTGTGTGTGAGTTATGCTTACCAATAAAAAATGGTGTAATTCCATATGTTACCGTGAGATCCTTGTGCAAATTAATGATCTATTAATTCAAAAAACTTGGAATGGATCATATACCAATGATTTGCACAAAGGAACCAACCCCCGTCCAATAACTTCTAATCCCAATTCATTCGCAGTTCAACAAATGTTATCAATTATATTAACTACTAGTGCAGACCTACACGTTGCACATGATAATTTTTTGGACAAAACTTACGTTCAGTACTTTTGTATTGTTTCTTAAGTTTCCTTTTTAAAATTTAGCCATGTGGCTTTTTTCACATGAAATGAAAGCGTATTTTTAATTAAATACAACCATATAGCGGAATTTGAATAAATGAATTTAAGGAACAGCACATAAGTACTGTATATAAGTTTTGCCAAAATTTTTTGAGGGTGGTCTCATTAAATTTATTTTTTTTGCAATTTACACTAATTTAATAAAGAGTAATATATTTTATTATTACATTTTCATTTATTATAGGAACAATAACACATGTATAATAAATAAATAAATAAATAAAGATATATATATATATATATATATATATATAAAATTTCTGTCACACCAAAATGGAAACAAAACAAATTATTTTTTTCAGAAATTCAAAAGGCAAGTTAGAGAAAATATTCATTTTTTAATAAAAGTTATTTATAACATTTTGTGTACCATTAAAAAAACTTTCTCCAACCCTATTTTTTCTACCCTACAATCCAAAACACCAAAAAACGAATCTAAAATATTAATAACTTAACAATGATTAATTGGATTAATTAGGAAAACAATTTATTGTTGATAATCGATTGAGGTTATTTTCTTTAGAAATTACTAGTTCTTACACCGACAAAGATTATCAAATTAATGAACAATTATTAGCAAAATCTCATAATTAAGTTTCTATATATGCATTGTTATAAAATAATAATGATAAGATGAAAATACAATTGCAAAAGCTAAAATATGTCACTCATTTGATTTTATTTCGTTTGACTAACCTTTGATTTTCTCTGAATCAGTGACATTATAGAACATTTCTAATACAACTATTAAGAGCACTTTCACTACAAAAATTATAAATTTGTCCATCCAAAAGGATTTAAAAAAAGGACCAAAACTTAGTAAAGTATCATAATTATCTACATTGATCACTAAAAAAAAAAAAAAAAAAAAAATCAAATTCTAACTTGCAAAACAACTATTATTAACCCAAATCAAATCAAACCAATGGGATATAGAAAAAGAACTTCTGAGTAGGAATTGGAATATCAAAATAACTAAATATGCATAAAAATCGATACAAATTACCAAAAAGATAAACAAATGTGATGTGACAATTAAATAAGCAATAACAGAAAGAACCATCAGTGGGAAAAAAAAAGTGGTTGAAATAATATAAAATTCCACCAAAAGAGGAACAATATGAGAGAGAGAGAGAGAGAGAGAGAGAGAGAGAGAGAGAGTATTAAGTTTTTTGTTGTGGACAATTTCGAAGGAATACTGGAGAGAGGTGGAAATGAAGTAAGAATAATTTTAGATAAAATTTAATAGGGAAGAGGAATGGTGGAAGTAGATGAAAGGTTGAACAAATTGAAACTGTAAGATTTAAGAAGGTACAAATGAGAAACTTTAAAAATCTATAGAGAGAATCAAATGTAAATTTTTAAAAGACAATGATTGGAGGAGATGAAAAATTGAACAAAGTAAAAATTGTAAAAAATAAAAAATAAGAAAGGATGCTAAAGATGTGGTGTAAAGAGAGCTTTGTGAAATTCATTGCAAAGCTATTTTTTTATTTATTTTTTTGGTTTTTGATTCTTCATTGATTTTATTGTTTAGTTATAAACTTCTAAATTAAATTAAATGAACACATAAAGGCAAAAAATTATATGTAAAGTTAAAACTATCCAAGATAAATATGTAAAGTCAGTAATCTACTTATATAATTTTTGTAAAAGAAATTAGGAATAAAAAATAAAAAATAAAAATAATGATTATGTGGCATTGACAAGGTGAATGAGGCGTCGCAATAGAAATTTAGTAATAATAAATACTACGCTTCGGTTCTTTTATATATATATATATATATATATATTATGTACATTTATTGAATAATACTCCGATTTGTAATGAAAGTAACATAAGGGGATGTTTGTATAGGTTTGGAGCAATGACAAATATGACAGTGTGGAGCACAGGGCGGTGGTGAATTCTACCAAGGCAAGGCTTTCTATTGCATTATTCTTCCTCCCAGCCCACCATACCCTCTCGAGGAGCTAGTAAATGAGCAGAACCCTTCCAAATACAGGGAATACAACTGGGGAAAATTTTTCGCCAGTAGAAATCAAAGTGATTTTAAGAAGCATGATGTGGAAAACATCCAAATTTACCATTTTAGAATATCAGAGTAATTGTGGCATTGTAAGGTTTATAAATCTACTAGCAAGAATGAATTGTTTTAGATGCTTGCATTTGACATGCTAATAAAGAGACTCAGGCTTTGGAAACATATCAAACACTCGTATTGGTTATCTTATAACTTCTTTTTTTGATGTCTTTCTGTTTTGAAGTGCTATTCTAGGCCAATTTCAAGAAGAATTTTAAAGTGGAAGCTTCAAATCAAACTGACCTTTTCTATTGCCTATAATAAAACGAGCTATGGCTCTTTTTAATAGTGTTGCGTTGCGTTTGTTTTTGTTGAGTCGCCTTACTAAATGCACCGTTTGACAGTTATTGGTGTTTCGCATTCCACATGCCAAAACTCACCGTTTAGGGTGAAAAAAAATCTTTGAATATTCAAAGAGCCAGTGAGAAAAAAAAAAGGGGAGAACAGGAGGGAGAGAGTGTCAAAGACAATCGATGAGACAGAAGGACTAGCAGGAGCTGCAGAGAGAGAGAGAGAGAGAGAGAGAGAGAGAGAGAGAGAGAGAGAGAGAGAGAGAGAGAGAGAGAGAGAGAGAGAGAGAGAGAGAAATGAGTTGGCTGTTAGGTCCTAAATAATATTATCACCAAAATTATCAATCCAAAATAATAATATGACACAAGAACATAAATGTTTACTTGGAAAACAATTAAAAAAAAGGAAGAAGAAGCTGTCAAAAAAGAGTTGATATCAAATTATTAGTTTTTTTTTTTTGTGTTTATTCAAAGAATTGAAAAAAAATATTAGAGATAAAATAGTTGGTAACAATTTAGTTGTTGTTTCTATCTAAAAATTGCTACAATTAGTAATTGAATTATCTTTAAGAGCTTGAGAGAATAAAATCTGATACTTTTAAAAAAATATTGCTAATAAAATGAATATAAAACCTAGATGATGCCTGTAGGCAATAAGAAAATCGGATAGAATTAAAAAAAGAAAAAAAAAAAAAAAAAAAAAAGGAAGTTGGTATCAATGTATAAATAAATAAAAAATGGGGAAAATGAGAGAAAAGTTTATGTCAACAATTAAGTTTTTTTATATAGTTTTGAAATTGATATGAACAAAATGTAGGTTAATGTTTTGATTTATAACAAAAGAGGATTGGAATCTCTTATGACAAAGAGCTAAAAGAAAACTAGATCAAATATTAATAACTTCAATTCCAAAAAAAGATTAATGAAATAATATGTAAAAAACATTCTTAGTTAATTTGAGGACTTGTCTGTGTCAGAAATCATCGTTCTATCCTTGAAGTATTTTTGACATTTCCCTGTTTGAGGGAACATCGAAAAATCTTTATGTTGTTAAGCATTTTTGCTTGATTCAATAAGAGTGTATGAAATTTGTTATAAGAATTAAAAATAAAAATTGATAGAAATAAAAGAGCTTATTTGCCATAAAACCTATTGATAAGAACAATCCAACAAAAGAAAAAGATCGATAAGAACGAAAGATATGTTTTATTGAACAAAACTCAATTGATGTTTACCAAAATCAGATATTGTTCTGAGTTAGTGCAAGTCTTTGGTATCCGTGATATTGTGCCACTAAATCATTTGATCCGGATACAAAGCTAGAAATTAGTAACTGCTATCAAGATTCAAAATCATAAAAGCTTTCCGCCATTAGGCGTAAGTGGGTGCTACAGTAGAAACATAATCCAAGAAAGAATACTTGAGGTCGATGACCTGCTCTAACTCTGACTCGCCAGGCCCACAATGTTTATTTCCATCTTTATTTGCCACAAACATAGTCTTTAAACGGTAGTTGTTCAAATTAGAAAATACATGAGATATATAGAAACTGTATAAAATTTTTACGACTGCCATTTACCTCTCCTATTGTCTTTATGTATGGACAATGCTAGATTTTCTTTGGCAAATAACTCCACTCAGTTTTGCTCCATTGCAATTTGGATGGTGGAGAGAGAGGATAGGGGAAGGCGGCCAGAATGTGACAATTTTTTAGTATATTCTGTTTCTTTCTCCATCTCCTCCCTTCCAAACATATCCTTGAAGTTAGCGCTGAGATTTATATATATATATATATATATATATATATAAACTTCATTTTCTAGCTGTGTCAGTGCAATAGTCATAGACCACGTGTTTGGTCCTAACACACTTTAGCTGGTGGCTCTGGTGCACATTGAGCTCGGCCAATGTGGGCTCATTCCACCAATACCTCTAGTCCTCACCCAGTAAAAACACTCCTCTAATCAACTTGAACACCAGAATAATCATCACCAACCCATAGAACGCTTTTTTGATTCAAGGACTAAAATTGATAAAATACAAAATCCGGACTAAAACGGGAGTAATAACAAAAATAGTATTTCTGCAATATTTAAATTCATGATCTTCTTTCACTTCTCCATTTTATAACTTCTGTACTTTCCCTTTTATTCTTCCTTCACACTTATCATTCTGTTTTTTTGAGAAATGAGTTTTTCACTTGTTCTGTGTTCTTCACTTTGTCCTCTGATTTCTCCTCATCGGTCTCCAGTTTGTGGTGGAATCAAATTGGGTTGGGCCTGTTCTCGCATTGCTCCTTGATGTAGCTCATTTTCTTTGTCTGGTAACTAATTTCTTTGTTCTCTATCTCTATTTTTTTCATTTTTTTAGAAATTCAAATAAAAATTAGTTCAATAAATCGTATTGAGATTGTGTTAATTGTAGTACTTACTTCATATGATAAATTCTGTTGTTCCATTGGATTAATTGCATTGCAAATCGAATTGATTTTAATGGTTTCATTAATTGTGTTCTGTTGTTCCGTGTGATGATATATTGATTTAAATATACTTTAATGAATTTAGACCTTTGATTTTTCCTGAAGCAACCCTTAATTGCCTATGTATCTTAATAATAAGTTTATACCTACGGCATATTGATTTTATATAGATTTTATAGAATTTAGAAATGAGTTCTTCACTTCACTACACCAAAAAAAATGTTTATTACAACAAAAAATATTGTTGCAATAACATTGAAGTCATTGCAATAGTTTATGTGAAGTGCAGCAATAAAATTTGAGGTAATATGTTTGTGCTACAAAAAAAATTTGTTGCAATAAACCTTAAATATTTTAATGAAAATTTTGATGTAATAATATATTTGCTATTGCAATAAACAATTTAACACTTCGAATATCTTGTAGCAATAGGCTATTATTTCATGAATTTTATTACAATAGAATGTAAAGAATTGACAAAAATAATTTGGGTTCAAATTATTGCAACGGTATATTTATTGTAATAGTTAAAATTTTCATATTTTTTCTTACAATAGATTGTAAAATAATTGGAATTAGATCATTGTAATAATATATTCATTGCAGCTTCATGTTTGTCATTGCAATAGATTGTAAAATAATTGATATTTTAGTTATTACAATGTTAAATTTGTTGCAATAAGCCATCTCTTTGAAATTTCGATCTATTATAATATATCGCAAAATATATAATTGGTATCAAGTTATTACAATGGTTTCTTCAATTTAAGTGATTAAAAAAATTGATTTCTTCAATTTAAGTTATTGTAAAAAAATTTCTAAATTCAATTTAGTATTAAAATCTCTATTGCAACTGAAAATTATAAATTATTACAACTAATTATTAATGTAATAATTTATTATTTTTAAGTTACTATTGCAACAACTTTTAATTTTTAGATGTGATATTATGTCTAATACCACTATACTAATTTTGTTGTATTAACACTTTATGTAATAGACTTATTTTGGTGTAGTGCTTGTTATGTGTTCTTCACCTTGTCCTCCTTTGATTTCTCCTCAGTGATCTCTAGTTTGTGGTGGAATCAAATTGGGTTGGGCCTGTTATCGCATTGCCCCCAATGTAGCTCGTTTTCTTTGTCTGCTAACTAATTTCTTTGTTCTCTATCTCTATTTTTTAATTTTTTAAAAAATTCAAATAAAAATTAGTTCAATAAATCGTATTGAGATTGTGTTAATTGTAGTACTTACTTCATATGATAAATTCTGCAGTTCCATTGGATTAATTGCGTTGTAAATCGAATTGATTTTAATGGTTTCATTAATTGTGTTCTGTTGTTCCGTGTGATGATGTATTGATTTAAATATACCTTAATGAATTTAGACCTTTGATTTTTCCTGAAGCAACCCTTAATTGCCTATGTATCTTAATAAATAGTTTATACCTGCAGCGTATTGATTCTATATAGATTTTATAGAATTTAGATTTTCTTATGTGTTAAACAGTTAATATCTTAATATTTTTTTTTCTTTGAAAAGAAAATAGAAAAATTCTTTGTGACATTGGTTTAAAAATTCCTTAGCATTCCCATATAAATTTATATATATTTTCACTAAATTTTCCACTTTTTTTTCAGGCTCTGATCTAAATGTGGTTGATAAGCAGAATGAGACTTATAATGATTTGTTACAAACAATTTCTAAAGGCACGCCTAGGGTTGGTTTGGATGCAATGCTAAAAGCAAATGGTACCCTTGAGTATTTTCTAAGTACACATAAAAACACAATTTGTCAGAGTTATTTTATTTTATTTTTCTTTCTTTTTCTTATTAGAAATTAGTTTGGTGTGGTTGTTGGATGCCTTCTATTTATTTTATTTTATTTTTAGAGGGAAAAGACTACTTACTTAAATTAAGGAAGGTTGGCTAAATTGGGCTATGGGTCAACATGGACTCTCCCTATTGATGTTGACCCATTGCACTCCAATGGCTCAATCAACTCTTGGCTAAATCAACTTAAATCAACTCTTGGGCTCTAAATTTTTGCCTCAGAAATTTTCAATTCCAACAATTTTTCTCTACATTAATTAACATTAGAAGGCATCAAAACGCTGCTTCAATCTCTCCCTTATCTCTCTATCTTTAGCTGGGTTCTGTAAAAAAAAAAAAAAAAAAAAAAAAAAAAAAAAAAAAACCAAGATCTGAAAGGGAAAAAAAACCTAGCATCCCAGCAATCTAGCAAATATAACACCATAGCCAACTCACTGAACCATCAAGTCATAACCTCAGCAAACTACTACCTCTAGTCCTCCCCCAGTAAAAACACTCCTCTAATCAACTTGAACACCAAAATAATCATCACCAACGTGGAACGCTTTTTTGATTCAGGGACTAAAAAAGATAAAATACAAAATCAGGACCAAAACGGGAGTAATAACAAAAATAGTATTTCTGCCATATTTAAATTTATGATCTTCTTTCACTTCTGTACTTCCCCTTTTCTTCTTCCTTCACACTTATCATTTTGTTTTTATGAGAAATGAGTTCTTCACTTCACTACAACAATTTCAAAAAAAAAAAAAAAAATTGTTGCAATAACATCGAAGTCAGTGCAATAGTTTATGCGAAGTGTTGCAATAAAATTTGAGATAATAAGTTTGTGCTACAAAAAAAAATTTGTTGCAATAAACCTTAAATATTTTAATGAAAATTTTGATGTAATAATATATTTGCTATTGCAATAAACAATTTAATACTTCGAATATCTATAGCAATAGGCTATTATTTCATGAATTTTATTACAATAGATTGTAAAGAATTGACAAAAATAATTTGGGTTCAAATTATTGCAACGGTATATTTATTGTAATAGTTAAAATTTTCATTTTTTTTCTTACAATAGATTGTAAAATAATTGGAATTAGATCATTGTAATAATATATTCATTGCAGGTTCATGTTTGTCGTTGCAATAGATTGTAAAATAATTGATATTTTAGTTAATGCAATGTTAAATTTGTTGCAATAAGCCATCTCTTTGAAATTTCGATCTATTATAATATATCGCAAAATATATAATTGGTATCAAGTTATTACAATGGTTTCCTCAATTTAAGTGATTAAAAAAATTAATTTCTTCAATTTAAGTTATTGTAAAAAAATTTCTAAATTCAATTTAGTATTAAAATCTCTATTGCAACTGAAAATTATAAATTATTACAACTAATTATTAATGTAATAATTTATTATTTTTAAGTTACTATTGCAACGACTTTTAATTTTTAGATGTGATATTATGTCTAATACTACTATACTAATTTTGTTGTATTAACACTTTATGTAATAGACTTATTTCGTTGTAGTGCTTGTTCCGTGTTCTTCTCTTTGTCCTCCTTTGATTTCTCCTTAGCGATCTCTAGTTTGTGGTGGAATCAAATTGGGTTGGGCCTGTCATCGCATTGCCCCCGATGCAACTCGTTTTCTTTGTCTGCCAACTAATTTCTTTGTTCTTTATCTCTATTTTTTTCATTTTTTAAAAAATTCAAATAAAAATTAGTTCAATAAATCGTATTGAGATTGTGTCAATTGTAGTACTTACTTCATATGATAAATTCTACTGTTCCATTGGATTAATTGTGTTGTAAATCGAATTGATTTTAATGGTTTCATTAATTGTGTTCTGTTGTTCCGTGTGATGATATATTGATTTAAATATACCTTAATGAATTTAGACCTTTGATTTTTCCTGAAGCAACCCTTAATTGCCTATGTATCTTAATAAACACTTTATACCTACGGCATATTGATTTTATATGGATTTTATAGAATTTAGATTTTCTTATGTGTTAAACAGTTAATATCTTAATATTTTTTTTTCTTTGAAAAGAAAATAGAAAATTTCTTTGTGACATTGGTTGAAAAATTCTTTAGCATTCCCATATAAATTTATATATATTTTCACTAAATTTTCCATTGTTTTTTCAGGCTCTGATCTAAATGTGGTTGATAAGAAGAATGAGACTTATAATGATTTGTTACAAACAATTTCTGAAGGCACGCCTAGGGTTGGTTTGGATGCAATGCTAAAAGCAAATGGTACCCCTGAGTATTTTGTAAGTACACATAAAAACACAATTTGTCAGAGTTTTTTTTTTTTTTCTTTCTTTTTCTTATTAGAAATTAGTTTGGTGTGGTTGTTGGATGCCTTCTATTTATTTTATTTTATTTTTTTATTTTTAGAGGGAAAAGACTACTTACTTAAATTAAGGAAGGTTGGCTAAATTGGGCTATGAGTCAACATGGACTCTCCCTATTGATGTTGACCCATTGCACTCCAATGGCTCAATCAACTCTTGGCTAAGTCAACTTAAATCAACTCTTGGGCACTAAAATTTTTGCCTTAGAAATTTTCAATTCCAACGATTTTTCTCTACATTAACTAACATTGGAAGGCATCAAAACGCTGCTTCAATCTCTCCCTTATCTCTCTATCTTTAGCTGGGTTCGGCAAAAAAAAAAAAAAAAAAAAAAAAAACCAAGATGTAAAAGGGAAAAAAAACCTGCAAAAAAAACCTAGCATCCCAGCAATCTAGCAAATATAACACCATAGCCAACTCACTGAACCATCAAGTCATAACCTCAGCAAACGACTACCTCCAATACCACCACCGATGTGAGTCACTGCCTAAAAACTCAGATAGGGAAGCAAAAAGAAAGAAACAAGAAAAACAAAATCGTGAGAAGAGGAAGCATTTAACTCACGAGATCGGAGCAGCGGCGAGCAGTAGAGTACCTGATTTTCGAGATCAACAGAGATCGAAGAAGCGGAAAGCGGTGGTAGTGAGATCAGCGAGATTTGAGCAGGCTGTCAGCCTATTTTAAGTTTCATAAAATGGATGAAAATAGGCCAGAGTCATTATTCGAACATTTACCTGTACTTTCATTCACAGAAAGTTTTATTTATCAGGTAAAAATCTGAAAGAAATATTGTCCTTTTTTTATTATTAATAATTTCTATTAATGTTAGTATTGTTATAATTAGTTAATCTATAAATTTAGCTATCATCTATTTGCTTTCTTTTTATCCTCAACATTTATGGTTTTGATGATGCAACTGGATTGTTTGAATGAAAAGATATTGTATCTACAAACCAATGGAGTCTCTGTTTCAGAAAGAGGATGCAAGATAAAAATAAAATAATTCTTTCGGACCTCACTAAAAGTATCTTCAAACCTTCTAAGTAACATTGACTTTGCTGATGTAATTCCATATGAGATACAGGAAGGACATCAAAGATTGATTGCTAAGTTAATAGATGCATTTAAAAGCAACCCATTCAGGCCACTTCTAGATCTACTTGAATTTCATGGCCTTTTAACAAAAAGGTACATCTTTTTTGCTACATTAGTTTGTATATACAAATGAAGAGCTTTACATTGTATTTGGATGGTGGAGAGAGAGGATAGGGGAAGGCGGCCAAAATGTGACAATTTTTTAGTATATTCTGTTTCTCTCTCCATCTCCTCCCTTCCAAACATATCCTTGAAGTTAGTGCTGAGATTTATATATATATAAACTTCATTTTCTAGCCGTGTAAGTGCAATAGTCATAGACCACGTGTTTGGTCCTAACCCACTTCAGCTGGTGGCTCTGGTGCACATTGAACTCAGCCAATGTGGGCTCATTCCACCAATACCTCTAGTCCTCCCCCAGTAAAAACACTCCTCTAATCACCTTGAACACCAGAATAATCATCACCAACATGGAACGCTTTTTTGATTTAGGGACTAAAAAAGATAAAATACAAAATCAGGACCAAAACGGGAGTAATAACAAAAATAGTATTTCTGCCATATTTAAATTTATGATCTTCTTTCACTTCTCCATTTTATCACTTCTGTACTTCCCCTTTTCTTCTTCCTTCACACTTATCATTTTGTTTTTATGAGAAATGAGTTCTTCACTTCACTACAACAATTACAAAAAAAAAAAAAAAAAATTGTTGCAATAACATCAAAGTCAGTGCAATAGTTTATGCGAAGTGTTGCAATAAAATTTGAGATAATAAGTTTGTACTACAAAAAAAATTTGTTGCAATAAACCTTAAATATTTTAATGAAAATTTTGATGTAATAATATATTTGCTATTGCAATAAACAATTTAATACTTCGAATATCTTGTAGCAATAGGCTATTATTTCATGAATTTTATTACAATAGATTGTAAAGAATTGACAAAAATAATTTGGGTTCAAATTATTGCAATGGTATATTTATTGTAATAGTTAAAATTTTCATATTTTTTCTTACAATAGATTGTAAAATAATTGGAATTAGATCATTGTAATAATATATTCATTGCAGGTTCATGTTTGTCATTGCAATAGATTGTAAAATAATTGATATTTTAGTTATTACAATGTTAAATTTATTGCAATAAGCCATCTCTTTGAAATTTCGATCTATTATAATATATCGCAAAATATATAATTGGTATCAAGTTATTACAATGGTTTCTTCAATTTAAGTTATAAAAAAAATTGATTTCTTCAATTTAAGTTATTGTAAAAAAATTTCTAAATTCAATTTAGTATTAAAATCTCTATTGCAACTGAAAATTATAAATTATTACAACTAATTATTAATGTAATAATTTACTATTTTTAAGTTACTATTGCAACGACTTTTAATTTTTCGATGTGATATTATGTCTAATACCACTATACTAATTTTGTTGTATTAACACTTTATGTAATAGACTTATTTTGGTGTAGTACTTGTTCTGTGTTCTTCACTTTGTCCTCCTTTGATTTCTCCTCAGCGGTCTCTAGTTTGTGGTGGAATCAAATTGGGTTGGGCTTGTCCTCGCATTGCCTCCCGATGCAGCTCGTTTTCTTCGTCTGGTAACTAATTTCTTTGTTCTCTATCTCTATTTTTTCATTTTTTAAGAAATTCAAATTAAAATTAGTCCAATAAATCGTATTGAGATTGTGTTAATTGTAGTACTTACTTCATATGATAACTTCTGCTGTTCCATTGGATTAATTGTGTTGTAAATCGAATTGATTTTAATGGTTTCATTAATTGTGTTATGTTGTTCCGTGTGTTGATATATTGATTTAAATATACCTTAATGAATTTAGACCTTTAATTTTTATTGAAGCAGCCCTTAATTGCCTATGTATCTTAATAAACAGTTTATACCTACGACATATTGATTTTATAGAATTTAGATCTTCATATCTTTATAATTTTCCATCATTAGTTTTGAATAATTATTTTTTAAAATTAATAGTAGAATTTATTCAAAGAACATGGATTAATCAAGCCCCTCAAAAAAAAAAAAAAAAAAAAAAAAGATTAATCGAAATCCAATTATTTTTAACCGATTTTTTTAAAGAACATAGATGAGCATTCACGTCAGTCTCGCCAATTTAATATTTCATAAAAAATTTAGCTAAACTTTACCAAAACAAGCGTGTATTAACCTCACTAAATTAATTAAAAATTTTAAAGGTGATAGTCTCATCTCTACATGTAGTGAGCTTCTATCCTCACTACATTAAATTTCAAATCACATTGTCCTCAAATGCAACTCGATTTCTACTTTTGGTAATCAAATTTTTTTTTCAATATTTTTAAGAACAAAATTTAAGTACAATACTTAGATGTTTCCTTAGATTTCTCTCTTAAAATTCAGTCAGGTGGCATATGACTACTTAACGAAAATTACACTTGAATTTTAAAAGGTGAACCTAGCGAAGAAACAGTACCTAAAGTGCTTTATTTAAGTTTTGTGACTGAGATTGTGTTAATGGTAGTACTTACTTCATATGATAAGTTCTATTGTACCATTGGATTAATTGTGTTGTAATTCAGATTGAGATTGTGTCAATCATAGTGCTTGCTTCCCAGCGGAATCATTGCAAATTTAGCCAAATGTAGTCTAAAATGCAATTTTAACAAACTCATTCGTGGATTTTCCTACATTAGACTCGTGCTCTATCCTTAAAATATTATTTTATTTTATTTTATTTTTTTATCTATTTTGCACTTATTTTTTTTCTTCAGCTCTGTGTCTCTCTCTTCCTCTCAATGCAGCACCATCTCCACCAAGCACCCATGCCCTCTGTTCGCACCACCACCCAAACAATCTGCCAATCACAAATCAACCACCAATCAACCATAACAAAATAAAACCCACAATCAACCACAAATCACAGCCTTAACCCACATGCAACCACAGTAACCGATCTACCAACTCTCATATCAACCACCGATCTGCCATCGCAGCACCCATTGCATCAACCCAGATGCAACCCAAAAGGGCCAAAACACAATCTGATCTCTGATCTGCCACCGCAAATCAAGCACTGAACCATTCTCAACGCAATTTGATCTCCAATCCACAAGCCGTTGGCGCCGATGGTGGTAACGTAGAGAGAGAGAGAGAGAGAGAGAGAGAGAGAGAGACGACGAAGCAAAACGAAGCAAATCGAGCAACACCACCTCACACAACCACGAGAACAAACCAATCGAAGCTCCACCACCTCACACAACCACTAGAGCACCAACACCACCAAGAAAATCAACCACCACTGACTACGTGATCGGTTTTTGAGAGAAATAGACAGACCGAGAGGTAGACAAAAGACAAGAGAGAGAGTCAGGCCTGGAGAGAGAAAGATAATGAATAAAAAACGATTTTTCTAATAGTAGCGATAAACAGTACCTCGACAATAGTATCGAGGTACTGTTACATGTTTCTAAAAAGAGTACTGTGTTTACCCTAAAAAAAAAAAGCACTGTGCACTATTTTTTTATTTTTGGAAATTAGTAGCAGAATTTATTCAAAAGACTTAGCAATTTACATACCTTGTCCGTCATTGACACAAACATATATGATTGAAGCCAATAATCTTAGACCAAGTGGAAATCCTACCTTTCTGGTGCTTTAGATAAGGATTTGATTTTGATCCCCCTTGTCTTTTAACTTTAAGAGAAAAATGATTGTGATAATGGGATTCACATCCTGTGCAATACCTCTAATCTTAGCCATCTATTTAATTTAGTGGCTTAAATAATTGACACCTCACCAAATAACAAAAATACTACTTTATCCTAAAAAAATTTCAGCCTGCCCATTGTTTTAGTAAGTCTGAGTAAACCCAGCCAAAAATCAAAATTTTTTTTTCTCTCTCTCCCTTGCGTTTGAGGTTGCTCTTTGCCTCTCCTTCAACCCATTCTTTGCCTCTCCTTCAATCCATTGTCACAGCAGCTCGGTACCAGTCCACACAAGGCCAAGCCTCTCTCTTTGCCATCACTGTTGCTTCGCTGAACCAATTCTTTGAACCTCCATAGCTTCGAGAACCCACTAGAGTTACTCTTCTTCCAAAGCTTCGGTGAAGCTTCAAGCTCATCCGATTCCGACGCCGATGAAGAAGACCCATCTCGCTCTTCAACAAAAGAACTTCCTCCCTCTTTCTTGTGTGTGAAGCTGTCCCAAGTCCCAACTCTCATGGAGTGAAGGTCTCTCTGAAGCAACGAAGCCACTTTCCCCAAAATCCCCTTTGTCCTCCTCTTTCTGGTACCCCTTTTCCCACTTTCACTTCCTATATATTTGTGTGCGTGTTTGTTATGTATAAGATTTTTTTTGTGCGTGAGTTATTGAGTGAGTGAAATTTGTGTTCTTGAGAGTGCTTAAATTAGTGTAAACACATGGAGTAGTTGAGTGCAAATCTTAAAATCTGGGTATGTAAAAGGTAAGTTCTACTTTTTTTTTCTTTCCTTTGCTATGATCTTTGTTATTGCCTTGCTTCTTTATTGTTGCTGTTGCTGTGGCCTTTGAGTCCTCTATTATTGTTGCTGAGGGTGTTTGTTGAAATGCTTCATAGAGGGGTCAAGATAGTTGGAGCTATTGAAACCAAGCGCTGGAAATTATGATTTTTATTTCCAATTGGTCTTTTGGCTAATCTGTTGGATTTTAAAAAAGGTGCTGAATTTGACAAAGGTTATTTGTTGCAAAATTTTAATCTGAAATATTGTCCATAAATTGCAGTTGTTATTTTTAAGGAATAATCATACATGCAATAGAGAACTCTCACAAATGGGCCTTTTATGTTTGATTCCTTGTTTCATTTTTATGCGCCTTCAAGATCTTCTTGACTTTCTCTTGTCTCAGGCTTAATGTTCTTTTCTTCTTTACTAAAATCGTGTGTGTATATATATATATATATAATGACAGCCAGCTTTATGTGTGCGTGTGTTTGTTTTTTAAATAATTTTTTTAAGGTAATTGATGAGTGCAGAAGAACTTATCAGAACTAGAATCAATTGCGCTAGAAGAGACAATGAAATTGCAGGCTCTAAAACATCTTTGTGGTGAAAATTTTGTTCTTAGCTTGATCATATTACCTTTTGTTTGTTTTTGTGTGTTGTGGACTTGTTGTCCAAAAATGACTGCTGTGTTTTCATTCTGGAACCTTTAAAGAATTTCCATAAAGATTAGATGCCATTTTGGATAAGAAAAGTTCTATTATAAGGGGGAATAAATTGTGTTTTGGGAAGCCATGGTACTTTGTCTATTGTCATCCTGTAATTGCCGTTCATTTTCATTATTAATCACTTGAAATAAAACTTGGCTCAATGTTTTTACTGAAAGGACTGAACTACAACTTTGTATAATTTTGGTAGATAAATACTGATCTAGATTTCAACATCTTAAGTACAACAAATGAGACTAAACAACTTAAGGATTCCTAATTCCTATTTTTCTATGGATATTTGCAGTTTGCGATGGAATTCCTTCTCTTCTCAAGGAAATTTCTGAAGTAGTAGGTTCCTTTAACAAGCATGCACAGAGATTGCTTGAGCAACATCTTGCTTCTGGCTTTAACAAGTGCTTTAACAAGTGCTTTAATAAGTGCTTTAACAAGTGCTTCTGGCTTTCTTGCAGTCAGAATTTAGTGATAAAAATTTATTTTCATAGGGATAGAAAATTTTGATAAGTTTTTTTAGATCATATATTGGTTTGTTGTAATTCTTATATATGATAAGCAGAATATTGGTACACAAATTTTCAGCTTTTATTTTTAATGAAAAACATTCATTCTTCTATATTCATAGTAGTTGATGGTCGACGAATTATACTTAGAACCTTGAAGTTTAACTGATTACAGTCACAACTAATTGCTATGTAGTCATGCATCTGTTTATCAAAAAAAAAAAAAAATTTAGTTATGCTTTAGGGGATTATAAATCAAAGATTCTTGTAGTTCATATGTTATATTGTATGTGAGTTGTGGTTTAAGCTTTAGTATCTCTTATGTGTTTCTGGCGTGCATGCCCTTTTAAGGATGTGCTTATTGGTTTCATTTACTTTCACTCTTCTTTGTAGCACTACCAATATCTTTTTATTTTGAGGTAAAGATAGATATATTATTGATATAGTTTGTATACAAAGAAGTATAGACCCTGGGGGTCAGTCAGGGGAAACAAAACATTAAATGCAGCTGAAGCTAACTCCAACAAAACAAAAACCATTGTTGCCAACTAAACCCAGTGCCGAGAGGGAAATCAATGCAAAATAAGAAAGCAGCAGCCCACACACTGTAGGCAGCAGCTATCCAATGCAGAAATCCAGCAGCTACCCAGTACAGAGGAATGTACAACAAGAAGAAAGAGACACCCCAAGTGTGGAACTAAATGAGTGATATGATTTTTTATTTACAATTGAGTAGGATCATGACACAATTTTTTATTTACAATTGAGTAGGCGCATAAGATTGTTGAAGCATTTGATCTTGAGCATGCAAGACTTTTTTTATTTTTTTATTTTGGTTATTACATGGGAATTAGGTAATATGATGGTAGAAAAAAATTGTCTATTGTATCATGTTATTATGGCCTTGTAATTAAAGAATATAATTTAATACAATTTAGTTCATTTTTTGGATCAAACTCTTCTTCTTTTTTGGTGGTTTACTTCTATCTTGGATCCATTGATTTTAAAATATGCCAAACATTCTTGAAGACTCTTGTTTTCAAGAGAATATATTGAGCATGAAGTTGTAATTTGACAGAAAATAGCACTAATAGTATTACCAAGAAATTCCATCATATAGATTGGCTTTTTGATGAAGAGCAGAATGAGGCTGTGAATAGTTTATATAATTTGTGTTTTTAAGTCATCCGCCAATTTTTAGTACTTGTTCCAAGCATATTCAAACACAAAAAACTGGTGGTCTCTCTAGCAAGAATGACTCTAATTAGACTAGATTAAAATTTGGAACGCATTAAGACCTAAAAAACTAATAATAGAACTCCATCACAACATGCTATTTGCAAAACAAATTTGTTTACATTTCATCTAGTCATCAACACAAAAAATCAGTTACTGCATGAAAATACAACTTGCACAACAATTCGATTATACAATGGCAACAATGGAAGGCAAGAGATGAATCTCCTGAATGATGCCATGGCCGAGACAAGTCCATTCGAAACTTCAATTTGTTTTGATTTTTCCATTACACAAGATGAATCTCTTCTGAATGATTTAACCAATTTTGAAGAATAGCTTGGCACATTTCTCAATATGACGAATCTTCCTCGAGACTGCACGACATACAAATAAAATATCTTAACATCACTTCAAAGTTAATTTCTAACAAATATTTTCACAAACACCTCTAGTGCATTTCACAACTCAAACCACAATAGGAACATAGGGAATGAGAAAAAATTGGTCCATTGTGACAAATTTCAAATTGAGAAATTAGTATCAAGCTAAGAATCATAGGTCTATTTCAATAAAAGAAGCTAAAAGGAGTAAGAAATGTATGATCTTAGGCAAATAAATCAGGAAAAGAGAGAAAAAAAAAGAGAGGGGGGGGGGGAGATCATAGATTTGGTATCAACATTTCCTAAATGCCAAATCCAATAGACAAAAGGGGGGGGGGGGGGGGGAGGGGGGAGAATTCAAGTGATTAATAATGAAAATGAATGGCGATTACAGGATGACAATAGACAAAGTACCATGGCTTCCCAAAACACAATTTATTCCCCCTTATAGTAGAACTTTTCTGATCCATAATGACATCTAATCTTTATGGAAATTCTTTAAAGGTTCCAGAATGAAAACACAGCAGTCATTTTTGGAC
Organism: Quercus ilex subsp. ballota; assembly: GCA_032727855.1. NCBI lineage: Eukaryota > Viridiplantae > Streptophyta > Magnoliopsida > Fagales > Fagaceae > Quercus > Quercus ilex. The sequence continues at coordinate 23,190,233 of CM064915.1, forward strand.
CACAGGTCCACAACACACAAAATATGATCAAGCTAAGAACAAAATTTTCACCACAAAGATGTTTTAGAGCCTATAGTTTCATTGTCTCTTCTAGCGCAATTGATTCTAGTTCTAATAAGTTCTTCTGCACTCATCAATTACCTTAAAAAAAAATTATTTAAAAAAACAAACACATGCACACACAAAGCTGGCTGTCAATATATATATATATATATATATATGATTTTAGTAAAGAAGAAAAGAACATTAAGCCTGAGACAAGAGAAAGTCAAGAAGATCTTGAAGGCACATAAAAATGAAACAAGGAATCAAACATAAAAGGCCCATTTGTGAGAGTTCTCTATTGCATGTACGATTATTCCTTAAAAATAACAACTGCAATTTATGGACAATATTTCAGATTAAAATTTTGCAACGAATAACCTTTGTAAAATTCAGCACCCTTTTGAAAATCCAACGGATTAGCCAAAAGAACGATTGGAAATAAAAATCAGAATTTCTAGAGCTTGGTTTCAATAGCTCCAACTATCTTGACCCCGCTATGAAGCATTTCAACAAACACCCTCAGCAACAATAACAGAGGACTCAAAGGCCACAGCAACAGCAACAATAAAGAAGCAAGGCAATAACAAAGATCATAGCAAAGGAAGGAAAAGAAAAGAAAAGTAGAACTTACCCTTTACATACCCAGATTTTAAGATCTGCACTCAACTACTCCATGTGTTTACACTAATTTAAGCACTCTCAAGAACACAAATTTCACTCGCTCAATAACTCACGCACGAAATGCACATGTATTTACACAATAAAACAGACTCATACCAAAACCCCCATTTTTCAAACCCAAACAAAATCATACAGTTCTAGTCATCAAAATAATTAAAACTGGAACAAAAACAAAAATAAAAGAGAAAATAAATTTGAGAGGGAGAGAGGGAAACCCGGTAGTCACCAATGGTGGTGACACCGGTAATACGCACCGCCAACGGCAGTGGTGTGGGTGCAATGAGAAGAGAGAGAGCTTCGAGAAAACCTTGAAAGAGGAGAAGAATAGACTGGGAAGCATCGCCGGTGGTGGTGCTGGTGTGGGATGAGCTAAGGTCCACTGAGATTCGGCCATGGATTTACAGTCTTCAAGAGAGTTTTTTTTTTTTTTTTTTTTTTTTTTTTTTTTTTTTTTTTTTTTTCTGAAATTCAAATTTGGGAAAGCTGAATTGCTGAAGTGAAAAGAGAAAAAGAGATAGGAGAGAAATTGAAGCACGCGGATTGCCAGCGTGGAGATATGACGTGTCAATTTTCTGAGCATTAGATTTAATCTATGGCTGATATTAAAGCTATTGCGCCCGTGCAATACCCTAGCTATTGCACTGGATGTGAATCCATGATAATGACCGATGACTAATATCAAATTCCAGGACTTAGACTTTTAGGCAATTGATACCTCAAGGTTCCTTAGAGGGGGGGACCAATAGCTCTTAGATAATACTTATTAAAAGTTAAACTCCTGCCTACTTTTTTTCTTTTGACAGAAATAACAACCTATATCAAAATAATACAACAGTTTAGACTATCTTTCTTAAGGCCAAGAGGCAGTTCCGCCCTTTTTGGTGGTTTAGATCAGAATTTGATCCCCGTCTATAACCAAATATATAAATTTTATAATTGTAGCTGTAATAAGGAGTAATGAGTAACATCAAATTCCAAGAAGTAGAGCTTCAAGCAGATTGATATATACTTCACAAGCTGTGTTACATTGATGATTCAATGGGGGGGGACTAATAGGTCCCCAACCATTCAGAAATAAGATCAACTTACTACTGTATATTTTTAGTGTGGTGGTTATTTTATAAGTATAAGTATTTGTAGAGTATAGAGGGCAAGATTCAAGTTTTTAAGAGGGAGTTTTACACCCATGTACACTTAGATTAAGCTACAGTAAAATTTTTATTTTGTTCAATATATATATATATATATATAATCAACTTGAAGCTGGTCACAAACAAGACCACTCAATAAACAAAGTAATCTCTTGCTTGTTGTTTGTCTCCCTTCTGTAGTTGTCTTTAATATTGTATCTGGTTTAGGGAGCTTTCTGTTATGGTTGTATATATACCAGCTGTTTCAGTGTTTTTTAAATAAAGTCTTTATCTTCCATTCAAAATAAACAAAGCAATCTCTGAGGTTGGCATGCTGGAATTTTTAACACTGAATGACCTGGCTTCACCGAGTCCAGGTATTTTTATTTTTTTCCCTTTCCCAAATTGGTAAATTTTATTATAATAGCTCATCCAAAAAAAAAAATTCTAATACCATTCTTTTATCTGACTTGAGATAATGGAAGAGGTAGACCCAGCATTCATCCAACCCATTGAACATAGGTCAAAGCTCAAACCCATCGAGATAGGTGATGAACTCCCAGTTCTCGACCTCTCCAACAGTCCCCAACAACTCATCTATGAGATTGACAATGCATGCCAGACCTGGGGATTCTTCCAAGTGATCAATCATGAAGTCCCAGTTGAGCTATTCAGAAAAGTAGAGACCGTGGCCAAGAAATTCTTCGCTGAGTCTTTTGAGGAAAAGGGGAAGGTGAAGAGGGACGAAGTGAATGCCATGGGGTACTATGATAGTGAGTACACTAAAAACATTAGGGACTGGAAGGAGGTCTTTGATTGTTTGGTACAGGATCCCACAGAGGTACCAGCCTCGCATGAGTCTAATGATGAGGGAATAAGGATTTTGACCAATCAGTGACCCCAGCACCCAACCGAGTTAAGGTACTTTTTTTTGTTTTTTTTTAATGAAAGAGCTCAGGTACTTTAAAAGTTTAATTTGTTTCTCCTAGGCAGCATGCATGTGCACTTAGCTTTTTTCTTTGATGTTGTTTGATTATTTGAAACCTGAGATCGATAGACACGCCATGAAATATCAAAAAGTCTTGTCAATTTTTTTTTTCCCCTTCTTTTCTCTGGTCCAGATAATACGGGTTGGTTTTGAACAGAATACTACATTGTGTCCATGTGAAAAAGAAAAAAAATTATATATATATATATATATATATCACCACCTCATTGTTTTTAGAATTAGAAAGAGACAGACACATCAGGTTGAAATTTTGTCAATAATGATTAGTGGAATTTTGAAAAGGAGAATTATAATTTCAAAGTTTGACTTATAATAAATCAGCCTTATGATCACTTATTTTGACAAAATCTTAGATTAAGTAATTTATGTGGGTATTATGCAATTCTTTACATTAAGGAGGCGTTTGGTTTGTTATGATGTGCTCATGATGTGATGCATATTATGATAATGTGACATTAAAATTTTTGGTTTATTTTATATTTTTGAACATTACCATAATTTAAAATTATAAAATATATCATATCATCTTTTTTTCATCACATTTCTAAATAATGTAATGTTGTATTATTGTGTTGAGATTACATTAATATAAGATTATAATAACGTAATATTACGGTGTAATGTGACATCATGGCAAACAAAATATCTTCTAAAACTGAGATCAATACTACATGTCAAAATTCCAAACCCACGCAAACCCCATAATTGTGTGAGCGAAAAGATGTATATATTCTACGCATGAGATATCTTCTCCATCTTAGACCTTTAACAATGCTTATTTGGGATGACCACATGGATTTGATATTCTGCAGATTAGGTTTGTGCACCAAGTATAGCTGGCTTGAACCACGTAGAGTTTGGTCAGTACTTCCAATTGACATATCAAAATGTTGTCTTGTATCCTCCCGGAGAATTTGTTTGTTTAGGGCCTTTAGGCACTAAGCTGGCAACCTTCTAAATTTTGATTAACTACTTATATCCAGGGATTAGGAAAAAAAAAATTAAAAAAAACAAAACAAAACAATTTGCATATAAAGAATTGTCTTTTCTACTTTCTTTTGTATTAAAATTTTTAGTCATGGTTCACTTAATACTGCCTTGGTAGTTGATTAAAATTCCTTTTTGTGGGGATTGCTTTTTAGTGTGATGTACTTGATTTTCCAGGGAAATATGTGAGGAGTATGGCCGAGAAGTAGAAAAGCTGGCTTTCAAGTTATTGGAACTTATTTCCCTGAGTTTAGGCTTACCAGCTGATCGGCTAAATGGCTACTTTGAGCACCAAACCAGCTTTCTCCGGTTCAACTACTACCCTCCGTGCCCTTCTCCCAACTTAGCTCTTGGTGTTGGCCGCCACAAAGATGGCGGCGTCTTAACTGTCCTTGCACAAGATGATGTTGGAGGGCTTGAAGTGATGCGGAAATCAGACGGAGAGTGGATTCGGGTTAAGCCTATCCCAGATGCATATATCATTAATGTGGGTGATGTTGTTCAGGTACTATTCATGAACTTTGAACATTCTATCAAAATTGAATATACATAATGTATTGTACGTGGTGGTGTGTGCCAAGAGCCTAATAGCTCAATTGGTTAGTATCTCCTAGTATTTTTAACAAAAAATATTAGGGTTTCAAATCATCATCTCCCGTTAGAACTTTTGAATTATCCCCAAAAAAAAAAAAAAAAAAGGTGGTGACGTGTGAATCTATCATAGAGAGTGGTCTTTCATCCATATGAATCTTCTCCCCATCTAGGTGTGTGTGAGTTATGTTTACCATTAAAAAATGGTGTAATTCCATATGTTACCGTGAGATACTTGTGCAAATTAATGAGCTGTTAATTCAAAAAACTTGGAATTGATCATATACCAATGATTTGCACAAAGGAACGAACCCCCGTCCAATAACTTCTAATCCCAATTCATTCGCAGTTCAACAAATGTTATCAATTATATTAACTACTAGTGCAGATCTACACGTTGCATATGATAGTTTTTTGGACAAAACTTAAGTTCAGTACTTATGTATTGTTCCTTAAGTTCTCTTCTTAAAATTCAGCCATGTGGCTTTTTTCACATGAGATGAAAACGTATTTTTAATTAAATACAACCAGGGCCGGCTCAATACATTGTGGGGCCTAAGGCGAAAATGTTATGTGGAGCCTTTCTCATACTATAATATTAAATTAATAAATTTTTTATTTAACTTTTTATATCAATTTTTATTTAAATATATTTTTTCTGTTTTTTAAGATACAAAGTTATTGAAAAAAATTTTGTATTCAAGTTTCTTTAACGTTTTCTTCAATATAACTAATCAACATTTTTTTTTTTGTGGCATAACTGATTATTTATACTTTTTTTTAGCAAAATTAATTTTTTTTGTTAACAACTAGAATATTATAATTAAAAACCCAAAAAAATATATATGCATATATACATAGAAACAAAGAAGAAATTGAACGTAAAATTTGTTTAAAAGTTTTTTTTTTGTGACTAAAATAATAATAAAATAAAATAAAAAAAATAAAAATAAAAAACCCCTAAGAGATAAGTATGTAGGGATGAGTGGTTGGAGATTACTATGCTACCACATGTCCCAAGGACCCTCGCCCAACCCAATTTGACGTGTCTATGCTTTGTCAGAAGGTTAAAGTTTCACAGTGTAGCAAAAGTATCAAACAACCAAGTAAACATTCTGAGAAAATAAAACAAAGTAGCAAGAACCAAACAACGACATAAGTAAGCAAGAATAAGACATTTCAGAGAAGTGCAAAAACCTCAAGAAGGACAACGCTCAACGGAGAGGAGGGTCCAATGTACTGCTAAGAAACGTATGAAAAAGTCACTCTCCAACAATTCATTAAAAATATTTGAGGTTTGAGGTTTGAGATTGATTTTGATTTTGTTTTTTTTGTCTTTTGATTTCTGTTTTGCACAGTCAATGTTTTTTTTTTTTTTGGGTGGTTTTTTTATATAAAAATTAATAATACTTTCAATTTATTGGTTAATATTTGGGGCTTAATTCATACTCTCAATGGTAAAGAAATATCTCTATTACTTAAATTTGATTTTTTCTTTTACTTTTATTGGTTAATATTTTAGGCCTAATTAATCTCGCAATGACAAAGAGATATTTGTATTGCTTAAATTTGGGGGCCTTAGGAACTTAGGGGGCCTTAGGCTTTTGCCTCAATTGCTTCATGCATTGAGCCGGCCCTGAATACAACCATATAGCGGAATTTGAATAAGTGAATTTAAGGAACAGCACATAAGTACTGTATATAAGTTTTGCCATAGTTTTTTAAGGGTGGTCTCATTAAATTTTTTTTTTTTTTTGCAATTTACACTAATTTAATAAAGAGTAATATATTTTATTATTACATTTTCATTTATTATAGGAACAATAACACATGTATAATAAATAAATAAACAAATAAAGATATATATATATATAATTTCTGTCGCACCAAAATGGAAACAAAACAAATTATTTTTTTCAGGAATTCAAAAGGCAAGTTAGATAAAATATTCATTTTTTAATAAAAGTTATTTATAACATTTTGAGTACCATTAAAAAGTATATAAAATTCAAAAATTATTCTTCTAGTTTTAAAAAAACTTTCTCCAACCCTATTTTTTCTACCCTGCAATCCAAAACACCAAAAAATGAATCTAAAATATTAATAACTTAACAAGGATTACTTGGATTAATTAGGAAAACAATTTATTGTTGATAATTGATTGAGGTTATTTTCTTTAGAAATTACTAGTTCATACACCCACAAAGATTATCAAATTAATGAACAATTATTAGCAAAATCTCAGAATTAAGTTTCTATATATGCGTTGTTATAAAATACTAACGATAAGATGAAAATACAATTGCAAAAGCTAAAATATGTCACTCATCTGATTTTATTTCGTTTGACTAACCTTTGATTTTCTCTGAATCAGTGACATTATAGAACATTTCTAATACAACTATTAAGAGCACTTTCACTACAAAAATTATAAATTTGTCCATCCAAAAGGATTTAAAAAAAGGACCAAAACTTAGTAAAGTATCATAATTATCTAAATTGATCGCTAAAAAAAAAATCAAATTCTAACTTGCAAAACAACTATTATTAACCCAAATCAAATCAAACCAATGGGATATAGAAAAAGAACTTGTGAGTAGGAATTGGAATATCAAAATAACTAAATATGCATAAAAATCGATACAAATTTATCAAAAAGATAAACAAATGTGATGTGACAATTAAATAAGCAATAACAGAAAGAATCATCAGTGGGACAAAAAAGTGGTTGAAATAATATAAAATTCCACCAAAAGAGGAACAATATGTGAGAGAGAGAGAGAGAGAGAGAGAGAGAGAGTATTAAGTTTTTTGTTGTGGACAATTTGGAAGGAATAGTGGAGAGAGGTGGAATGAAGTAAGAATAATTTTATATAAAATTTAAGATGGAAAAGGAATGGTGGAAGTAGATGAAAGGTTGAACAAATTGAAACTGTAAATTTAAGAAGGTGCAAATGAGAAACTTTAAAAATCTATAGAGAGAATCAAATGAAAAATTTTAAAAGACAATGATTGGAGGAGATGAAAAATTGAACAAAGTAAAAATTGCAAAAAATAAAAAATAAGAAAGGATGCTAAAAATGTGGTGTAAAGAGAGCTTTGTGAAATTCATTGCAATGCTATTTTTTTTACTTTTTTTGGTTTTTGATTGTTCATTGATTTTATTGTTTAGTTATAAACTTCTAATTTAAATTAAATGAATACATAAAGGCAAAAATTATATGTAAAGTTAAAACCATCTAAGATAAATGTGTAAAGTCAGTAATCTACTTATATAATTTTTGTAAAAGAAATTAGGAATAAAAAATAAAAAATAAAAATAATGATTATGTGGCATTGACGAGGTGAATGAGGGGTCGCAATAGAAGTTTGATAATAACAAATACTAGTTGCTAACCCGTGCGATGCACGGGATAATTAAATAAAAGGACAATTAACCAGCATCACGTTAAGGTAAAAGAATTAGTGAGAGACTGATTTTCCCACCAAGAATTTAAAAGAAAAAAATATTGATATAATAAAATCTAAGAAATTTAGAAATAGAAAATTGGGTTAATAATATGCATATTATAGACATTTTGCTAGTTAGCGTTTAAAAAAAAAAAGATCTGTCATAATTAAATAAAATACAATGGGAATAAATATTTAACTTCTATGCTTTTCTATAGTTTAGAAGTGTTGTCTAACGTAGAATGTTATTGGGTTGTAAGAAAGATTTTTATAAAATGTTAATACCATATATATATATATGCTTATATTGTCAATGTCTCACTGCACTGAAACCTACAAAGTAATTTACAATTCTTAAATTAATGAAGTAAAATTTCCAAAAGTTATATATACACACACACTCAAAACTAATGTAAACTACAAAGATAAAAACAAATCTTATTTAGTCGTAGTAATAACAATATAAACAATTCAAAACATGGAACATTATCAAATTTATAACACATAATTCCATTATCTTTTACGTTGAATCCAAACAAATAATTAATTGAAATTAATCCAAACAAATAATTAATCATCCAAAAATCAAAACTTTAATTAAGAAAACAAAAAATCACATGAACCCAAATAAAAATTCTCAATAAAGCAAAAACATATAAGGTAAAGAATTAAGATCAACTTACTAAGACGCAAATACCAAAAACCCTAAAACTTAAAGCTTACAAATTTTATAGAATCCCCTAAATTCTACTTCAAAACCAAACAAAACCCTTCTAATTCAAAAAATTCATATATAATATACCAAATAAAAATTTACCACACCTTGGGTTGGAAGACATGGGTTGCAGCTTTGATTTTTCTCCAAAAAATAGAGATGCTTCATCTGCCATATACAATATAAAATAATTATTAGAAATTTCAACCCAAAAACCAAACCCACAAAAACACTATCAAAATATAGAGATTAACCCAAATACTTAGAAGAAAATAATTACTAAACATAACAAAACAATAAGATAGAATGAAAATTTCAGGCACATATGAAAGCAAATAAAAAAGACAAAACCTACATTTTTTTTTTTTTTTTTTTTACGTGAGTCTCTCTCCTTCTTATTTTTTTTAATTTTAAAGTGAAGTTAAGTTTAGGATTTTGAGATGGTAATTGCTAGGGTTTTAAGGAGAGAAGAGAGAGTCCTACCAGGAGTCTTAACAATATAAATAATTCAAAACATGGAACATTATCAAATTTATAACACCTAATTCCATTATCTTTTACGTTGAATCCAAACAAATAATTAATTGAAATTAATCCAAACAAATAATTAATCAACCAAAAATCAAAGTTTTAATAAAAAAACAAAAAATCACATGAACCCAAATAAAAATTCTCAATAAAGCAAGAACATATAAAAATTTACCACACTTTGGGCTGGAAGACATAGGTTGCAGCTTTAATTTTTCTCTAAAAAATAGAGATGCTTCATCTGCCATATACAATATAAAATAATTATTAGAATTTCAACCCAAAAACCAAACCCATAAAAACACTATCAAAATATAGAGATTAACCAAAATACTTAGAAGAAAATCAATTCTAAATATAATAAAACAATAAGATAGAATGAAAATTTTAGGCACATATGAAAGCAAATAAATAAGACAAAACGTTATTTTTAAAGACAAAACCTAGAATAAAAAGAATTTACAATTTAATTTTCGTAATTATTTAATTTTGGTATTTTTATGCAAAAAACGTTATTTTAGGTCTAGGTGATTTATTTCCTTGTTTTTAGGTTCTTTTAACAAATTTGGTTCCTACTATGGTTAGGTATTAATTAGGGCTTATTTTAGAATATATTTTCTTGTCCATCAAGTTTTATGGAGCCCTTAAATAGGCCTCCAAGTTTGTATACGTTTTTCAATATTATTGATATTAATAAAAATTCAAACTTTTGTCTATTGTTTTTCTGGTGGATTCTATATAAGATATACAACATAAAATAAAAAGAATCTAAAATAAAAAGAAAAAGAAAATAGTGATGATGTGGAAAATTGTGAGAGTTTCAGAGGTTTCGGTTTTATATATATATAGATTACGCTTCAGTTCTTTTATATATATATATATATATATAGATTATGTTCATTTATTGAATAATACTCTGATTTGTAATGAAAGTAACATAAGCGGATGTTTGTATAGGTTTGGAGCAATGACAAATATGACAGTGTGGAGCACAGGGCGGTGGTGAATTCTACCAAGGCAAGGCTTTCTATTGCATTATTCTTCCTCCCAGCCCACCATACCACGGTGAAACCTCTCGAGGAGCTAGTAAACGAGCAGAACCCTTCCAAATACAGGGAATACAACTGGGGAAAATTTTTTGCCAGTAGAAATCGAAGTGATTTAAGAAGCATGATGTGGAAAACATCCAAATTTACCATTTTAGAATATCAGAGTAATTGTGGCAGTGTAAGGTTTATAAATCTACTAGCAAGAATGAGTTGTTTTAGATGCTTGCATTTGACATGCTAATAAAGAGACTCAGGCTTTGGAAACATATCAAACACTCGTATTGGTTATCTTATAACTTCTTTTTTTGATGTCTTTCTGTTTTGAAGTGCTATTCTAGGCCAATTTCAAGAAGAATTTTAAAGTGGAAGCTTCAAATCAAACTGACCTTTTCTATTACCTATAATAAAACGAGCTATGGCTCTTTTTAATAGTGTTGCGTTGCGTTTGTTTTTGTTGAGTCGCCTTACTAAATGCACCGTTTGACAGTTATTCAGTGTTTCGCATTCCACATGCCAAAACTCACCGTTTAGGGTGAAAAAAAAATCTTTGAATATTCAAAGAGCCAGTGAGCAAAAAAAAGGGGGAGAACAGGAGGGAGAGAGTGTCAAAGACAATCGATGAGACAGAAGGACTAGCAGGAGAGAGAGAGAGAGAGAGAGAGAAATGAGTTGGCTGTTAGGTCCTAAATAATATTATCACCAAAATTATCAATCCAAAATAATAATATGACACAAGAACATAAATGTTTACTTGGAAAACAATAAAATAAAAAAGGAAGAAGAAGCTGTCAAAAAAGAGTTGATATCAAATTATTAGTTTTTTTTGTGTTTATTCAAAGAATTGAAAAAAAAATATTAGAGATAAAATAGTTGGTAACAATTTAGTTGTTGTTTCTATCTAAAAATTGCTACAATTAGTAATTGAATTATCTTTAAGAGCTTGAGAGAATAAAATCTGATACTTTTTAAAAAATATTGCTAATAAAATGAATATAAAACCTTGATGATGCCTGTAGGCAATAAGAAAATCGGATAGAATTAAAAAAAGAAAGAAAAAAAAAAGAAAAAAAAGAAAAAAGAAAAAAGAGGAAGTTGGTATCAATGTATAAATAAATAAGAAAAGCGGAAAATGAGAGAAAGGTTTATGTCAACAATTAAGTTTTTGTATATATTTTTGAAATTGATATGAACAAAATGTAGGTTAATGTTTTTGAAAGTTCAAATAGCGTTGAAAACACTATGAACGTTTAGAGGCCCAATTACAAAATTACCAATTCAAGCTTTATATCAAACAATGTATGTGCGGAAAATGATAACAAGCTTATAACAGAATAGATAAACAATCTAAACCATAAATAATCACAATCACAGCAGTAATTAAATGGTAAAGATAAAGGGAAGAGAGATGCAAACACAAGGACAACACACGATGTGTTATCGAAGAGGAAACCAAAGCCCTCAACGTAAAACCTCTCCGCCGCCTTCCAAGCGGTCAATAATCCATTAGAAAATGTAGTTGGGATACATGAACAGTAATAGACCCTCCAAGTCTAATCTACCCAGGTACCTAAGCCCTCCAAACTTCCTGCTCCAACAAGGTTGCGCCGAACATTTTTCTTTTCTAGCTTACCGGATTCTACTACTAAACCATAACATCAACCAATGAACATTGGTTTCTTCCAAACTGCTTCCCTTAGCACCAAATGAACCTTCTCACAGACGTGGGTGTGATGAGAAAATGATTTGATCAATTACCTCTCAAGGATCTATCAATGGAGAGGAAGAGTAGAGGAATTTGAAGAGTCTCTTAGATGAAGATTGGGGATGAGGCAATCTTGTTTTTCTCTAGGGTTTCTCTCTCAAAATTCTCTCTAGAAGCTCTCTACATTTCGTGGGAATGAGGGGTATTTATACTAGGATGAGAATGGAATGTGAAACGTCAGTTTTTCCCAAACAGGGCATTCTAGCGACTTGACCTCGCGACTGGGTTGAGTCGCGAGTTCAAGCCGTGAGCTAACGGCCTGGCCAGCCTGAGACTTTTGTCCTGTAGTGCAATAGCTGGTGTGACTCTTCAGCTTCTGACATGCTTGGCACGTGTGCAACTTCTGGTAACTTGTAAGCCGCGAGTCACCCGCGAGATCCAGTCGCGAGTCTCTGTTTCTTTGCACAATCTTGAGCATTTCTTTATACTCTCTCACTCACTACCCTTACAAGTTTCCCACCTAAATACATGGTTACTAAGTGCTAAATTACAAGCAAGTTGACACGGAATAAAGAAAACAAGATGGTTGATAAAATTCAACCTTACAATCTTCTCCTTTGGCTATTACGTGACAAAACCCTAAAACAAACTCTAGACTTAACGCGTGACTATAGTTGGAAAACTTACTCAAACCTAGCTCTAGAATCTGTGAAACTTTTGAACCATAAGAACAAGTACTCCTGAAACACAACAACACAATAAGTTCATTGTATGCAGAAAACTTGAAATGCAAATGGAGCAAGTACAATGCGATCAAGCACAATGGAATAAAGTAATAAACCATGGCAAGACCAAAACAGGTAATCACTATAACCAAGTGATCACAATGCTCATTCACACTTGGAATGAACATCTGGACATTCAAGTTGACAAACACAAGGTAAATCACTTGAATGACCAACACTCAACCAATGCACAGTACATGAAGTATGTGCATCTAGGAAAAATCCTACAAGGGCACAAGAGTGACAGTACTTAGAAGAAAATGCATAACATTTAGTTATAAGTACTGATTTAGCAAAACACACAGGCTGCATAAAGCAAGGTACAAACCATAAAGCCTACAAGGTGCATAGAAACAAATCCTAAAAGCTTACAAAAACAATATGGGTATAAAGCATAAACATAAAGTACTGAATAATAATATAACATGGATACAGAAATATGATAAAAACTAAAGATAGACAAAAGCAATAAACAAAAGTCTGTTTGCTGAAATCTCTCCCTTTCGTTGAACTCCCCCTACCAACATCATCTCCCCCATTTTGTCATGGAATAGCTAGTCCTCATCATCTTCTAACTTTCTTTGAATTTGATCCAATTGAGCTTGGATAGAGGTGAACTTCGTATCCCACCGAATGTTGAGATGGTGCAAAATGGATGTAAGCCCGGACATCTTTGTACTCAGCTTATGGACAGATGCTACAATAGAGTCTAGCTTCTCTTCGACGGGGAATGAGTTGGAGTGCGAACCACTGTGGGACGCTGAAGCTTCTGTTTTGATTCCCTTCTTGCTATGGCCAATGCTAGCGTTGAATGTGCGCATGTTGATTAGACTTGGTTTTGTGCAGGGAAACTCATTCTCTGAAGGATGGAGCCCTTTAAGCTTCAAAATCCTTGAAATGAGACAGCAAAAAGGAATGCATATCCTTGATTCTGTTCGTAGAATAGTTTTGCGGAGGATATGAAAGATATGAGCACAAATGTCAATCTCTACATCAGAAATCAGATCATGAAGGAACAATGCACACCCGAGGTTCATATACCCTGTGCTGGATAGGGGATACAGGTTGTGAAACATGACGATCGTAAGCACCCTTAATTTTGGAGGAAGAGATGAAACACTGACTGAGTTCCCATTTGAGAAAAATTCCAAATCTTCTCCAAGAGCTGCTCTAAGTAAGTACTCATCTGGATGTAGATCATCATAAACTGGTGAGACTCCAAGTATTGGCCGGTTGATGTGCAGAATCTCTGCCAGGTATGTGGGAGAGACCAAGAAACTTTTTCCCCGAACCTAGCACTTAAGTTCATCTCCTTCAACTATTGCATTGGCATAAAACTCTTTAACCAAATTTTCATATGCATCATCAAGGTCGGAGAGAAGATAATTTCAATCATTTTGGGCAAACCATTGAGGGATGTCGGTGTCAAAAAGAGAATGTTGATCAACGACTCTTTCAATCAGTGGTGTAGCTTTTGTGAAATAATTTTCATGAGTCTGAAATGCAACATACGATTGGAACTTGTTAGGATCGAACACACCTGATGGGGAATGAGTCCTTTTTGGTCTAGGAGAAAAATCATCAATTTCAATGACAGGTTCATTCCCTTTGCAGCTACCTCCTTTCATAGCTGATCTCTTGAATGGAGACATTTTGACACTGCACCATGGTTTATCACAAACAAGAGAAACCAAACAAGACACCAAACATTATTAGCAATGTGTCAGATTCACACCACGGCTGATGAAGAAAACCCTAAACACTTGAGATTTAGGTTCAAACCATGACAATGAGTGTGTGTATACAACCAAAATCACAATAGCTACACAAGATAAAGAAGACCAGTGTACAACCCAACACAAACATACAATATAACCAGAAAATCAAAAACCCGTGTTCGAACAAGATAAAATGCAAACCACAATATCAACTTCACAAATCAAGAAAATAATGCTCAAATCAGTAAGTATGAAGTGAAAGAAAGAAAACCCATACCTTTTTGTTGAAGATTTAAGAAGAAATGATGCAGAAATGGAGGATTTTCAAAGAAATACTCGGAGTGTTTGTGAGAGTGAAATGGGGAAGACAATGAACAGTCACAAAACTTCGAGGGAAACACTGAAAAAAATTTTTAAAAACTGTCTTTAAAATGCAAAACACGCGTTTTTCGCTACTGGATTAAGTCGCCAATAAGTCGCCAGGGTAAGCCGCAAAACACTGTGAAACCAAGATTTAAAAAAAATCTTCTAAGTGTTTTTTGCGACTGGAAGATCTACCCGCGAGAAAGTCACGAGATGAGTCGCGAAAATCTCTGAGTGCCCTTCGCGACTGGACCTTCCACCCACGAACAAGTCGCCACACTGAGTCGCGAAAATCATAAAAACTCAAATTTTGAAAAATTTTCTAATTATTTTTCGCGACTGAGCCCTTGACTCGCCAGTGAGCCGCGAATAATTTTGGAGTGAGCTTGCGACTGGAACATGCGACTGGACCTACCCGCGACTGAATCGCCAAAACAGGGCAACACTATTTTTGAAAATTTTGACATTTTTGTAAAAACAAAATACTTTCCAAAAACAAACTAAAACACTCAAAAATCTTTTTGTGTTTGATCAACAAGGATTGAGTATGTGAAAACACATTTAAACAAGTACAATTACACAAATGAATATAGCATTCATTGAACATAGACTTGTGTGTTGTGTGTGGGTATCAAAAATGAGATAGTCCTTAGTCTAATGTGAAGCTTCAATGATCAATTCAATCAAGGCATACACAACTAACACTAGATAATGTGACCCATCTCAATTATAGAAGTATGCATATATGACCTCCTACATAAACTTGAGTACATTTCTTTGAAGCTTTTCATTTGGCTCCATTTTTAACATATCATTTGATCTTTTTGAATAAACAAATCTCATTGAGAGATCGATGCCTGAAATTTTTAATATTCCAATTTGATGAGTTAGCCTTTGGCTTTTTGGGCATCATACATTTTATTTTGGTTGCTTTCCTTTTTTCTAGTCAAATACTAGTATGTGCGACAGGTTTTTGCAGCTCAATATCTCTTTTCATTTGGAGATTTACATTTGGTGAGCTCTTTGAGTAAAACAATAAAATAAAAGTAGGAAGATATATAGGCACAAGTCTATGCATGTCTCAAGATCAACAAAACCATTCACTAATCATTCATGACAAGGTTGAAGATCTATTTACAACAATCACATAGATTTCAGAATTTCTTCCACAATGATATGAGTGCATAAGAGACAAGCTAAGCTCGTTAAATGCACAAAGCCATAAGTACAAAGGTACAAAGAAAAACATGCTTTGAGACAAAACTCAATAAAGCCGATCAAACTTTTTGGATTTTCTACTTTTTATGGGTTTTTAGATTTTTGACACAAAAGCAGTAAAAGATTGATCAAAAACATAACAACAATGAGAAATAACATAAAAACAATGCAGACAAAAGTAAGTAACACAATGCAAACACGAACACAATGAGATTTCATGGAAGAGTGAGTTCAAGGAATGATACCAACACCAATTGTCTTACGCAAGGATTCAAACCTCGGGCCATCAAGAGGTTTGGTGAATATGTCTGCCTTTTGATTGTCAGTATTGATGAACTCTAGACATACTGTCTTGTCCTCTACCAAGTCCTTAATGAAGTGATAGCGAATCTCGATATGCTTTGATTTGGAGTGTTGAACTGGATTTTTTGACAAGTTTATGGCACTAGTGTTATCACAGAACACACACATAGTGTCTTGAGAAATTCCATAGTCATGTAGTAGCTTTCTCATCCATAACAATGGTGCACAACAACTTCCTGCTGCAATGTATTCAGCTTCATCCGTTGAAAGGGATACTGAATTTTGCTTTTTGCTCATCCATGAAACCAAGTTATTTCCAAGATAGAAGCACCCACTAGAAGTACTTTTCCTATCATCAATGCACCCTGCCCAATCAGCATCTGTATCCCGCCAAACACTCATTCGAATCTTTTGTATACCAAATCCCATAGTCAAATGTGCCATTTACATAGCGAATGATTCGCTTTACTGCTGTTAAGTAGGATTCTTTCGGAGCAGCTTGGAACTGTGCACATACCTCGACACTGAATGCAATATCTAGCCTACTTGCTATGAGATAGAGAAGACCGCCAATCATACTTCGATAAAGTGTTGGATCGACGTCAACACCGGCTGCATCTATGCTTAGCTTTGCCGAGGAACTCATGGGAGTAGAAGTATGTTTCTTAGAGTCCAGGCCAAATCTTTTGGCAAGATTTTTGGCATACTTCTCTTGAGAAATAAATATTCCGTCTCTCCATTGTTTCACTTGAAGCCCTAGAAAGTAGTTCAACTCCCCCACCATGCTCATTTCAAATTCCCTTTTCATTTCTTCCAAGAACTCATGAGCTAGTTGATCAATTGTGGATCCAAATACAATATCATCCACGTACACTTGAGCAACAAGGAGGGATTTCTTATCTCTTTTAACAAACAATGTTCGATCTGCTTGACCTCTTTTGAACCCACGATCCAATAGGTAAGTAGTGAGATGATCATACCATGCTCTTGGTGCCTACTTCAACCCATATAAAGCTTTCTTCAATCTTAGCACATGACCCGAAAAGTGAGGATCTTCAAACCCCTTTGGTTGCTCAACAAAGACTTCTTCATTTAGTAAACCGTTCAAGAAGGCACTTTTTACATCCATTTGGTACAGCTTGAAATCCATGATGCAAGCTATGGACAAGAGAATTCGAATGGACTCTAGTCTTGCTACCGGAGCAAACGATTCATCAAAATCTATGCCTTCCACTTGAGTATACCCTTGAGCCACCAATCTAGACTTATTTCGGACAACTTCACCATCTTCATCTGTTTTGTTCTTAAAGATCCACTTGGTGCCAATCACATGTGTATCTTCAGGCCTTGGAACCAATTCTCATACATCATTTCTAACAAATTGATGTAGCTCATGGTGCATAGACTCTACCCAATTCTCATCTTTTAGTGCTTCTTCTACCTTTTTAGGTTCAAATTGAGCAAGATAATAGTTGTATGTCACATGGTTAGCACTATACCTTGGTCCTTTTCTCAACCAAAGTCCCTCATTTACATCCCCAATAATATTACTTAATGGGTGATTGAGAGTCACTCTTGATGAAGGTTTCTTGGAAGTTGAGAGTTCCTCATCACGAGAAATTGGGGTTGAACTTCTGGAGGTGTGAGTGGACTTGAGACTTCTTATGTTGATCTAGTCTCTCTTCTTGATATAGGAGGTGTGGACTCCTTTACGGGTGTTTCTTTCTCAGCATCATCACTTAGTGACATATCATCATCATCCTCATTCTTCTTGAGTTTGAGCCCTTTTCCATCATCCTCAATTTCCTTTTCTGATATGGTGTCGTCTATGACCACATTGATTGACTCCATCACCGTCTTAGTACGCTTGTTGTACACTTTATAAGCTCGGCTATTTGTGGAATAACCCAGGAATATTCCTTCATCACTCTTAGCATCAAATTTTTGTGGATTTTTCCTGTCATTTAGAATGTAACACGTGCTTTCAAATATTCTGAAATACTTCACCTTGGGTTTCTTCTCTCTTCATATTTCATATGACGTCTTCTTTGTCCCTGCTCTGAAATAGATTCTATTACAAATGTGACAAGATTTGTTCACAGCTTCAGCCCTGAATCTTTGTGGTATATTTTTGTTGAGTAGCATGACTCTTACCATCTCTTGGATCACCCGGTTCTTTCTTTCAACCACCCCATTCTATTATGGAGTCTTTGGGGCTGAAAATTCCTTCTTGATACCATGCTCTTCACAAAAAGTTTCAAATTTAGCATTCTCAAATTCCTTCCCATGATCACTTCTGATTTTGACTATGGGAACTCATTTTTCATTCTGCAGTCTCTTGCATAGCCTTTGCAATTTATCACATGCTTCGGACTTCTCTCTAAGGAATTCTACCCAAGAGTACCTTGAGAAATCATCAACTACCACCATAATGTATCTCTTTCCTCCTAGGCTTTTAGTTCTCGTAGGCCCCATTAGATCAACGTGAAGGAGCTCTGAACACCGTGAGGTAGCAATCACATTCACCTTGTGATGGCTTGCCTTTGTTTGTTTTCCCATTTGGCATGCTCCACATATAGTCTTCTCCACCTTTTCAAACTTTGGAAGTCCCTCAATTGCCTCAAGTTTAGAGACTTTAGATACTTGTTTGAAGTTTGCATGTCCAAACCTGTGATGCTAAAGTTTCAGCATATCAACATGAGCACTTCTACACGAAATAGGTGCCGTAGGAACTACTCCATAGCAATTATTAGTAGTCCTATTTCCCTCCAAGACTTGAATCCCTTTTTCATCTATGATTATGCACCCCTGCTTTGAGAATTGGACAAGAAAGTCCTCATCACATATTTGAGTGATGCTTAAGAGATTCACCTTCAATCCTTTAATGTATAGCACATCTCTCAATAGAGGTAATCCTGGTATTTCAACTGTCCCTTTGCCAAGAACTTGAGCATAGCTCCCATCACCAAAAGTCACATAATCACAAGCTTTCTCTTTAAGTTTTTAAATAGTGATTTATCTCTTGTCATATGACGAGAACATCCACTATCAAGATACCATAAGCATGAGTTAAAAACCTTCAATGAGGTGTGTACAAACATACAAGCATGAGACAAGCATTCTTGACCACCAAACATAAATTCATCTTTATTTTCCATGCTTCTGCCAGATTGAATTTTCTTTTTTAGATTATCAACCTTTTCACACAATGTTCTATTTCTTTTTTTGTATTTCTCAATCAAAGAGTTAGATTCACATAAACTATTGTGTAAGATGTGGTTCTTATTTTCAAAGTATTTCAGCATGTGAACGAACATCCTAGCATGTTTCCTGGATTTAATTAACTCTAAGAGTTCATCTTTAGAATACCCTTCAAACATACTCATAGAGTCATTATCACAAACATCTAAACCATAATTCAGCATGACCCTTTTCACAGTTGCATCCATAGCCAAGGGGTCTAGGATCACACTCAGGTATTAAAACCATAGCAAGTGTACCCGCTCTAATACCAATTGAAAGTTCGAATAGCGTTGAAAACACTATGAACGTTTAGACCCCCAATTACAAAATTACCAATTCAAGCTTTATATCAAACAATGTATGTGCGGAAAATGATAACAAGCTTATAACAGAATAGATAAACAATCTAAACCACAAATAATCACAATCACAGCAGTAATTAAATGGTAAAGATAAATGGAAGAGAGATGCAAACACAAGGACAACACGCGATGTGTTATCGAAGAGGAAACTGAAGCCCTCGGCGTAAGACCTCTTCGCCGCCTTCCAAGCGGTCAATAATCCACTAGAAAATGTAGTTGGAATACATGAACAGTAATAGACCCTCCAAGCCTAATCTACCCAGGTACCTAAGCCCTCAGAACTTCCTACTCCAACAAGGTTGCGCCGAACTTTTTTCTTTTCTAGCTTATCGAATTCTGCTACTAAACCATAGCATCAACCAATGAACATTGGTTCCTTCCAAACTGCTTCCCTTAGCACCAAATGAACCTTCTCACAGACGTGGGTGTGATGAGAAAAAGATTTGGTCAATAACCTCTTAAGGATCTATCAATGGAGAGGAAGAGAGTAGAGGAATTTGAAGAGTCTCTTAGATGAAGATTAGGGATGAGGCAATCTTGTTTTTCTCTAGGATTTCTCTCTCAAAATTCTCTCTGGAAGCTCTCTACATTTCGTGGGAATGAGGGGTATTTATACTAGGATGAGAATAGAATGTGAAACATCAGTTTTTCCCAAATAGGGCATTTTGGCAACTTGACCTCGCGACTGGGTTGAGTCGCGAGTTCAAGCCGCGAGCTAACGGCCTGGCCAGTCTGTGACTTTTGTCCTGTAGTGCAACAACTGGCGCGACTCTTCAGCTTTTGACATGCTTGGCACGTGTGCAACTTCTGGCGACTTGCAAGCCGCGAGTCACTCGCAAGATCCAGTCGCGAGTCTCTGTTTCTTTGCACAATCTTAAGCAGTTCTTCACACTCTCTCACTCACTATCCTTACAAGTTTCCCACCTAAATACAGGGTTACTAAGTGCTAAATTATAAGCAAATTGGCACGAAATAAAGCCAACAAGATGGTTGATAAAATTGAACATTATAATTTTGATTTATAACAAAAGAGGATTGGAATCTCTTATGACAAAGAGCTAAAAGAAACCTAGATCAAATATTAATAACTTCGATTCCAAAAAAAGATTAATGAAATAATATGTAAAAAACATTCTTAGTTAATTTAAGGACTTGTCTGTGTCAGAAATCATTGTTCTATCCTTGAAGTATTTTTGACATTTCCCTGTTCGAGGGAACATCAAAAAATCTTTATGTTGTTAAGCATTTCTGCTTGATTCAATAAGAGTGTATGAAATTTGTTATAAGAATTAAAAAATAAAAATTGATAGAAATAAAAGAGCTTATTTGCCATAAAACCTATTGATAAGAACAATCCAACAAAAGAAAAAGATTGATAAGAACGAAAGATATGTTTTATTGAACAAAACTCTATTGATGTTTACCAAAATCAGATATTGTTCTGAGTTAGTGCAAGTCTTTGGTATCCGTGATATTGTGCCACTAAATCATTTGATCCGGATACAAAGCTAGAAGTTAGTAACTGCTATCAAGATTCAGAATCATAAAAGCTTTCCGCCATTAGGCGTAAGTGGGTGCTACAGTAGAAACATAATCCAAGAAAGAATACTTGAGGTCGATGACCTGCTCTAACTCTGACTCGCCAGGCCCACAATGTTTATTTCCATCTTTATTTGTCACAAACATAGTCTTAAAACGGTAGTTGTTCAAATTAGAAAATACATGAGATATGTAGCAACTGTATAAAATTTTTACGACTGCCATTTACCTCTCCTATTGTCTTTATGTATGGACAATGCTAGATTTTCTTTGGCAAATAACTCCACTCAGTTTTGCTCCATTGCAATTTGGATGGTGGAGAGAGAGGATAGGGGAAGGCGGCCAGAATGTGACAATTTTTTAGTATATTCTGTTTCTCTCTCCATCTCCTCCCTTCTAAACATATCATTGAAGTTAGCGCTGAGATTTATATATATATAAACTTCATTTTCTAGCTGTGTTAGTGCAATAGTCATAGACCACGTGTTTGGTCCTAACCCACTTCAGCTGGTGGCTCTGGTGCACATTGAGCTTGGTCAATGTGGGCTCATTCCACCAATACCTCTAGTCCTCGAAAAATTATATTATATTTCGGGTGTATATGCCATCTCTCTCACAACACTGTGTGGGACCCAGCTGTTGTTAGGGCTGTCCACGGATCGGGCCAGGTCGGTTTTAGGCCCAAACCGAACTCGACCCGATTGGAACGGGTTACTGAATTTCAGAACAGAATTCGACCGAATATTTGGGTCGGATCCGACATTCCGGGTTATCGGTTGTCCGGGTCGGAGTCATCGGTTTGACGGGTCTGGGCCTCAGATTGGGCTGGACTTTTTTACATAGTTAAAATTTTGAAAATTTCATTTTTTGGGGCCTTTTTAGCCCAAATTACACGGTTTGGCAATCTGCTAAACCCCATTGATTTCAGATTTTTTGAATTCCCTATATTTCAAATTGGGCCTCATTTTACTTAATTTATTGGGCCTTCAATCAGAACATATCTAAAAGGCCCAAAAAAGGGCTATTCCTTTTATCACCTGTGATTAAAAGTTAAAACAACATACCAAAATCCTTTTTCTTTTTTTAAATCACCTGTGATCTGAAACAAGATGCTACTATCAATCCAAATACATAATTTTCCCACATTATCCACAAAAAATAAACACAACAAATAATATGTAATCTGTTGCTCAAAAAATATAATAATAATAATAATAATATGTAATATGTTAAGTGTTAAGCAGTAAGTTGCTCAACACCTATAAAACCTGCCATCCACAAGAATTAATATTTCCAGCAACAAATAAATCACAACAGATAATATACTTAGTAACATAGAGGCAGTTACTGCAAGTTTTTTAGGCAGCAACCCATAAGGCAGAAAGCTTGGTAGTTATACAATGTTCCAAGCAATATAATTAGTTACAACAATCAAATACCATAGGTATTTCAAAAAAATAGCTTTTCCAAAGCATTGAATGACTACTCTATAGTTTATAAGTCGATAACTAATAGAAAAGAAAACCTATGAACTAAGATTTCTTTTCTATAAGTATTGACAGTTGAGTATTGCTACAAGTTAGAAAAGCAAAATGTCCAAAAAAGCTTCCAGAATATTCCCAAAATGCTGCCTTCTTTACAAAATAAATTACCATCCTCCTACAATAGACAAAAAAATATTCAACAAACAATACATTAGTACCAAATACAAAACCAACTAGTAAGGAAACCAAGTTTATAATAGTAGGGGGCTGAAGGCAGAATCATACCAAGTCAGTGATTAATCATCAATGCTGATTAAGGGTCGCTTGCTTGAAGTGGAGCCCTTGCTTGAGCTGGTATTTGCGGTTGCACTTGTTGTTGGTTGTTGATTTAAAACTAAAAAAGAATAGGAAATAAACACAACAGATTAAATTTTGGTTGAATACATGAGACATTCAATAAAATTAATAGACTAAGTTTCAGAATTTAAACATATTACCTAAGTCAAGTAACTCCTCCTCCAATGCCTCCACATCATCCCTTGATTGGCGATGAGAAATTAGAACTATGGCTTGAAGCCAATTTTGTGAACATACAACGTTTTGAACCATTAGAGGAGACAGTGAACTTCGAAATGGATCAACAATTCGACCTCCAGTGCTAAATGCTGCCTCAGATGCAACAGTGAAAACTGGCACAGCCAGCACATCCTTAGCAACTTTAGATAACACTTGGTACCTATTACAATTGTCCCTCCACCACTCCAATATTTCAAAATTCACATCCTTTCTACCATCACAGTTTTCAGCCAAATACTTCTCAAGCTCATTACTACAACCTACAGATTGCTCAACTTGCAAAAAACGTTCATATCGCGAGTGAACCATCACATATGGATCACTAGCATCACTTTCCAATTCTGCCCTCTCACTCCCACTTTGTTCTTGCACATTTGGTGAATGAATAGAAGTGTAAAAATTATACAACTTAGACAAAAGATCTTTCACCTTATCAACCATAACTTCTGCAATCGCATTCCCATAAATTTCAGAAAATGAAAACTTCAAAAACCTCAATTTTTTTCGTGGATCAAGAACCACAGCCACATACAAAAGAGGATTAATTTTCTTCCCTTCCCCCCAATACTTCTCAAATTTAGTTTGCATGTTTGTGGCTGTGCTTTTCAAGAGAGTGTTTTGGGATTTAACTAAATTGGAAATACTCTCCTGAATAACAAAGATCTCATCATAGAATGCATTTGAAGTAACGTACAAAGAACCAGAAAATTTCTTCGCTGCATTATAAAAAAGCCTTAAGAAAGTCACAAATGCCCTACAATTTTGAAAATCAGTCATACACGGAGACCCCAAACCACCACTATCTTCCTTGGTCCTAAAGTACGACGAATAACCATCATCTTCAAAATCCATTCGAAGGAACACTTTCTCAAATTTTTCAGCAGTTTCTAACATGATATAGGTTGAGTTCCACCTAGTAGGTACATCTAGACTAAGAAGACTCTTGGACTCCATACCTAACCTCTCCATAAAACTCCTAAAAGTTTGGCTTCTATTGGGTGAGGACTTCACATACCTCACAGCTTCACGCACCTTAGCAACAGATGCATCTATCTCTTTCAAACCCTCCCCCACAATGAGATTTAGTATATGGGCACAACACCTCATGTGCATGTACTCATTTCCTAAAACTGTCCCATTCCAATCTTTAGTCACCCTTTGCAAAAATTTAATTGTTGTTAAATTTGAGCTAGCATTATCCACTGTCAAGGTGAATATCCCATCAATACCCCACTCACGCAATGACATCTCAATCTTTCTACCTATAGTCTCCCCCTTGTGGTCTTCAACTTGACAAAAATTTAAAATTCTCTTATGCAATTTCCAACCATCATCAATAAAGTGACATGTGAGACACATATAATTTAGATTTTGAATAGAAGTCCATGTGTCCGTAGTGAGACACACCCTACAACCCTTCAAGGATTTCCTTAGCTTCTCTCTCTCACTATTATAAATGCCTATCACATCTCTAGCCACAGTTTGACGAGATCGGATATCCTTTAATCGAAGCTTAGGTTGTAAAGTAGTTACATATTTCTTAAACCCATACCCCTCAACATACCTAAAAGGCAACTCATCAATTATAATCATTTCGGCCAATGCCTTTCTAGAAGCCTCAACAGAAAAGGATGTTGACACAAGGTGGAATCCATCTTCTCCATCCTTTTTGGGTTCAAAAGCTAATGTTTTCTGCCCTTTAACTAGATCATCTCTATTAGGGTTCTTGGGACATATTGGCACATGGGCTAACAAATTACTAGTACCAGAAGTCTTACTATCAGCATTATACGATTTTTGACAATAATTACAAATAGCCTTAGTTTTACTAGTATCACCCTCACCTATCTTTACTTTTTCAAAGTGACCCCAAACAACAGACTTTTTCCTACCACTACAAGTACCACTAACAGGGGCTATCATACTCACTTGGCATGGTGGAATTGGGGGCAACTCAGAAGCAGCAGCTGCTTCAAATTGGGTAGCAGCAGAAGCTTGGGTAGCAACAGAAGCTTCAACTTGGGTGGGAATAGCACCATCATCTTCTGTAGCAGCTGGTGTTTGGACAGAGGGTTCATTAGTGGGGGTTTCCATGACCTAAAAAAACAAAGATACGTATTAGCAAACTAGGGTAACAAGTATAATTCATAGCTCTAATAATAAATAATAACCACATAAACCAAAAAGGAAAACCAGTATCTTGCAAGATCACAGATATAATCAGAAGAGATTATTAGAAAGAAAGATCACAGAATATCATGAAATTATTTTTTTTAAAAAAATTCTACAAACACACTCTGCCTCCATTGAATTCTTTGTACAAACTAATAGAAAAGCAAAATCAAAAGCATCTGCAAGCCACATTAATGAACCTCTCATGAATTACATTCAATAGTTTCCCTTTCAACAATCTTATATTTATCATTTAAATTACTCCGCCCCTTTTTGTAAAAGAAACATCAAATAATCACCAGAGTCACTACATGTTATTATTATTTTTTTTTTTACTAAACACAAATGGCATACAATATCAGTGAATGAGTTGGCACCTCAACCACATAAACCAAACATTAATAACATTAACACAAACCATAGGTAATGAGTAAAACACACATGACACAGATAGAGATAAGTCAGCATACAAGGTGATATGTCAACCACAGCAACCAAAAATGACAATATTTAAAAACTTAAACTAGAACCTATCAAAAAAAATGCAGGACACCATACCATAAACCTTAAACCCAACCATTTGAATTTCCAATAAAACAGAAGGAGGTTACATTTATGATTTTGAATTATCAAAAACTTACAAAAGCCAGAGAAAACTGCAACACAACTAAACTAGGCCCAACATGTGAGCTGACATTTCTATCTAAAGGTTTAAAAAAAATGAATCAATAGACCTAGTGGTGAAAAGTAAACTTCTTGCTGCCATGTGAATTTCGTTCACTAATAAGCACAAATAATGAGGAACAACATGGCCTGTTTCAAACAAAAGATCCGTTTCCTCAACAATATAGTCACAAACATACTCATGATAGAAGGATCAAGTACATGGTCAACCATGATTCTCAACATATTAACACAAAATATTTATCAGGATCAGCCAAATGTGTTCAAGGACCTTAAACCTAGAAAACCCAACCATTTGAATTTCCATTACAACTAAACCACAAAACAAACTAAAGCCAGAAAACCGAACTCTCATTTCAACTAAATCCTTCCACATAAACCAAAACCCAGAATAAAAAAACACTAAAAACCCATTTTCATACACTCGAAACAAAGATCTAAAAACCCATTTTCATCATCAAATGAAAAACAAACACAAATATACAAATATAACTACAAGTATATACATATAAACATATTCAAAAAGTACCTTTAAGAAAACCGGGTTTCAAACTTGAGGCAGATAATGATACTTGGAGTCAACTTTCAATCCTGTATAAAATTAAAACAGGATCAAAATTGATTAAAGAAAAGAACAAAGAATAAAGTAAAATAGTTAGGGTTTCTAAGTTTTTTTTAGTTAGGGTTTCATAGTATGAATCTTTGGGTTTATTTGATTTTAACATTTGATTTCCATAACAAATGAAATCAACGAGACTAACAAAAAAGAAAGATGAGAAACAAAGAAAATTACCTTACTGACTCAGTGAAGAGTACACAGTGGCTGGGTGAGGACTAAACACCGGCGGTAGCTATGGAGAGAGTGGACAGCGGCAGCGGCGCTAGGCATTGGAGGTGGAGAGGGGAGTGGGTAACGGCATTGTAGGCGGCTAGGGTTTGTACTTTGGATTTGGAGTAACGGTTTAGACTTTATAGAGTGTGAGATTGTGAGAGTTTGAGAGAGTTTGAGAGAGCCAAGTAAAGAAGTGAGAGTCTGAGACTGAAGAAATGAAGATTGAAGAGGTGAGGAAGAGTGAAAATGGGGGGAGGAGGCGTGAATGGGAAGCCATGAGTCCATGCCTGAACTCTGTCTCTGAAGTGAAAACTGAAGAGTGAAGAGACTCATGAAAGGAAGGGAGAGATATCAGATCTTTCCCATTTCATTCGCACTGTTAGATTGGCTTTTAATCTTGAATTATAACCGTTGATTTAGAATGGATTACTGTGCCACTGTTACCGGTCATATCATGCTTAGTAAATCAGTTTTACTCTCTTCATCAACACCATTAATTTTAAGTTTTAATTTAAGATGGACGGCTGATCTTCATTGGGACAGTGTGTGCTTTGAATCTCGGGCTGAGTGGGTATGGGCTACTCTTGCATGTGTCAAATCAATACAGGATTTTTTTTGTTTATAAATAATTCGGTCGGTTCGGTTTGTATGGGTAAAAAATATTGAAATCCGAATCTGAACCGAATTATTCGGATTTTCTACTTGCCAACCCGTGACCGACCGTAGAGTGTATTCGGAGCCGCCCGTGGACCTTCAGTTCGGGTGGGTTCGATCGGGCGGGTCGGTTGATCCGGGTCAATGGACACCCCTAGCTGTTGTGAGAGAAATGGCATATACACCTGAAACATGATATACTATCTCCTAGTCCTCCCCCAATAAAAACACTCCTGACTCCTCTAATCAACTTGAACACCAGAATAATCATCACCAACCCATAGAACGCTTTTTTGATTCAAGGACTAAAATAGATAAAATACAAAATCAGGACTAAAATGGGAGTAATAACAAAAATAGTATTTCTGCCATATTTAAATTCACGATCTTCTTTCACTTCTCCATTTTATCACTTCTGTACTTTTCCTTTTCTTCTTCCTTCACACTTATCATTTTGTTTTTCTAAGAAATGAGTTCTTCACTTGTTCTGTGTTCTTCAGTTTGTCCTCTAATTTCTCCTCATCGATCTCCAGTTTGTGGTGGAATCAAATTGGGTTGGGCCTGTCCTCACTTTGTTCTCTATCTCTATTTTTTTCATTTTTTAAAAAATTCAAATAAAAATTAGTTCAATAAATCGTATTGAGATTGTGTTAATTGTAGTACTTACTTCATATGATAAATTTTGCTGTTCCATTGGATTAATTGTGTTGTAAATCGAATTGATTTTAATGGTTTCATTAATTGTGTTCTGTTGTTCCGTGTGATGATATATTGATTTAAATATACCTTAATGAATTTAGACCTTTGATTTTTCCTGAAGCAACCCTTAATTGCCTATGTATCTTAATAAACAGTTTATACCAACGGCAAATTGATTTTATATAGATTTTATAGAATTTAGATTTTCTTATGTGTTAAACAGTTAATATCTTAATTTTTTTTTTCTTTAAAAAGAAAATAGAAAAATTCTTTGTGACATTGGTTGAAAAATTCTTTAGCATTCCCATATAAATTTATATATATTTTCACTAAATTTTCCACTGTTTTTTCAGGCTCTGATCTAAATGTGGCTGATAATAAGAATGAGACTTATAATGATTTGTTACAAACAATTTCTGAAGGCATGCTTAGGGTTGATTTGGATGCAATGCTAAAAGCAAATGGTACCCTGGAGTATTTTGTAAGTACACATAAAAACACAATCTGTCAGAGTTATTTTATTTTATTTTTGTTTCTTTTTCTTATTAGAAATTAGTTTGGTGTGGTTGCTGGATGCGTTCTATTTTTTTATTTTATTTTTTATTTTTAGAGGGAAAAGACTACTTACTTAAATTAAGGAAGGTTGGCTAAATTGAGCTATGGGTCAACATGGACTCTCCCTATTGATGTTGACCCATTGCACTCCAATGGCTCAATCAACTCTTGGATATAAATCAACTCTTGGGCTCTAAAATTTTTGCCTCAGAAATTTTCAATTCCAACGATTTTTCTCTACATTAACTAACATTAGAAGGCATCCTAACGCTGCTTTGATCTCTCCCTTATCTCTCTATCTTTAGCTGGGTTCTGTAAAAAAAAAAAAAAAAAAAAAAAAAAAAAAGATCTGAAAGGGAAAATAAATCTGCAAAAAAAACCTAGCATCCTAGCAATCTAGCAAATCTAACACCACAGCCAACTCACTGAACCATCAAGTCAAAACCTCAGCAAACTACTACCTCCAACACCACCACCGATGTGAGCCACCGCCTAAAAACTTAGATCGGGAAGCAAAAACAAAGAAACAAGAAAAACAAAATCGTGAGAAGAGGAAGCATTTAACTCACGAGATTGGAGCAGCGGCGAGCAGTAGAGTAACCTGATTTTCGAGATCGGCAGAGATCGAAGAAGCGGAAAGCGGTGGTAGTGAGATCAGCGAGATTTGAGTGGGCTGTCAGTCTCTTTCGTGTCCCTCTTATTCTTTGATGAATAATCTGTCTTTGTGCATACACAACCAAAACAAAGAAAAGTAGTTGCAGTAAGGTCTGTTTGGTAGCTTAGTTTTAACACACATTTTCATATTTTAAACAACATTACACACTTTTTTACACACTTTTTCGTTCACATGTATATCAAAAACACTCAAACAACACTAGCCTCTGAGCACGCTCTTACGCGTGTGCTCACAGGCTCTTCTATTTTTTTTGGATAAGGGTTAATATAGAGCATTTATCATAATTTGGGATTACTACATTTTTCAATCACAAAAAACCTAGGGGTGTGATGAGTATTATGTGTTTGCAGGTGAAATAATTTTTTATCACACCCTTAGGTTTTTTATTGTGATTGAAAAATGTAGTAATCCCAAATTATGATAAATGCTCTAAATGAACCCTTATCCAAAAAAATAGAAGAGCTTTTGAGCACGCGCGAGCTCAGAGGCTAGTTACTATTTAAGGAGTTTCACTCCTTTCTAGATCGAGCATTTTTTTAGTTTCAAAATATTCTAACACTTCTAGATTCAAGTAGAGACAAAATTAAAGAAATCAAATAAAAATACATTTTTAACTTCTACTAAAATATTGTCTATACAAAATAAGACCACACTTTTTTTTGTGGACGGAATAAAAAAATGATCATGTGTAAGTTATTGTAATATAACTATGTTTCCTATTATCTATCTTTTATCTTTTTACTGTACTATTGTGAAGAGAAAAAACCTTTTGGTTTCACATTTTGTAAATACTAACTCATATGAATTAGTAGCCTCTTCACACGTGTGCTACACATATTTAGAGGCTCTCTCTTTTTTCTTTTTTTTTTAATTATAATCTAATTAAGTACAAAACTTTTCATTTATCATAATTTGAGGTTGATGCATTTTTCAGTTACAAATATACTTAAGGATGTGATGAGATTTATGCATTTTCAAATGTATTTATATTTTGTGTTACATCTCATTACACCTAGGAATTTTTGTGTTAGTATTTTTTTTCTCTTTTATTTTTATTAAATGAAAAGCATCCAAGATCCACGTTTATTTTTGTTTGGGTGTTGTTGTAGATGTTTTTTTTTTTTTTTTTTAATATTATTATTTAAAATGTAGTGTTTTAATCCTAAAATTTATCCATATACTACAAATCCGTAAAAAAAAGTTAAAAAGCGCTTAAATTTAAAATTTAACAACTACACCTTTTTATTTTATTTTTTACGATAAAAGGCTGACATTTTCAACTGGTGGTGTTGTTGTTTTTTTTTTATTATTAATTTTATTTATGACAGTTATCATTTTTTGTTTAATCCTAAATGTAGTTTTTTAATCCTAAAATTTAGCCACTTACTACACATTCATAAAAGAAGTAAATAAAAGCTTAAATTTAAAATTTTGCAACTATTTTTTTAATATACAATCAAAGGCTCATAGTTTGTTTGTTTGTTTGTTTGTTTTTTTTTTTTTTTTTTTTTTTTTTGGTGTGTTAAAGGAAAGGCTCAACAGTTATCAATTTTTTTAATCCATAAATTTAGTTTTTTAATCTTAAAAGTTAGCCACTTACTACACATCTATAACAATAGTTAAAAAGAGCTTAAATTTAAAATTTATCAACTACCTTTAAAACCAAAAATAGGTACATAACGTTTTTGATACTGTAGAAAATTAATACTTAAAAAAAAAATGTAAATTGAATTTCACATAGAATTATACAAATGATAAATATAGTTTATGTTACAAAAGGAATTTTTTAACAACAATTTCTTAAATAACAACCACTTCATTCATGTGAGGTTGAATCATACAATAATTTTTATAAATTCTCTCACCCGAACTTATCTAATATTCCATTCCAATACCTCCTCAATGCTAATGTTCCATTCCAATGCATTCTAAATGCAATCCAATAAATTTGTGCGTACGTCAACCTAAGAAAAATAAAAGAATTAATGTTAAACAAAGTATTAAAGAAAATCAACAAACCAAGTACCTTGCGTGCGTGTTGTTAAAGAGTTTATTATAATTTCACTCTTTTTCTATCAACTTAATGTTCGTGTCATTAATGTGCATTTGAGTATTCCATATATTGGGTATGTGATTTAAAACTAAAAAAAAAAAATTCAAAGGCAAAACAAATACAAAGTGTCTATAATTCATTTTGATATAGGTTTTTGGAAGAATTTACTAGAGAAAGTAGTGATGGTCCTGATCAAAACTTATCCACCATCAATGATTCTAAGATACTTTATTAGAGTTTGTGTTTGATTAGGAAAGCAAGTAGCAGCGTAATCTCTATTAAAAAAAAAAACAAACAAACAAACCTAGTAGTGTAAAGTAATCTCCTTAGAAGGGGGAAAAAAAAAGAAAAAAAAAAAGAAAAAAAAAATAGAGTTTGTGTTTGATTGCAAGCCAAAACAAAGAGAAAGAGCTCTTACCAATATTCTTTCTCAAATAGTCCGTTCAAGAAAAAAACCTATTTTTTGAAAATTTTAAGTCAGCCACAGGTAATAAGCAACTGTCAAACATCCTTGAATTCCTAATCACATTCATCCAAAAGCAAGTACTCCTTAAACTATGAATACATGACAACCATATTTAAACAAAACACAGGAATATAAGAAATGTCGCTATTATAATAAAAAAAAGAAGAAAAAAAAAAGGAACCATGAGAGTGTAGCCGGATAAGAACTCATATTTGAACAAAACACAGGAATATAAAAAATGTAGTTATAAAAAAATTTAAAAAAAGGAATATAAGAAACATGAGAGTGTAACAGGAATATAAGAAAACTTGTGAGTGTAACAAGAATATAAAAAAATGTGAGAGTGTTATTATATATATATATATATATATTTAAGACAAAATAATGGTATAGAAAGGATAATGATAACAAAGCAAGGAAACGAAATATAAACCAAATACAGGGAAGTAAATAATGAATGGATGAATGATACTTACATTTTTGCTGTTGACTACACATCCGCTATGTAAGTCTCATAGTTGTTGAATTTAATTAATATGTTGTAAATGACAAATTCCAAAAGAAGCTATAGAACAATGGTATTAAATAGAATTTGGTGACAGAGATTCGAAAAACATAAAAGCTTAAATTATCTGACATGAATGGAAAGAAAATGATAAGTAAATACATTTTTAAATGGCTTCCTCTAGCATGTAGTCACCTATTACTATTGTTCCTCTTAGTATAAAAAGTAGGGACTTGAGGATGGAGATGGGGAGTATTTTCTTTTTTATGGAAGAGATGGGAAATATTTGATAACATTATAACTGTTGGGGAGATTTAAATTTGTTAGGTAGCAGTTTGGAGTTGTGTATGTGACTAAAATATGGGTGTACGGTTGGTTTTTTTATTTTTTTATTTTTGTAACTATCAGTACGTGGGGTGTTTTTTTTTTTTTTTTTTTTTTAAATAATAGTAATAAAGTATTTAAAATAAACAATAAAAGTGGATTAGTGGACATTTACGTGTGTTAGTTTTTTTTTTTTTAATCAGTACATGTCTTTTTTTTTTTTTTAACTATCAGTACGTGGGGTGTTTTTTTTCCTTTTAATAATAAAGTATTAAAAAAAAAAAAGTGGGTTAGTGTTCCTATTTTGTAAGCAATATTTTAGTGCAAGTTAGACATATATTTTACCAAATTATCCTTTAGTTTTATCTTTACTTAAACCTAGAGAAATATGGGTACTTTGGAACAAAAAAAATCTGATCCAAACAGGTGCAGCCCCTTAAATAGTAGTATAGATTACTCAAACTCCTTTAAAAAGGGACCCTAATCTTGTGTTAATGAGTCCCAAGAAAATAGTTCAGAGAAAGTTTTTCTCAAGAGGTGTTTGAAAGGCCCCACAATAGGAGAGGTGTTTGAAAGGCCCAGATTTTAAAATTGGAGAGGAGCCTGTGCACTTTTTTTTTATTAAATGTTAAGGATAACACAAATTTTGACTATAAGATTATAAATTGACATGTCACTAATCACAAAGAATTTTTTTTTTTTGATTTTTGAAATATCACAATAAAGAAATTTGAACATTCATTAATTAAGCTGTTGAAGTTCATCGATCATAGTCATTGTCATATCATATTGTGAATATTTTTAGTACCTTTGGTGCATGTTCCGTTTTCATTTCTATCAAAACTTCCAAAATACGAGACCAATAGCAACTTAACCCAATTGAAACCCTAAAAAATTTCAAAAAAATGTTGCAAATATGTTAAATCATCAATTACAGATTAAACTCCCTTAATAGTTTGAGATTTTAATTTTTGTAAACCGATATCCTACAAATTCACACACAAAATAATATCTATCTCTCTCTTTTAAAAACAAGTAATAAAATTAAAAATTAGATTACAACTTTACTTAATTATACATCATCATTATCCAAAATAAAGTATCTTTTTTAATCACAATATATTTTTATTTCTTTTTATTAAAATATATGTTTCGAGTATGAGAATCAATTCTCTATATGAATTTAACATTAGTTAAGTTGGTATTATTAATCAAACTATGTATTTGATGTATCAAATTAACCTTGATTTGATTATTATTAAATAATTTTATTTAATTAATATTTACATATGAAAGGCATCATATGAATTTTTCACCTTAGGCCCCAAATTATGGTGGGCCACCCTTAGGCAAAGAGACAGAGAAGCTTTGAGAAATAAATTGTTTGATGTGGTTGATTTTTGACCTTTAGATAATTTATTTGTCACATGTGCTCCATCTCTCTCTCTCTCACTCTCTCTCACTCTGTCTCTCTATACACTACACCAAAATAAGTCTATTACATAAAGTGTTAATACAACAAAATTAGTATAGTGGTATTAGACATAATATCATATCTAAAAATTAAAAGTCGTTGCAATAGTAACTTAAAAATAGTAAATTATTACATTAATAATAATTAGTTGTAATAATTTATAATTTTCAGTTGCAACAGAGATTTTAATACTAAATTGAATTTAGAAATTTTTTTTCAATAACTTAAATTGAAGAAATCAATTTTTTAATAACTTAAATTGAAGAAATCAATTTTTTTTAATAACTTAGATTGAAGAAACCATTGTAATAACTTGATACCTATTATATATTTTGCGATATATTATAATAGATCGAAATTTCAAAGATATGGCTTATTGCAACAAATTTAACATTGCAATAACTAAAATATCAATTATTTTACAATCTATTGCAATGACAAACATGAAGCTGCAATGAATATATTATTACAATGATCTAATTCCAATTATTTTACAATCTATTGTAAGAAAAAATATGAAAAATTTAACTATTACAATAAATATACCGTTGCAATAATTTGAGCCCAAATTTTTTTATCAATTCTTTACAATCTATTGTAATAAAATTCATGAAATAATAGCCTATTGCTACAAGATATTCGAAGTAATAAATTGTTTATTGCAATAGCAAATATATTATTACATAAAAATTTTCATTAAAATATTTAAGGTTTATTGCAACAAATTTTTTTTGTAGCACAAACTTATTACTTCAAATTTTATTGCAACACTTCGCATAAACTATTGCAATGACTTTGATGTTATTGCAACAATTTTTTTTTGTTGTAGTAAACATTTTTTGTTGTAGTGAAGTGAAGAACTCATTTCTCATAAAAACAAAATGATAAGTGTGAAGGAAGAAGAAAAGGGGAAGTACAGAAGTGATAAAATGGAGAAGTGAAAGTAGATCATGAATTTAAATCTAGAAGTGGTCTGAATGGGTTGCTTTTAAAAGCATCTATCAACTTAGCAATCAATCTTTGATGTCCTTCTTGTATCTCAAATGGAATTACATCAGCAAAGTCTATGTTACTTAGAAGGTTTAAAGATACTTTTAGTGAGGTCCGAAAGAATTATTTTTATTTTTACCTTGCATCCAATTTCTGAAACAGAGACTCCACTGGTTTGTAGATGCAATATCTTTTCATTCAAACAATCCAGCTGCATCATCAAAACCATAAATGTTGAGGATAAAAAGAAAGCAAATAGATGATAGCTAAATTTATAGATTAACTAATTATAATAATACTAACATTAGTAGAAATTATTAATTAAAAAAAAAGACAATATTTCTTTCAGATTGTTACCTAAAAAAATAAGACTTTCTATGAATGAAAGTATGGGTAAATGTTCGAATAATGACTCTGGCCTGTTTTCATCCATTTTATGAAACATAAAATAGGCTTTGCACTGCAAAATAGATTTGCATTACCTCAAAAAAATTAGATAGATTAATTTTGCAAGCAAATATATTTGTTAAATGAAAGAAATGAGACAACACATTTATCAAGAAGATTGTGAGTTAAAGTCTATAGAGATCAACATTAAAAAATAAGGATGATCAATAATATTGTTGGGAAATTTACATTTAAACCCTATAATTTAGGCGATGTAACATATTAAACCCTATAATGTCAGAAGTGAAAAATTAAACTCCAAGATTTCAAAAAGTAATAAATTTAATCCATATGATT
Organism: Quercus ilex subsp. ballota; assembly: GCA_032727855.1. Taxonomy (NCBI): domain Eukaryota; kingdom Viridiplantae; phylum Streptophyta; class Magnoliopsida; order Fagales; family Fagaceae; genus Quercus; species Quercus ilex. Next base: position 23,226,539 of record CM064915.1, read on the forward strand.
TCAAAAAATAAACAAATTAAATCTTCTACCTATATGATGATGTGGGTCATTCCCTCCCATTTTAAAACCTCTAATTCTCTTCATTTTTATTTAAATTAGCATGTAATCCATGTAAACGCATGGATGCATATAAAATTAAACATAATTTTTATTATAAAAATATAAATAATTAGTTAAATTATTTATAATAAAAAAATAGCGTGTAACAGTGTTACATGCTATTTATACGTATGCATTAATTCTATTTCTAATTGAATTTTTTTTAAGCTTTATCTATTAATATATATATATATATATATATCACTGCACCAAAATAAGTCTATTACACAAACTGTTAATACAACAAAATTAGTATAGTGGCATTAGACATAATATCACATCTAAAAATTAAAAGTCGTTGCAATAGTAACTTAAAAATAGTAAATTATTACATTAATAATAATTAGTTGTAATAATTTATAATTTTCAGTTGCAATAGAGATTTTAATACTAAATTGAATTTAGAAATTTTTTTGCAATAACTTAAATTGAAGAAATCAATTTTTTAATAACTTAAACTGAAGAAACCATTGTAATAACTTGATACCAATTATATATTTTGCGATATATTATAATAGATCAAAATTTCAAAGAGATGACTTATTGCAACAAATTTAATATTGCAATAACTAAAATATCAATTATTTTACAATCTATTGCAATGACAAACATGAAGCTGCAATGAATATATTATTACAATGATCTAATTTCAATTATTTTACAATCTATTGTAAGGAAAAATATGAAAAATTTAACTATTACAATAAATATACCGTTGCAATAATCTGAACCCAAATTATTTTTGTCAATTTTTTAGAATCTATTGTAATAAAATTCATGAAATAATAGCCTATTGCTACAAGATATTTGAAGTAATAAATTGTTTATTGCAATAGCAAATATATTATTACATCAATATTTTCATTAAAATATTTAAGGTTTATTGCAACAAATTTTTTTTTAGCACAAACTTATTACCTCAAATTTTATTGCAACACTTCGCATAAACTATTGCAATGACTACAATGTTATTGCAATTTTTTTTTTTTTTTGTAATAAACATTTTTTGTTGTAGTGAAGTGAAGAACTCATTTCTAATAAAAACAAAATGATAAGTGTGAAGGAAGAAGAAAAGGGGAAGTACAGAAGTGATAAAATGGAAAAGTGAAAGAAGATCATGAATTTAAATATGGCAGAACAAGCTTGTTCTGTGTTCTTCACTTTGTCCTCCTTTGATTTCTCCTCAGTGATCTCTAGTTTATGGTGGAATCAAATTGGGTTGGGCCTGTCATCGCATTGCCCCCCGATGCAGCTCGTTTTCTTTGTTTGCTAACTAATTTCTTTGTTCTCTATCTCTATTTTTTCATTTTTTTAAAATTCAAATAAAAATTAGTTCAATAAATCGTATTGAGATTGTGTTAATTGTAGTACTTACTTCATATGATAACTTCTGCTGTTCCATTGGATTAATTGTGTTGTAAATTGAATTGATTTTAATGGTTTCATTAATTGTGTTCTGTTGTTCCGTGTGATGATATATTGATTTAAATATACCTTAATGAATTTAGACCTTTGATTTTTACTGAAGCAACCCTTAATTGCCTATGTATATTAATAAACAGTTTATACCTACGGCATATTGATTTTATAGAATTTAGATCTTCATATCTTTATAATTTTCCATCATTAGTTTTGAATAATTATTTTTTAAAATTAATAGTAGAATTTATTCAAAGAACATGGATTAATCAACCCCCTCAAAAAAAAAAAAAAAAAAAAAGAGGATTAATCAAAATCCAATTATTTTTAACTGATTTTTTTAAAGAACATAGATGAACATTCACGTCAGTCTCACCAATTTAATATTTAATAAAAAATTTAGCTAAACTGAACGAAAACAAGCGTGTATTAGCCTCACTAAATTAATTAAAAATTTTAAAGATGATAGTCTCATCTCTACATGTAGTGAGCCTCTGTCATCGCTACATTAAATTTCAAATCGCATTGCCCTCAAATGCAACTTGATTTCTACGTTTGGTAATCAATTTTTTTTTCTCTCTTTTTTTTTTTTTTTTCATATTTTTAAGGACAAAATTTAAGTACAATACTTAGATGTTTCCTTAGATTTCTCTTTTAAAATTCAGTTAGGTGGCATATGGCTACTTAATGAAAATTACACTTGAATTTTAAAAGGTGAACCTAGCTAAGAAACAGTACCTAAAGCGCTTTACTTAAGTTTTGTGACTGAGATTGTGTTAATTGTAGTACTTACTTCATATGATAAGTTCCATTGTACCATTGGATTAATTATGTTGTAATTCAGATTGAGATTGTGTCAATCATAGTGCTTACTTCCTAGCTGTATCATTGCAAATTTAGCCAAATGTAGTCTAAAATGCAATTTAAACAAACTCATTCGTGGAAGCATTTAACTCACGAGATCGGAGCAGCGGCGAGCAGCAGAGTAACCTAATTTTTGAGATCGGCAAAGATCGAAGAAGCGGAAAGCGGTGGTAGTGAGATCAGCGAGATTTGAGCAAGCTGTCAGTCTCTTTCGTGTCCCTCTTATTCTTTGATGAATAATTTGTCTTTGTGCATACACAACCAAAACAAAGAAAAGTAGTTGCAGTAAGGTCTGTTTGGTAGCTTAGTTTTAACACGCATTTTCATATTTTAAACAACATTACACACTTTTTCATTCACATGTATATCAAAAACACTCAAACAACATTAGCCTCTGAACATGCACTTACGCGCATGCTCACAGGCTCTTCTATTTTTTTGGATAAGGATTAATTTAGAGCATTTATCATAATTTGGGATTACTACATTTTTCAATCACAAAAAAACCTAGGGGTGTGATGAGTATTATGTGTTTGCAGGTGAAATAATTTTTCATCACACCCCTAGGTTTTTTTTTTGTGATTGAAAAATGTAGTAATCCCAAATTATGATAAATGCTCTAAATTAACCCTTATCCAAAAAAATAGAAGAGCCTTTGAGCACGCGCGTGCTCAGAGGCTAGTTACTATTTAAGGAGTTTCACTCCTTTCTGGATCGGGCATTTTTTTAGTTTCAAAATATTCAAACACTTCTAGATTCAAGTAGAGACGAAAATAAAGGCAATCAAATAAAAATACATTTTTAACTTCTACTAAAATATTGTCTATACAAAATAAGACCACACTTTTTTGTGGACAGAATAAAAAAATGATGATGTGTAAGTTATTGTAATATAACTATGTTTCCTATTATCTATCTTTTATCTTTTTACTATACTATTGTGAAAAGAAAAAACCTTTTGGTTTCACATTTTGTAAATACAAACTCATATGAATTATTAGCCTCTTCACACATGTGCTACACGTATTTAGAGGCTCTCCCTTTTTCTTTTTCTTTTTTAATTATAATCTAAGTAAAAAACTTTTCATTTATCATAATTTGAGGTTGATGCATTTTTCAGTTACAAATATACTTAAGGATGTGATGAGATTTATGCATTTTCAAATGTATTTATATTTTGTGTTACATCTCATTACACATAGGAATTTTTGTGTTAGTATTTTTTTTTCTCTTTTATTTTTGTTAAATGAAAAGCATCCAAGATCCACGTTTATTTTTGTTTGGGTGTTGTTGTAGATGTTTTTTTTATATTTTTTTTATAATTTTTTTATTTAAAATGTAGTGTTTTAATTCTAAAATTTAGCTATGTACTACAAATCCGTAACAAAAAGTTAAAAGTGCTTAAATTTAAAATTTAACAACTACACCTTTTTATTTTATTTTTTACGGTAAAAGGCTGACATTTTCAACTGGTGGTGTTGTTGTTGTTCTTTTTTTTATTAATTTTATTTATGACAGTTATCTTTTTTTGTTTAATCCTAAAATGTAGTTTTTTAATCCTAATATTTAGCCATTTACTACACATTCATAAAAGAAGTAAATAAAAGCTTAAATTTAAAAATTTGCAACTATTTTTTTAATATACAATCAAAGGCTCATAGGTTTTTGTGCGTGTGTGTGTGTGTGTTAAAGGAAAGGCTCAACAGTTATCGATTTTTTTTTAATCCATAAATTTAGTTTTTTAATCTTAAAAGTTAGCCACTTACTACACATCTATAACAATAGTTAAAAAGAGTTTAAATTTAAAATTTATCAACTACCTTTAAAACCAAGAACAGGTACATAACGTTTTTGATACCGTAGTAAATTAATACTTATAAAAATAAAATGTAAATTGAATTTCACATAGAATTATACAAATGATAAATATAGTTTCTGTTACAAAAGGAATTTTTTTTACAACAATTTCTTAAATAACAACCACTTCATTCATGTGAGGTTGAATCATACAATAATTTTTATAAATTCTCTAACACGAACTTATCTAATATTCCATTCCAATACCTCCTCAATGCTAATGTTCCATTCCAATGCCTTCTCAATGCAATCCAATAAATTTGTGCGTACGTCAACCTAAGAAAAATAAAAGAATTAATGTTAAACAAAGTATTACAAAAAAAAAAAAAAAAAAACTTGTTCGGTTCTAAAGATTTAGGAATTTGTGTATTTAGAACTCTAATGTGTAATGTTGGCAAATCATGATCAAAACAATATGTTTAGTCTTGTTTAGGCTTGCTCAAAGTTGTATTATTCATGTAAAGTTGGAATCGAGAGGTTGCAAATGCATTGGTGCATTTCGACCTGGCTCGATCGATCGAAAGTCAACCAGAATGTTTTTTCTGCAGAATTTCCAACTCAGCCCTATCTCATTAAACGTTTAGGGTTTTATGTTTTTACCCTAGGTATATAAGGCAAAACCCTAGCCATGTTTTTGAGAGTTGCTCTGGTTGTATTGTTGCTCATACTTTGCGGTTTGTGTAAATCTCTTGTGAGATCCTTGAGGAGTTTTCCTTCACATAAACTTAGGGTTTTCAAGATAGAGATATTATCAACACCTTGATGGTCAACTCAGTTACTGCCATTGGAGCTTAAAGAATAACAAGCGGGAGTGCTTGTATCTTGTGGAGAATCCAAGAAAGAAGGAGTCCGTGAATTCGGAGGTTGCACATGGTCGTGTTAGTAAGTTCTACTAGTGAGTAGCATTAGGAAGTCAAGCGGGGAGCTTATAAGTTCTTTTGTATGAACTTCGATTCTTTCATATAGTGGATTCAAGTTTACCTTTAGAATAGTTAGGTCAAATCCTCCTCAGGTTTTTAACGTGTGGTTTCCTGGGTCATCATATCATTGTGTTATTTACTTTTCCGCTGCTTTATATTCTTGATATGATTGTTTGATTGTGATAACTTAGATTTGTATAATTTGACTAAGTTAATCACTTGGCTAATAAACTAGGTTAATCCAATTGCGGTTTAAGGGGTCTAAAAACAGTTCAAGTGGTATCAAAGCGGGTAGCTCTTTTGTTGTAGATCTTTTGATCTAAGAGCTAATTCTTGACCCTTGTTATCATGGATAATTTGAAGTGTATTTCTGCTCATGTTTGTGATGCTTTGAATAAAAAGGACACTATTGTTTCTGTTGATTTTTTTGATGCTTTTGAAACTCTTTGTAAGGAATTATCTAAATCTTTGAAAATTTCTAAGAAATTCAAGGAAGAGTTAAAATTGGCTAATCTTGAAAAAGAGGAATTGATTGTGAGATTGGATGAATCTAATAAAAAGAATGAATTTTTGAGAAATCAAATTTCCTCTCAAGATGAGAAGATGAAAAGCTTGGAACAAGAGTTAGTTGAATCTAAAGCTAAAATTGAAAATTTGACTAGTACCAAGCCTGTTGTTGATAACAGAAGTATTTCTGTTTCTTTTAAGCCTAAAACTGAGAAAGTTTATATCCCTCATTTCAAGAGGAATAATAAAGAAAATGCTTATTTTACTAGGTTAGACAAAGGTAAAAGTTCTGATGTAGACGCTGAAGTTTCTAAACCTATGTCTAAACCTGTTGCTAGTGTGCAAAAGAAATCTATTTTTGTGCCTACCTGTCACCTTTGTGGTGTTGTTGGTCATATTAGAACAAATTGTTCTTTGTTGAGGCAAAAACCAAAATCTGATACTAGATTTGCTGTTAGGAATACTGATATTCCTAAATTTGTTCCTGTTTGTCACTTTTGTGGTATCTCCGGCCACATTCGTCCTAATTGTCATAAATTGAAATTTAAGCATTCTGTATGTCAATCTAGGATATGTGATGATATTTCTCCTACCATAAGTCCATATAAATTGGTTCATATTCTTTTGAAAAATTTGAGCTTGTTGGCTTGTGAAAGGAATTTGCAGGATTTTAGTTTTTCTCAGAAGATTGGTGTAAACCCTCAAATACACTTTGCTTCTCGTAGATTTTCACCTACAAAGCTGAAGACTCGTGCTATATGAGTAAGAAAAGATTCTCCAAGGTGAGTGTTGCTAATTTGTCCTTGTTATAATTTTTTCAATTGTTAGTGGACATGTTTTGTTTCTGTTTTTGGTTGTTTTTGAAATATTTTCAAAAAGACAAAAATATTTTATTTTGAGTCTTGTTTTATTTTTGAGGATTACATGAATTATGATATCTCTCTTGATTTAGAATATGCTTGAAATTGTGGAGATACTTGAATAGTTTATGCCTAAGCTATTTCTGATTTTGTGTGAGTATGTACTAATTTGTACATGTACTCAAGAGTTAATTAAGAAATTAATATTTCTTGTTTGTGTACCCTCTATAGCTTAGTTAAGTATTGTCATGCATTGCATTTGCCTTGTTCATTTAGCATAATATGTGTTTTTTGTTTTTGGTCATATAGCTTTTAAAACCAAAAAGATTTTTGTGTTTTGTATTTCACATCTTGGATTTATAATCAAGGATTGGTTATATTATCTTTACATAACAAGTTTATGTACCTTGTTTAGTTTTGATGAGCTTATTTATTGCACTTGACTAGTTGAAACTTTGTAGTGTGTATTGTGTGGAAAAGAAGTTTATGGTGTTTATCACTTTGTCTTAATCTTGAAGTCACATGTTATTTGACTGTCGGACTTGACCATTTTGAGAAAGGCATAAATAACCATCTCACCACTGTTCACTAGCCAATCATGAACACCTTAGTGCATATCGTAAGATTTTGTGCTCGAGAAAGTGTAGCACATGCACTAAAAGAACATAAGGTGTAGCCTCGGTTTAATTGCTTTGTGCTTAAAATTGGTATGTACTATTAGGCTTAATGCCAAATCACATAATTAAAATTGGTGTGTATATTATGAGGCAAAATTCAAGAAACTTACATGGTTGCAAGCTTATGATCTAGGAGATGTGAGAGTTATATAATGTAACTCTTTAGATGATAATCTCTTTTAAACTCTATGTAATGAATTTTGTAGACTTTGTGATTGATTGCTATTCATATATTACCTCACATGTATCTTAAGTTTTTGCTAATTGCACACACTACACAAGTTACTCTTTGCTAAACTTTGTACATTTTATTGTGTGATGATCAATTAGTCAAATTTTTCCAAAATCTTAACAAGTGGTTTTCAATTTTTGGAGTTTTATTAGAAACTCTATGCTAAAGCTAATTTTGTGAATTTAATTTATATTGAACTTAATTTCACTGCATTAGAGCATGCATCGCGACATATTTTTTCATGCATCATTTGTATTTAGGATTCACATACATTACATTGATTTTTGTATCCATCTTGCAGTTTTGCAGTCATATCTCGCATTTTTTTCACACATAGCATGCATACACTTTGCTAAATTGGGTACTGAACTTGATTTAAAAATTGATTGATTAATTTTTGAGTTTTGTACATTCTAGTATATGCTATTTCTTATGTGTGAACTGTAGAAAATATTTTTCTTAAGAGATATGATGGATAATCAATGTGCAAATATTTTTCTCTATTCATGCAACTGTTTATGAGTCACATAGTGTCAAGTTTGCATTTATTGAAAGAGAGAATATTTTTTTTCATGTGCATCATTACCTTAGTTTTTAACTTTGGTTTGTGTGTTTTTATTTTCCCCACCTCCTAAAGTTTCCCCAAAACTGTTTTTTTTTTTCCAAAAACTTGTTTTGTTTTTCCTATTTTTATAGGGGGAGATTTTTTTTAAACATTTGTTGTTCATAGGGGAGTTGTCTTTATTTTCTATAGAGTTGAAGTGGTTTGTGTCCCCTTGATTCCTTATTTTCTCTTATCATTTATTGCGTATGGTGACTATTTACTCTTTGTATGAATTGTCTTTGTCAATACGTGACAAAAAGGGGGAGAAATTATTGATTTATGGGAATCATGTTTGTCTTGTTTAGGGAGAGTTGAAATTATTTTTGAAAGGGGAGAATATAAATAAAAATTTTTTGTTGTATCTAACTTAGGGGGAGAGTTAGTTTACTTATGTTTTTGTTTTTGTTTCTTGTTCACTGCTCATTGATTTATATTTATAAGTTATTCATGATATATGTCTTTGTTTTGTGTTTTGTGAAGTCAAGAATTTATTTGTTGATTTACTATTTTTCTGTCACACATGCGTTTTTGCGTTTGTTAAGTGTTTCAGGAATATACAGGTTAATTCAATTGAGCTGCTGTCTACACTTGCAACTGATGGATAGTAGTTAGGATTGAATTTGTGTTATGAGCTTTATTTTTGTAAAGGGCTTTTACTTGTAAACTTTGAGCTTATAATTTGTGTTTTGTCACGGATTGCCAAAAGGGGAGTTTGTTAGGTTCTAAAGATTTAGGAATTTGTGTATTTAGAACTCTAATGTGTAATGTTGGTAAACCATGATCAAAACAAAATGTTTAGTCTTGTTTAGGCTTGCTCAAAGTTGTATTATTCATGTAAAGTTGGAATCGAGAGGCTGCAGATGCATTGGTGCATTTTGGCCTAGCTCGATCGATCGAAAGTTAGACTCGATCGATTGAAAGTCTTCCAGAATGTTTTTTCTGCAGAATTTCAAACTTAGCCGTATCTCATTAAACATTTAGGGTTTTATGTTTTTTCTCTAGGTATATAAGGCAAAACTCTAGCCACGTTTTTGAGAGTTGCTCTGGTTGTATTGTTGCTCATACTTTGCAGTTTGTGTGAATCTCTTGTGAGATCCTTGATGAGCTTTCCTTCACATAAACTTAGGGTTTTTAAGGTAGAGATATTATCAACACCTTGATGATCAACTCAGTTGCTGCCATTGGAGCTTAAAGAATAACAAGCGAGAGTGCTTGTATCTTGTGGAGAATCCAAGAAAGAAGGAGTCCGTGGATTCGAAGTTTGCACGTGGTCGTGTCAGTAAGTTCTACTGGTGGGTAGCATTAGGAAGTCAAGCAGGGAGCTTGCAAGTCCTTTTGTATGAACTTCAATTCTTTCATATAGTGGATTCAAGTTTACCTTGAAGATAGCTAAGTCAAATCCTCCCCAGGTTTTTACCGTGTGGTTTCCTAGGTTATCATATCATTGTGTTATTCACTTTTCCGCTGCTTTATATTCTTGATATGATTGTTTGATTGTGATAACCTAGATTTGCATAATTTGACTAAGTTAATCACTTGGCTAATAAACTAGGTTAATCCAATTGTGGTTTAAGGGGACTAAAAACCGTTCAAAACTTTAATCAACAAACCAAGTACCTAGCGTGCGTGTTATTAAAGAGTTTATTATAATTTCACTCTTTTTCTATCAACTTAATGTGCGTGTCATTAATGTGCATTTGAGTATTCCATATATTGGGTATGTGATTTAAAACTGAAAAAACAATTCAAAGGCAAAACAAATACAAAGTGTCTACAATTCATTTTGATTCAGGTTTTTGGAAGAATTTACTAGAGAAAGTAGTGATGGTCCTGATTAAAACTTATCCACTATCAATGATTCTGAGATACTTTATTAGAGTTTGTGTTTGATTAGGAAAGCAAGTAGGAGCGTAATCTCTAAAAAAACAAACAAACAAACAAACAAACAAACCTAGTAGCTTAAAGTAATCCCCTTAGAAGGAAAAAAAAGAAAAAAAAATGAGTTTGTGTTTGATTGCAAGCCAAAACAAAGAGAAAGAAAATACTGTCAGCCATAGGTAATAAGCAAACTGTCAAACACCCTCGAATTCCTAATCACATTCATCCAAAAGTAAGTACTCCTTAAACTATGAATACATGACAACCATATTTAAGCAAAACATAGGAATATAAGAAACATCGTTATTATAATATAAAAAAAGAAGAAAAAAAAATGGGAACCGTGAGAGTGTAGCCGGATAAGAACTCATATTTGAACAAAACACAGGAATATAAAAAATGTAGTTATAATTTTTTTTTTTTTAAAAGTAATATAAGAAACATGAGAATGTAACAGGAATATAAGAAAACCTAAGAGTGTAACAGGAATATAAAAAAAATGTGAGAGTGTTATTATATATATATATATATATATATATATTTAAGACAAAATAATGGTATAGAATGGATAATGATAACAAAGCAAGGAAACGAAATATAAACCAAATACAGGAAAGTAAATAATGAATAGATGAATGATACTTACATTTTTGCTGTTAACTACACATCCGCTATGTAAGTCTCATAGTTGTTGAGTTTAATTAATATGCTGTAAATAACAAATTTCAAAAGAAGCTATAGAACAATGGTATTAAATAGAATTTGGTGACAGAGATTCGAAAAACATAAAAGCTTAAATTATCTGACATGAATGGAAAAAAATGATAAATAAATACCTTTTTAAATGGCTTCCTCTAGCATGTAGTAACCTATTACTATTGTTCCTCTTAGTATAAAAAGTAGGGACTTGAGGATGGAGATGGGGAGTATTTTCTTTTTTATGGAAGAGATGGGAAGTAATTTGATAACATTATAACTGTTGGGGAGATTTAAATTTTTTAGGTAGCAGTTTGGAGTTAAGTATGTGACTAAAATATGGGTGTACGGCTGGTTTTTTATTTTTTTTCTTTTTTCTTTTTTAAATAATAGTAATAAAGTATTTAAAATAAACAATAAAAGTGGGTTAGTGGACATTTACGCGTGTTAGTTTTTTTTTTTTTTTTAATCAGTACATGTTTTTTTTTTTTTTTTAAACTATCAGTAAGTGGGGCATTTTTTTCCTTTTAATAATAAAGTATTAAAAAAAAGTGGGTTAGTGGGAGAGTGTTCCTATTTTGTAAGAAATATTTTAGTGCAAGTTAGACATATATTTTACCAAATTATCCTTTAGTTTTATCTTTACTTAAACCTAGAGAAATATGGGTATTTTGGAACCAAAAAAATCCGATCCAAACAGGTACAGCCCCTTAAATAATAGTATAGATTACTCAAACTCCTTTAAAAAAGGGACCCTAATCTTGTGTTAATGAGCCCCAAGAAAATAGTTCTGTGAAAGTTTTTCTCGAGAGGTGTTTGAAAGGCCCCACAATGGGAGAGGTGTTTGAAAGGCCCAGATTTTAAAATTGGAGAGGAGCCTGTGCACTTTTTTTTTTATTACATGTTAAGGATAACACAAATTTTGACTATAAGATTATAAATTGACATGTCACTAACCACAAAGATTTTTTTTTTTTTTTTTTTTTTGATGTTTGAAAATATCACAATAAAGAAATTTGAACATTCATTAATTAAGTTGTTGAAGTTCATCGATCATAGTCATTGTCATATCATATTGTGAATATTTTTAGTACCTTTGGTGCATGTTCCGTTTTCATTTCTATCAAAACTTCCAAAATACGAGACCAATAGCAACTTAACCCAATTGAAACCCTAAAATATTTCAAAAAAATGTTGCAAATATGTTAAATCATCAATTACAGATTAAACTCCCTTAATAGTTTGAGATTTTAATTTTTGTAAACCGATATCCTACAAATTCACACACAAAATAATATCTATCTCTCTCTTTTAAAAACAAGTAATAAAATTAAAAATTAGTTTACAACTTTACTTAATTATACATCATCATTATCCAAAATAAAGTATCTTTTTTAATCACAATATATTTTTATTTCTTTTTATTAAAATTTATGTTTCAGGTATGAGAATCAATTCTCTATATGAATTTAACATTAGTTAAGTTGGTATTATTAATCAAACTATGTATTTGATGTATCAAATTAACCTTGATTTGATTATTATTAAATAATTTTGTTTAATTAATATTTACATATGAAAGGCATCATATGAATTTTTCACCTTAGGCCCCAAATTATGGTGGGCCACCCTTAGGCAAAGAGACAGAGAAGCTTTGAGAAATAAATTGTTTGATGTGGTTGATTTTTGACCTTTAGATAATTTATTTGTCACATGTCCTCCATCTCTCACTACAAAAAACGCGGTTTTAAGCCGCGTTTTTGTAAAACACGGCTCCCAGCTAGACTTTGAGCTGCATTTGTTAAAAACGCGGCTAAATCCTCAAGCTATAGCTGCGTTTTTCAAAAAATGAGGCTATAGCTAACCTATAGCCGCGTTTTTCAAACGCGGCTATAGGTCCAATTGAATAATTCTTTTTAACAGGGACCTATAGCTGCGTTTTCTAAAAAACGCGGCTATAGCTGACCTTTAGCCGCGTTTTAAAACACAGCGAAAGGCAAACTATAGCCGCGTTTTTCAAAAATGCAGCTACAGGTCCAGCCGAATAATTTTTCTAAAGGAGAACCTGTAGCCGCGTTTTTAGAAAACGCGGCTATAGGTCACCCTTTAGTGACGTTACCTATAGCCGCGTTTTCTAGAAAACGCGGCTATAGTGATAAAAAAAAAAAAAAAAATCTTCAGCTTCGCACGTGCCCCCCCCTTTCCCACCTACATCCCCACCTACCCCCACTTTAGAAAAAAAATCTTATTTCTCCTTCTTTCTTTTTTTTTCTCTCTTCATTCTTCACTTGCTCACTTGCTCCTCAGTAAGGTTCTTCTTTCTTTCCTTTTTTTTTTTTTTTTTTTTTTTTCCTTCCTTCCTCATCTGGGTAACTCTTCTTTGTTTCTTTTTTTTTTTTCCTCCTTCCTCTTTCTTCCTTCCTCATCTGCGTAACTCTTTTTTTTTTTTCTTCCTCATCTGCGTAACTCTTCTTTGTTTCTTTTTTTTTTCTTTCTTCCTTCCTCTTTCTTCCTTCCTCATCTGCGTAACTCTTTTTTTTTTTTTTTTCCTTCTTCACTGGATAACTCTTTTTCTTTTTTTTTCATTTTTCTTTCTTCCTTCTTCACTGGAAAACTTTTTTTTTTTTCCTTTGTTTATTTGGAGCTGCTGCTTTTTTTTTTTTCTTTTTTTCTTTCATTTTTTTTTGTATCTCAAGCACACTGATTTGTCAATAGATCTACTGAAAATTTTGAATGAAGTGGATATTCTAGCAATATTTGATTTTGAATTTTTTGCATCTGTGTTTAAATCTGTGCTACTGTGTTGCTGATATTGTGATTATGTTTAAATGAGTTTGTGTTCTTATATTTTGGAGTACGTTGTATATGATTTTGAATTTTTTGGGTGTGTTTGTATTGTGAGTATGTTGTGTTTGATTTTTAATTTTCTGGGTTTGTGTTTGATTTTGAATTTTCTGGGTGTTTTTGTATTGTGAGAATGTTGTGTTTGATTTTGAATTTTTTGAGTTTGTGTTTGATTTTGAAATGTTTGGATTTACGTTTAATTTTGAATTTTTTTATTTGAATTTCAAATTTTGAATTTTCTAGAAAAAAAAAACAATATATATTTATTTTTGTTTTCTGGAAAAAAAAAAAAAAAAACGAAACCCAAATTTTTTTTTTTGTTTTCTGGAAAAAAAAAACCCAAAATTTTTAAAAAAAAAAAAAAAAAAAAAACCTATAGCCGTGTTTTAAAAACGCGGCTATAGGTCCGAACCCTTAGCCGCGTTTTGGAAAAACGCGGCCATAGGTCTGTTGCTGCAGTGTTTACGCCGTGTTTGGAAACGCGGCTCTAGGCTATAGCCGCATTTTTTAAACGCGGCTATAGACCCGTTTTTTTGTAGTGTCTCTCTCTCTCTCTCTCTCTCTCTCTCTCTCTCTCTCTCTCTCTCTCTATATATATATATATTAATAGATAAAGCTTAGAAAAAAATTCAATTAGAATTAGAATTAATGCATACGTATAAATAGCATGTAACACTGTTACACGCTATTTTTTTTATTATAAATAATTTGACTAATTATTTATATTTTTATAATAAAAATTGTTTTTAATTTTATATGCATCCATGCATTTACATGGATTACATGCTAATTTAAATAAAAATGAAGAGAATTAGAGGTTTTAAAATGGGAGGGAATGACCCTTATCATTATATAGGTAGAAGATTTAATTTGTTTATTTTTTAAATCATATGGATTAAATTTATTACTTTTTGAAATCTTGGAGTTTAATTTTTCACTTCTGACATTATAGGGTTTAATATGTTACACCACCTAAATTATAGGGTTTAAATGTAAATTTCCCAACAATATTATTGATCATCCTTATTTTTTAATGTTAATCTCTATAGACTTTAACTCACAATCTTCTTGATAAATGTGATGTCTCATTTCTTTCATTTAACAAATATATTTGCTAGCAAAATTAATCTATCTAATTTTTTTGAGGTAATGCAAATCTATTTTGCAGTGCAAAGCCTATTTTATGTTTCATAAAATGGATGAAAATAGGCCAGAGTCATTATTCGAACATTTACCTGTACTTTCATTCACAAAAAGTCTTATTTATCAGGTAACAATCTGAAAGAAATATTATCTTTTTTTTATTAAAAATTTCTACTAATGTTAGTATTATTATAATTAGTTAATCTATAAATTTAGCTATCATCTATTTTCTTTCTTTTTATCCTCAACATTTATGGTTTTGATGACGCAGCTAGATTGTTTGAATGAAAAGATATTGCATCTATAAACCAGTGGAGTCTCTGTTTCAGAAATTGGATGCAAGGTAAAAATAAAAATATTTCTTTCGGACCTCACTAAAAGTATCTTTAAACCTTCTAAGTAACATAGACTTTGCTGATGTAATTCCATTTGAGATACAGGAAGGACATCAAAGATTGATTGCTAAGTTGATAGATGCTTTTAAAAGCAACCCATTCAGACCACCTCTAGATTTACTTGAATATCATGGCCTTTTAACAAAAAGGTACATCTTTTTTACTACATTATTTTATATATACAAATGAAGAGCTTTACATTTTATATATATATATATATATATATTTGAAACCAAAACGATAGAATTGCATTTATATGGTAAAGAAATACATACAAAGGTGGGCCCAGGGAGGCCCAAAATAGAAATGGCTGCAGTAATTATGGAAACATAACACATGCAAACACAGTGAAACAAAAATGTTGAAGCCTAGTCCTGTCCCTGTGTGTCCATGAACCTCTGATACTCTTCAAGCAGTCCACACGCCATGTCTGCTATCACCTTTGGGTGAGTTTGGTAGTGTTGGAAATAAAATTTGTTCCTCGCGGCCCATATCGCCCATGCTGTGACTGCCCATTTCTCCAACTCCTACTGACTGAGCTTGCTCTGCATTTGCTGAAATAAGAGGAAGAAGTCGCTGACAACGTTGCTGCACTTTTGGGTTCGGCCACTGAACAGAGCCCACATATTTTGAGCAAAAGGGCATTCCCATAAGATGTGGTGCACAGTCTCAGTATTATGAAGGCAGAATTCGCACCGTGGGTCCATATTCACTCGGCGTTGATGCAGCTTGTCTCTAGTTGGAAGACAGTTCGAAACAGCTCTCCATAGGAACATCCTGACCTTCGACGACACTTTCAGATCCCATACTTTGTTCCAGGTTGGCCTATCCTCCCGAGCACCAGAGTGCTCCACCCAACACTGCGTACTGGAGCAAAGAGCGACTCGGTACGTAGTTTTTACCAAGAATTTTTGGGCCGGGTTTTCAATCCATACTGTTAAATATTAGCATTGATACACCATGTTGAATATGCTAGTATGGATGCGGAAGCGAAAGCATAAAGTATAAAACACAATAACACACGAGGGTTACGTGGTTCAGCCTAACGGCCTACATCCACGGAGGAAACCCTAACAGGCTACATCAATAATATATTACAGTGTAATACAAATCCTGTGTTACAATAAATCATAACGTGTGTATATATAGTAGACTAAACCCTAGACTAATAAACTTCTAGTACAAGTAGGAGACTTGGCTTGCACACAAAGTAGAATTAGGCTTGGGCCTATACTAATGGGCTGATATATCTCTAACACCCCCTCTCAAACTCAAGATGGAAGCTTGATGAAATCTTGAGATTTGATAAGGTTGAGAAGACCCCTTGAATGAAGTTTGGCTCTGTGACGGTGGTTTGAGGAAGGCAATGGTTTTGCAGTGTTGATGCGATTTCTATCGGTGGCATGACTATACCGAAGAGATTTGACGGCAGCAGTGGGAAGCCAAAGAAGATGAACGCAGCGAAGAAACACCGAGGAAGACAAAGATTGCTCTTAAATATACCGTAAGGATAGAAAACCATGATCACAAGAAGGTGGCTCTGATACCATGTTAAATATTAGCATTGATACACCAGGTGAGCCAGTATCTGTCTGCTCCACGATCGACTCACTATGCTGCTATTCTGCGCATTCTTCGATACCTAAAGGGCACTCTCTTCCATGGTCTTTTCTACTCTGCTCAATCTCCTCTTACTCTTCGTGCATTTTCTGATGCTGATTGGGCAGGAGACCCCCACTGATCGCAGGTCCACCACTGGTTATTGCTTTATTCTTGGTTCTTCTCTGATTTCTTGGCGAAGCAAGAAACAAACTCATGTGGCCCGTTCCAGTACTGAAGCAGAATATCGTGCCCTTGTTGATACCACATCTGAGCTCCTTTGGCTACGATGGTTTCTCAAAGACTTAAGTGGGTCTACATCCTTTGCTACTCCTCTTTATTGTGATAACCAGAGTGCTATTCATATTGCTCACAATGATGTCTTCCATAAACGGACTAAACACATCGAGATCGATTGTCATTTTATCCGTTTTCATCTTGTTCATGGTGCTCTCAAGCTGATCTCAGTCTCCTCTAAAGATCAACTTGCAGATATCTTCACCAAGTCACATCCTAAGGGACGCCTTCGTACTTTGGTTGACAACCTCAAGTTGGTCTCACATCCACCTTGAGCTTGAGGGGGGCTGTTAACGTATATAGTGTTGTGGGCTTTAGGCCCAATTAGGTTACTTGTATAGCACACATATTTACCTGTACTGCACACGTATGCCTACTATATAAAGGCACCTATGTACATTCTTTTATCAAGAAATACAATACTATTACATTCAGTATTTTTAACACATACAAGCGTGTCTTGGGACTGCAAATGGTCAAGTGGTATGGATAGAATCTCCTCCCTCATCCTCTGGCTGAACATGGCATCAAGCTTCCCACGGTCCCACTGCCGAGGGCCCGAGTGACTTTGTCTATGAGTTCATAAACTCTCATATCCAACGCTGCCTCTGTTCGTGGTATTGGCTTGTGTGTGAGCCATTTATGGGTGTACACTCCAATTGTTCTGCCATTACCCACCCGCCACTTTGAGCCTCTAAAAATTATATTTGGATGGTGGAGAGAGAGGATAGGGGAAGGCCGCCAGAATGTGACAATTTTTTAGTATATTCTAATTCTAGCTACCTTCCCTACTCCTCCCTTTTCTCTCTCCATCTCCTCCCTTCCAAACATATCCTTGAAGTTAGTGCTGAGATTTATATATATATATATATATATATATTATTTACAATGTTTTGCTCAATCACTTAGGATAAGAGAAGAATTTAAGAATGGAGAAGAGTATTGGGCTTTGGAAAGAAAGCTCTGTTGTGCAGTGATAAACAAGGAAGAGGTTTGTCTATCATCAAAGTCCTTTTTTTTTTACCAAATTAATACAATTATTGTAGGATCTTTTTTTTTTTTCGGTAGATGGGTAATTTCTATCTAACCCCTTCTTTTCTCTATTTTTCTCTCCAATTTGGGGAACTGGAAAGTGGTGGGCTAGGGGAAAATTGCTGAACTCCACTATTTTCTCTCTTTTCCAAAATCACCCAAACTATACGCCTCTCTCACCCAAAATCTCACGTATTTTCTCTGCTCCATTTTTCATCGCCCAATTTTCACTCCAACCAAATGCACTTTAAGAATTCTTTCTCTAATTTAAAGGACTTATTTTACAGTAGGTAATAGGTATGGCCAAAATTTTCATTTTAGATATTTATTGAATTTTGATACTCATATCTGCATTGAAGATGTGATGAGGGCGATTCATATAAAATCATTTGATTTTCGAATTCTAAATCTTCTTCTATATCAGCTGATCAGAGGAGAAAAGGTAAATGCAGGTTATATCATATTTGTTCATAGATTAAATTATGTTTTCTTTGAACTGTTTTGAAGGTCAATGATTTGCATATGGAATTTCTACCAGTCGGAGAATTCCTAGGGGAGGTATCTGATGATTTGTAAGTACTTCTCTTTTTGTGTCTTTCTATGCATTTGTTCTAATTCATTATGGAATGTTTTAGTGGACAAGTTTTTACCTTATGATTGGTATCAGCTCTTTCTCTTTTTTAAATGATCTTTAATTATGTGTCAAAGAACTGCTTTGAGATGTGAGAACTATGCCCAACTACATGCCTACATCTGAATCTGCACTTGCTTTTAATCTATTTAGTTTTCTCAAGTAGTGCAGCTTGCAGATTACTCAATGATGTACTGCTTTTGGGCAAATGCTTATTTATTATGTTTTCATTGAGATAACTAATGCTATTACTTTTCAATCTTTGATTTTATTGTGACAATTGAGATGTCAGTTTTGCTTGATACTGAGGTGACACAAAATGTGTAGGATTGACTATGAGGTCAGTTCATTTATCATCGTCATGGTTTCCAACTAATATCTATCCTCATTATAATTAACCAAACTCTCACTCGACAAATTATGGTTTTTTTATGCATGAGAATGTTTTAGAGAATAGTTTCAATGTTTTACGCATGTTTGTAAAAATATATGGAGCTTCAAGAGCCCCAACAATGCTGGTGAGTTTGCAACTGATTAGATAATGTTGCTTTGTAATATATGTAATATACATATATATATATATATATATATATTATTGGTAATAATGTAGTTGTTCTTTACTTGTAGAAACCATCAATTATCAATTGATAATTCGCCAAAATGATTCTACCAAGTAAAATCATGTTTAACTCTTTAACTGATAGCTATCTCTTTGGCAAACTTTCAAGTTTTTTCTTTTTCTATTTTTTGCAATAGGAAAAATACATTATTGACGCTGTGCTGAAGTATGGTAGAGCCTTGGATCCGCAATTAGCCACGAATTACCATAATAGATTTAAAGAAGATACTAAAGAGACAAGACGCGAAGAAGTGACTAAAGAAGGTGATCCGTAGACTCTAGAGGCCTTGATAATATTAAATTTATTGAAGTTACTCTCTTTCTTATCTGAACATGATTTATCTGTAATTTGATTTTTTTTTCTTAGGTGGGAGGATATCTGGACATGTTCTTGGAACATGAAGCATGCCAAATGTGATTGAAGATGAGGAGTTATATCGATCCCGCAACTTCTTAAATTCTAGGTGAACTGAAGTACCTGGGTTGAGATATGACTTGGGTTGAAATCTGTAGACTAATAAAAGTGAAGAATTAGGACATGTAGTCTAAACTATTGAAAATAGTATGATATTTACACATATCCATGACCATGCTATGCGTGTTTATGTATTCACACGAATGGTTAACCTAAAAACCCAGATTTGCCCCTCTTTGATTTCCCTTCTGTTTGAGCCAGGGTTTGCATGATTGAGTCCTAGGACAGTAGTATAATATGTTTTACTTGCTTTCTTAGTTAAATCACACGATCAAAGTTTAGGCTTAAATGAAGAACATGACCACGCATTGATGCATGTTTGCTGAGATGCAGTGAGGTAAGTGAAGTAATTCATGCATGCTTATTTTTTTGATAAATATGACATTCTTGTTGAACTTGATGATGAATATTTTTGGTAGACACCATATGTGATGTTACATGCCTATTGCCTTTGGATGATATGATAAGATGCTTGTTTTCCTAGTAGTGCTTCTTCCTTGTGATGACTTGCTTGCTACTTTGATGAGATGTGATTTTCTGATGGGGTGAATAGGATGAGTATCATGTTTAGATGAATGTTAGGATATGCACCATGCCTAGATGTATGTTAAGACGTGTGAATGCCATGTTTAGATGTATGTTAGGGTACGATGAGATACATATATTGTCGATGCCTCGTGGCTGTCGACCACCCATTGCGGTGACGTGGGTGCTAAATGGAATGGATTAGGTTTTAGTCTTTTAATTTAAAACCTATTAATTCAACAAAGGTGAAGTGAAATCACCACCAATCATTGGGTTTTTTTCTAAGGTGTGATTGGTCACCTGACTTTATTTGATTTTATTACCAATCTTAGGCTAAAAAAAGGTAATTTTTCCTAATCTAACATGGATGGGTGAAAAATCTTGATTCTTGAGTTCGGAAGCCTAGTTACGTGCGGGAAAGTGTTCTTCCTCAAAAACCTCTCTTCTTTTCCTCACTTTCCTATCCAGATTTATGCCTCCCTTTCTATATCTTGCCCTAATTGGTTAGCAACATGTTCCTCTTATAGTACGAGGAATATTTTTTGGTGCATAAAAACAGGTGTCAAGCTCTCATTCCCTTATTCAAACCCTAATACAGCTATTTTACCATGCCATGGCTAGAGGAGAAATAAAATCTGTCGATGTTAGGGTAGTGGGATAAAGGGCGGCTTTGCTAAATCGTAAAGGACAAGTATTAAACAAGGAAAGGGACGCCAGGGGAGCTAGGAGTGATGCACGTGTCCTTAGCAGCAGCCCAACTTAGCATTAGCTAATGAGAGGTGTTCTACAACCTCTAACCACTAGGGGTCGCTATCTCCTTTTCACGCTAGTGCTAGGTGTCCATGCTAGGGCGCACATTTCAATCCCCCCAAGGGTGATCACGCCATTGGCACAAGTCATAGTACTATACCCCTTACCAACACCCCTTTCCCTTTCCTCATAGCTTGTCCACGTGTAAGGTTTGGATCCAGCCAAATTAGCATACTTGTTTGCCTTGGCTGGTGTATTGTACACCCACTAAATGGCTAATGTTGCAATTTGTCATAGGCACTTGCGACCACAGTGGTGAGTTTGGTGACTCCCCTAGGGATAGAGAAGTTAGACTCCAATGTGTTCCATCTCCTAAATCTAACAAAAGTTTTTCTAATATGGTTTTGCACACACTTTCATTGGTTCTTTATCCTGTTACTACGTTTGGAGGTTAATGGGAAAGTTAAGACTTCATTCGGGCTAAGGCTTTCCAAAGTTTAGCCCACCAACTCACAATCCATGTCATTACCTATGATGGGTTTTGAGTATGTTAAAGGGTTGACCACCAATCCTTATAGGTCTATTTAGACCCTAGATTGGAGCATGACCCCCCTAGTTGTATGTGACCTACTGTTTGTGTCCTATTAGCATTAAGAACCTACTTACATAAAGAGATCCAACATTCGATTCAAAGAGAATACCTTTTATATCTTTTGTCTGTGATCATGGCCTATAATTTTAAGGAAAAACAAAGGTTTAAAATTGAAAGGATGGCCTAGAAGTTATGGTATGCCCCAAGGCTTTTGGGATGAAAGGAAAAGAAATATCTCACATATAAGAGGCTTATCTCAAAGCCCAAAGGTTTATCATAACCTAAAGGTTTATAGGACCATAGCCCATTTAGTGCCTTAAGCTCAATCAAGGCCTTTCTAAAAAAGAAAGTCTTGGGCTTAAGGTAACAAATATGCTATAGGCCTAGCATCCAAGGATCCTACAAAGTCAATGGACCTCTCTAATCTTTGGCCTCCTTGTTGCATGTAAAGGCCAAGATGATATGAAAGTCATGGACCTTGAAAGGAGGGTCATAATGTGCTCTAACTTAAAGGCTACTTCAAAAAAAAAAAAAAAAAAGAAAAAAGAAAAAGAAAAAACCCAAAAGTGATGAATACATTAAAGGCCTATGTTTAAGACTAAGGGTTGAAATCTCTAAGCCCAATTTGATAAAGATCCATGAGTGTAAGATGAGAACATTTTGTAAAATGGACCGAGCCCTAATGAAATTAGGGGCAAGTCCTATGAGAGGAAATTGAGTGATTTTGTAATTGGGCTTCATCACAATGAACTTAAGGGTTTCTAAGGACATCTAAATAAAAAGGCTTTTAACTTGGGACATGTACTTATAAAGGTAGACTTTTGTTTTAGGCAACATTGCACCACCAGGACAAAGAAAGCACGTCTCTACTTCAATTTGGGTCTAACAAAGTAGTGGTGGTGGTAGACGTTTGACTAATGTTGACATTGAGCCTCAAGCATAAATGTCTGCATCAACTAAAGAAGAACTTGTTGAGAAAACAGCCCAAATTATGAATGAAAAGATAAAGATGTTTGAACAAGTGGGGACTCACCTCACTCGACTAGAGGAAGGGCTAAGAGGCCTATAGTAGAAGAGGAAGAAGAGGAATTGGAGCATTGGGATGAAGGAGATAGAGTCGAGTATGAGAAGAATAAGAAGTTTGAACAACTTGCTACTGATTCTCAATATGTGATGTTGCATGTTTGCCCATGATTGAACAATGGAAATTTTAGGGTTCAAAGAAATTTATGCAAGGCGAGACTGGCGGAAGCGTCATCATCAACATTCTTGAGAAATTTTAGGGTTCAAAGAAATTTATGCAATTATCTTTGAAAGGATATTTTATGGATCACCTCTTTAAACACCGGCAGGATATCCTGATCAAAGCTGAACTGCTTGAGTACCTAGTGTGCAGAATAGTGAATGTACCTAGGGCCACTCATTGAAGGAACTGGGAGCCACGAGGGGCTGGTGCAAGCAAGGTATGCCAAGCTGCTTTCATCTCCTCAGCGTAAGTCAAAAGTATGCCCAAGGATTTTAAGAAGGAAGATAAGACAGAGTTACAAGAAAATCTAGGACCAAACTCCCAAGGAGAACGCCAGCTCAAGTGCCCCTTCTAATCAAACAGCTCCATGAGGTTAACACTCCCACCCTTCATGTTGGACCAACGAAAAATGATGGAGTGACCATCAGTAGAGCTACCAAACAGCCCCTTGATAACATCCGAGGATCCTTGAAATTTAGCTTTCACATACTTTAAATTCCTACACTTTGCCAAAGTGACATGGGAACAATCCCACACAAATACTTGAAGAATAGCACAATGCAGAGACGAAGTTATGGTGTAGCAGGAGTTACCTTCAATTTCATCACCATGAAGCAAGTCTATTTGAGAATAAACATGGCCCAAGAACATGGGGGCTAAAGGAAAGAATGTGGACTTGATTCCATAGCCAGGAAACTTGCTGAAGGGGAATTTGCTTAACCACAATGCCAAGAACCCAGCCTATCTGACAGATTTATCATTTTCCTTAGAAAGGGTTGCTACCCACTTCCTCATCCTGGCTGGCTTGCCTCCAAAAGAAGTGGTACATCCACCAAAATGTTTGAACAGTCACTCCTCAATTGTGAGATCGCCAGGGGAAAGCTGGATGTCAAAGGGACTCTTATCACCAAACATTAGGAGGAGGAAATTATTGACCACATCCTCTAGAGTGATGGTAAGTTCACCCACAGAAAAGAAAAAACGTGTGCAAAGAGGGAGACCAACGGCGCACCAGATGTCTAAGACCTTTTGCATCCCTAAATCCTTCCAAGTTCTTGGAAATTGCCACTGATTTCAGGATCCCAGTGTATTCCAAGCAACCAGCAATGTTCTCATCAGATAGCTCCTTATCCACCCAACTGGCCCAACTAGTGATCCTCCCTAGAACGAAATCAAAGAAGATAGGAACCGCCTCTCGGGATCCTCGCCTGATTTGAAGGTCCAAAATCTCTCTTTGGTCTGGAACTTAGGCAGAACTGGCGAATCTAGATTGACTAGAAAACACCCAGGCATGAGGAGAAGAAAGAGCATCACCATAAGTAACCTGAGGGAAGAATAGGTTGGGGGTGTACCAAGGGTCTCACAGAGGGAAGGCTGGGCGATCTGATACTTCCTGCCCCTTACCTTGTGCTAACCCTGCTGAAGAGCTCTCACCCTCAGAAGGAGTAGGTGAACGTTTCTTCCTTTTTCGTGAAGAAGAAGAGGAAGCCATGAAAGAACACAGTGTAGCAAAAGAAAAGGGGGTTGGAAACAAAAGAAGACAGCAAAAAGAGGAAGCAAATAGAGAAATAGAGTGTACTGAGAGGGATTTTTGGTATAAAAAAAGGGAAAATGTGCTTGGAAGAAAGGATTGAGATGATAGCAATAATGGCATGAAGAAAAAGTGAAGAAGATGAAGCATAGAAAATGCGCCAGTTGCCAAAATTCAATTTTATACGAAGGTTATTTATTAGTTATTAATAGGAGTTATGGGAAACATAAAAAGAGGAGAAAGAAACTTACCCAGACACTTAATCCTCAACTACCACATTCCTTGAAAAGAGAAGGAGTTACAAAATTAGTGGGATACATGGGATCAGGGCATCAAAGGACAATGTGAAGGATCAGGATCCCAGAATAATAAGGAAAAGGATCCTGAAGAAAATAAAGGTACCACCCACTCACAACAACAATAAAAGAGCCTTGGAAGGGCCAAAATCTTGCGTACTCACGCGTGGGCTGCAAACAATCCACAAGCTCGGGAGGCTAAATGTTGAGGTCCAAAATATCGCAAGTGTTGAAATCTAAAACTAAAGGGGCCCTTGAAGATAAGCAAGGCCCAATCTGCCAACTAAGGCCCACCTAAATTGAGCAAGATGAAGCCCAAACCCATGAATGAGCAAGCTTTGGGGCCTTAGAAAAAGGAAGAAAAAAGAAAAGGAAGCTCAGCCCAGCCTTTGTGAGGAGAGTTCCCAGGGGAGCCTAGAAATGGACTGGACCAAGATACCTTGGGACTGCCAGAACTAGGGGGATCCTCAGGAAATGCAAAAAAGGATCAGCTGGGATTTGGACAGCTCAAGGGAGCATGCTCATGGACACAAGGAATGAAGATAGGCATGTCCCATCAACCACCTATGATTCAGGGGGGGGGGGGAAAGCCTGTTACCTTGGGGAATGCAAGAGGGTGAACCATGAAGGAAGGTGGCTGATGATCTTTCAACTTGATAGTGAGGAACCTACCCATTTAGAGAAAATAACAAAATTTGAAGTAGCCAAAAGGTAGGGTCTGAAAAGGTCCATCTAGAAGCTTTGGGAAGAGAAGATTGAAAGTCAGCCCTTAGGACCCCCTAAAAGAGGAAGGTCAGCTAGGGACTTTTTGGGGGGGGGGGGGGGGGACCTCAAAAGAAGAATGTAGGGAGAAAATAAGGAAGTGACCAGGCACCAATGTTGCTGACACAACATTGGTTCTCATACCTACGGCAGCAAATGGATGGAATCAATGGTACACCAAAAACCCTAGGAAGGTACTATAAAAGGGGATCAAGCCTTCAGCAAAATTCATTTAGCAATAAGGAATCATAACACAAAAACCCTCAGGCAAACTCATTTAAATCTCAGAAAAATAGAAAAAGGGAAAAACACTGTGAGGGATCTTGAGACAGACACTAGATGATACACTTGGATTCAATGGGATTTAAATCTTACAAGTCTTGGAAGCCTATAAAGAACTATCTAAATCTGTGACTTTTGAACTTATTTGAACCTTATGACACATCCTAGTGGAAAGAAGGTTCCAATGTACTAAAACTCAATATAATGAAATATCACTCTATTTTTTGAGGATCCCTGACGTCTTTACTTGCTTTTTCTTTATTTCTTTACTGTTCCTCAGCCATTTACTTTACAATACGCATATATTAGTATGTATGAATTTGTATGTGTTGTAGGATCCATGTTTTGTGCCTAACTTGGTTCGTAATCAGCCCAATATAGTTACGATGAACCAAACTCAGTCCATCAAACAACAAGTATAAAACTCTTTGGGGGCCTAGGATCCTTGATTCCACTTGGGCCTAGGTACTGTCCAAAATAAGAACCCACAAGTGTTTAAAATCTCAAAGCTAACTTGAAATAGATTTCATGTTTAAGCCATTAGTTGGGCAAAGAGGGTATTGATTCAAACCTCTAGAAGCAAGAATTTTCTTGACGAAAATGCTATCATGAAGACAAAGCTAGATAAAATATTTCAGTTTAGGAAGAAGAGCTCAGATTTTCCAAACTCATTTTCCTCCATCGAAACAAGTAGAAAGCTCACTGGAACTATAAGGTAGCTGATAAGCCAACTTGAAGCAAAAGTCTCCATTAGGGGAATCAAACCAAACTTTCGAATCAAGAATATAACGCAACTTTGTATGGGAATCACTTTCAAAACTTAAAAAAGATTATGATTTATGAGGAACATGAAAGAATATATAGCTGACTAACATCCACATACCCATTGCCTAGAAGGAAGTCTTTAACCTTGAGAATTTTCTTTACCGATCCTACTATAAAGCATGCCCAAAAATTAGCACCATTCCTAATCACCCAGTACGAATTTTTTACAAAAAAGAGGCGACCTTTTTTAAACTTATCCATACTCTTACGATCCCCTGAACTTAGTACCCAGTCTAGATTCCTCAAGTGTTCCTAACCTCATTAGACCAAAGACAATTTCACTACTTAATAATCTCTAGACCAATTTGGCTGTTGAAAGCATGTTCATCACTTTAACAGAGTTAAGGCCTAACCCTTACTTACAAATTTATATTCTGTAATCTATAATATATATTAAACAGAAAATGTTTTTGAGCTCTCACAATTTTACACGCTTTTTTTTAACATATAAATTTTAATTAAATATAGATTCATTTTTTTAAAACCAATTAAATTTAGATTCTATTCTATATTTATTGTTTAAGTAATCCATTAGAAGAGTAATTCTTAAATACTCTAGGAGCACGGTGAAAACACTACTCGGAGTATAATGGAATGTTGCTCCCTCTTCTTACATTCATGGATCCTACCATGAATTTAATGAATGGATCATACTATGAATGTAAGAAGAGGAAATATTCATAGTATGATCCATTCATTAAATTCATGGTAGGGTCCATGAATGTAAAAAGAGGGAGCAACATTCCATTATACTCCGAGCAGTGTTATTAAACCCGGCCCGGCCCAGCCGATTGGACCAATGACTTGACGCATTGACCGGGCCAGGTGATCAATTGGATCGGAAAAGTATGTGACCCGGTCCAAACTGGTGCAACCCAATGGATTTTAAGCAACTCGTGTGACCCAATTGGGTTTTATTAACCCGGCCGGGTTGTGAATTGTGTAAAATTATATTAATAGATCCACTTTATTGACTCTTTAATTATTTAAATGTATGATAATATGGTAATTTAAACAAGAGAAAACCTAAAAAAATCCAAAAAAAGCATTGTTCCCTACACTCTGCCCTACGGATTCACACTTTGTACTTTGTACGTGTACCATCACTTTTCAGTTTTCACAATTCTCAAAACCTACTGCTACGGGCTGCTACTGTGCATAAATTTTTTTATGCTTTGAAGTCTAAACAAATGTTCTTGGCCAACAATTAGCATGTAAGTATGACCATATAACTCTATGCCATCAACTATCTTCTTTTGTTTAGGTTTTTTATTTTTTTATTTTTTTTATACTTTATTTCTTGATTGCTTTTTAGTTTAAGCATCTTTGGTTTTATTTTATTTTATTTTTTTTTTTGTCATGTACAATGTGAGTGTGTGACATTTTTTCTTCTTTGAGTTTTGATTATTTTGTTGCTTTGGATTTGTTTGTTGCTTTAGGTTTTAGCTGACCTTAACTTTACTAACAAATATAAATTAATTTGTTTGTTTCTTCTAATGCTATTGCTTATGAAATATTGATTTTGAATTATAATGGTGAGTTTGACTTAGGCATGTGCCTTTTTTTTTTTTTTTTTTAATTTACATATGCAAGTTATGATTTCTCAAACTTAATTTTATATATATTTAATTTTTAAACTTTTTTTATTTGACCCTGCAGTTCAATTGATGACCCACTAGTTGAACCAGTGACCCAGCTCATAACTAGACCTGGTCAATGTCGAGTCTGAGTTTAATAACAATGACTTTGGGTGTACTTATTAATTTTTCCCATTAAAATATTGCCACATCATATTTCCTTTATACAAATACAATCATAATAAATGATTATTATAAATTATCATATTACCCAAATTTATGCATTATTATAAGGATGAAATTAATGAATCTAGGCTAACAAATTCTTAAAACTTTTACTCCCACCTTGCACCTTTAAAAAAAAAAACACATATTTGTAATTAATATATTAAAAAGAGAAAGAAATTGAAACTCGGCTGCCTTTAAGGATGGCAATTGGGTGGGCTGTGGGGGATTTGGATCAATATAAAATTACCCATTCGCCTATTTAGAATCCATATATATATAATACCAATTATCCACCTAATCCACCCATTTAACCCATTAAAATGAAAAAAAAAAAAAAATTGTTTCTAAAAAAAAGTTTTAAAAAATCAAAGACTTGAAATTTCCTGTCATCTTTCTCTACTTTCTCGGCATTAAAGCAAAATTAAAAAAAAAAAAAAAAAAAATCAAGGTCTAACACAAATATATAAATCAGATAATGGTTTTAAGAGAAACAACAACTATACATCGTTGCCCCAAAAAAATAAATAAATAAATAAATAAAACCAAAATTAACATGAAAACCAAAGTTTTGAATACCATTTTGGTGCCCGTTCCAATTTATTCATTGGTATAAAATATTTTGATACTAGCCTATTTTAACATACTATTTTGGAATTGCCATATATATATATAGATATATACTAGCCTCTAAGCACGTCAGTTGTGTGTGCTCAGAGACTCTTATATTTTTTTTGGTAAAGGTTATTAATTTGCATCTATTAATTTGGAAATATATATATATATATATATATATTTTATACAAATAAAGAGGATAAAGTTTTTTTAAAATTAGGGGGTTTTTTTTTTTTAATCTTTATTCGGATGAGAAATGAATAAAAATGCTAAATTTTAGGAAATAAAAAGATGAACATGAAGGAAAAAAAATCATAAATTTTAAAAATTCTCATTTTTAATTCAAAACGAAATTTGTTATTTGGCATTTATGACCCCATTTCTAAAAGAAGTTACCATTTATTAATAAGGGTATTTTTGAACCATATAAAAATCCAATTCAAAAAGGAGGATCCTCTTTTATATATATATATATATATATATATATATATATATATATATATTAAAATAGCCAGTAAAAAGCAAGGCATTTTGAGGACTTTGGGAGTGCAGGAAGTGAACCGGTTTGAGTCTTATTTAGGGCTGCCTATCTTAGTAGGGAGAACAAAGTATCATACGTTCTCATACTTGAAGGATAGGATATGGAAAAAATTGCAGGGGTGGAAAGGAAAGATGTAGTCTAAGGCTGGTAAGGAAATTTTGATTAAAGCAGCTGCTCAATCTATTCCTACTTACACTATGAGTGTTTTCCAACTCCCTTTGAAGCTTTGTGATAAGCTGGATGCAATGTGTGCTAAGTTTTAGTGGGGACAGGTGGGGAATGAAAGGAAAATTCATTGGCAGAGGTGGGAAAAATTGACACTATCAAAGAGGGAGGGAGGAATGAGCTTTAAGGATATTTAGCAATGCTAGCTAAACAAGGGTGGAGGTTGCTGCATGACAATAATTCTTTGGTGTTTCAATGCCTCAAAGCTAGATATTTTCCAAGAACTTCTCTCTTTGCTACTAAGGAGTCACCAAATTGCTCTTTTGTTTGAAAGAGTATTGTGGCTACTTTTCCTATTTTGAAGTCCAGATGTTGTTGGAGAGTTAGGAATGGCCACTCAATTCGGATTCTAGGGGATAAATGGGTGCCGAATTATCCAACAAATGCACCTCTAAATCTAGTGAAAGATGAAGTTCGTGAGGCGACTGTTGCTAAATTAATTGACCAAGACTTGCATGCATGGAGGGCTGATTTTATCATGGATATGTTTGAAAAAGAAGATGCCAAAGCTATTTGTAGAATACAGCTTAGTCGAAGACATATGGAGGACTTTATGATCTGGATGCACCAAAGGAAGGGGACTTTTACTGTTAAATCCGCTTACAAGGTGGCTAGGGAAGTGTTGAGAGAAGGAAGGGTAGCTGAGAGTTCTTGGGATTGTGCTGGAAAGGAGGTTTGGTCTGCAATTTGGAAGCTTAGAATTCCTAACAAAATAAAGGTATTTGGGTGGAGAGCTTGTAATGAAATCTTACCAACAAAATTGAATTTGTCTAAGAGAAAAATTATTGCATATGCGATGTGCCCAATTTGCTTGAGGTTTCCGGAATCAGTTGTCCATGCGCTTTGGGAATGTGGTGCGGCTAGAGATGTGTGGGTAGGTAGCTTAAAAATTCTGCAGAAAGGTGGGTTAGGAATGGCGGATATGCTTCAGTTAATGGAATACTTAATGGAGCGGGTAAAGTCTCATGATATGAAGGTTGTGCTCGTTCAAGCATGGCTGATTTGGAATCAAAGAAATTGGGTTGTGCATGGAGGTAAGTTTCATGATCCAGGCTAGTTGAATAATCGGGCAACAGAGTTGCTTAAGGAGTTTCGAACTGCATCAGTATTGATGGGACTAGCACATGGAGGGCAATCTTCTTGGGACACCTGGTAGCCCCCTCCCCCTTTGATCTTCAAGCTTAACTTTGATGCAGCTCTGTTTTCAGCTCTTAACAGTTTAGGTTTTGGTGCAAATATCCGAAAAAAAGGTGAGGTTATGGCAGCCATGGCAGCAAAGGGTCCTGAGGTATCTTGTAGCAAGGAGGCTGAGTTTCTTGCATGTCGGAAAGCTATTGAATTTGCCGTTGATGCTGGCTTCTCTAAACTTGTCATTGAAGGGGATAATTCTTTTGTCATGAAAGTTGTTTTGGCTTTGCAGGACGATTATTCTTTGCTTGGGAATGTAATTGGAGATATTCATCATTTGGTTAGGAACTTGCAATGGGTTAGGATTGAATGTACTAGGCGAAGGGGGAATAGAGTTGCTCATGAGTTAGCTCAATTTGCTAGAAACATTAGTCAAGATTTGTTTTGGAAGGAAGATGTTCCTCCAATAGCTAGGGAAGTTTTGTATCAAGATGCTAATTTTTCTGATTAATTGAATGATATGCTTCTATTTCCAAAAAAAAAAAATTATATATATATATATATATATATTATAAAATTAATTGATAATTACTATATATATCACATTTAAAATATATACTCAAATAAACAAAAATGGATAAATAGATGATGAGAAGTGGAGGAGCCACAAATCCGTTTTAAAAAAGATTCAAAGTCCAATTCTTTTCTTTAAAAATTTCCAATCCTTAGCTTTATTTTTGACATTTGACCTTTCTAGTTCCACAAATACTTCTCTTTCTCATCTTCTTTTTTGTTTTTCCCTACTGAGTACCGCCCCTCTCTTCTCTTCATCCTCATTTACCACAAGGCTGAAACTTCATTTACTTGGGAATCCATAATTTTCTAAGCAATGTTCCTGACTTTTCTCTCTTCTACAATCTTCAGCCGCTTTTCACTTACGCTGTACAAGTTCATTTGTGCTTCTATTTTTATTTATTTTTAGGTATTGTTGTATACTTGTACCTCTACAGGTTGGTTTCTTTGAGAGAGCGAAAGAGTAGATCAGGGTTATTCCTTTTGAGTCATAGACCTAGCGAACGATGTGTCGATTTTAGGTTTAGGATTGAAAAATAAAAATAAAAAGAGACCAAAACCAATACCAATACCAATACCGGGCGGAAAATGAATTTTGGCCAAAATTTACCCAAAATCAAACAAAACAAATGAAACGTGCCAGCCCTAAATTGGCCAAAATTTTATACATGGTGGAATGCATTATTATCGTTCCAATTTGCATGCGGGTACGAGAAAATTTCGGTAGGTACTGAATGAAATCTATTGAAGATGAAGAATATTTCCTCTGTACCATTTCATCTATTTTCGTTTCCTACACCTAAGCTTTCTCTGCAATCAAACAAGGCTTTAACGGGAAAAAAAAAATTACAAATAAGGGTTTTACAAAAAAAGAAAAAAGATAGATCATCTAAATATGGCTCCTCAAACTCAATATAAGGCCGCCACCTCCAGAGTCAAATAAGTTCGATGAGATTTTTGAGAAAATCGATCTTTGCGAGCTTTGGAGATGAATGAGACCAATCAATCTTAGTGAGCTTTGGAAATCGATCCAAACAAGGATTTTTGATGTGCAAGAAAGATAGGGTGTTTGGTCAGAACCAATTGAACTGGAGAGGGAGTAGCATCGCCAGCGACAACGACTAACAACAATGACTAGCAGAGCCAAAGAAGAAGCTCCTTTCTTATTTCGACAATGGAGGAGTTGTGAGAAGAGAGAGATTGATTGATAGAGAAGAGGGCTTGCGTCTAAAAAGCATCACAACAATCGCGAGTGGTGGCAACTAATGAAAGGATCTTGGATCTTTGTCAATGGAGGCCTAAGTATGGGAGAAGGTTAAAGGGATTTATAATTTAAGATATGTTTTGTAGGTGAGAAAATGAGAAAAGAAAATTCAATAAAATCATAACCAAGAAAAGGGGTGAGTTTAAATGAACTATCCTAAGGAGGGCCTATCCCATGGCTTGGGAGTGTTTTTCTTTGTTTTTGTTTTAATTTATTAAACTTTTAAATTCTAGAATAGGTGAACTTCTTATAAAATAAAAAATAAAATAAAAATAGCTGGGCTACAAATAGGTACCCAACAGGTTTGGTGGTTAACCCATTAGGACTTATTTAAATTGTTAACCATTTGAGTCTTTACCGATTTAACCCAAATCTCTTTAATTAGGCTGGGTCAAGACTTCTTAAATTATGTGGATTATAAGTGAGTTGATGAGTTTGGTTAAAAATTGCTACCACTATACCCCTAATATATGGTAGTTCTTATCATGCCTAGGGTTTTACTCTGATAGTGAACCGCCATTAGTGAAGGAGGATGGGTTTTACAAGTAATCTTTTGCAATGATTCTACGTACAACAAATGGAGAAGAAGGGTTCTGATAAAGCCATTGGGATGAGAAATAGAAAGAGAAAAGAGATGATTATTCAGAGGAAGCAGAAGAGACGCATATTTGATTACACACTAGTTATTATCAATGAATTGGATCGTATATCACAGTTGCCTGAACCCATCATGCACCACAGCC
Source organism: Quercus ilex subsp. ballota (assembly GCA_032727855.1). NCBI lineage: Eukaryota > Viridiplantae > Streptophyta > Magnoliopsida > Fagales > Fagaceae > Quercus > Quercus ilex. The sequence goes on from CM064915.1 coordinate 23,259,887, forward strand.
TCTTCTTCATGCCTGCAAAAGATGCAGTCCATACTAGTGTCTTCTCCAAGACATGGCACCGTGCATGGATTTCCCTGCCTACGTATGATTTCAGATTTCATGAAAAGTCTTTTAAACAAAGAGAGGCGTTTTTGAATTATTCAAATGATCATGATATAGAAAATCGATCTGCGTATTTTAATTCAGATACTGATGAACCTGATGATCTATCTTTTGAAGAAAGAGAGGCTTTTTTAAATCAGTCGATAAAGGTCTAGTAATACTCAAGCTGTAGAAGGTACTTGTCCGAGAATTTAAGTTGAATATCACCATTAGCGACACTGACAGCTCCACGTTAGAGCCAAGGTGGTCACAGGACCATCCTAACTTGAGAAAAAAAAATCATTATTATATATAAAATTTTAAATTTTATGATTTTTTTACTCTTAAAAAATTGTGTGACCACCCTAAATTTTTGTAAGCTCAATATAATTAAACTTTGGACAAAGTTTAGCAATAAATTAACTTGATTTTAGACTAAGGCTACAACTTCACTCGATTTTTTTTTTTAATGGATACAAATTTTGACAAATCCAAAATTAGATTACATTTTTTTTCTTATATCCTCCATTCTTGCAAAACTTCAAGAAGATCAAAGATTAATAGCTTATGTCATCAATCAAATGTTTAAATTTCGAATTTTTGTAGCCTAAAATTATACGCAAAAAAATAAGTTTATGGATTAAATAGTAAATAACATCTGATTGATATAAAATTTGACACGCGTTTTAAGAACATAAAGAACATACAATTTAATGATTAGATTTTCAAAATATGTAGTTATGTTAATTGTTTAGTGAAAGTTGTAGTCTTAAACTATAACTAAGTTGTAGTCAAATTTTGTTCTTAAACTTTGTTCCTCTTAACAATATATTGAGTCTTTACAAACAAAAAGAAAGATTCAAGAAAAAATTTATTTAACTAAAATTTTGAAAAAGATGTAACTTGTCGTATTAATAATGTGATTATCATGCAACGATTTCAAAATAAAATAAAAAAATTCATAAAAGAAAATTGTAAGACTTCATGCATTTGGGTTTCCCCCCCCCCCCCCCCCCTCCCTTTTATTTTTGGTTGTTGTCAATATATGAATTTATCTTTGGGTCATGCTAACGAGTGCCCTTTGGATATTGGTTAACAATCCGGTTAAAGAAAGTTTTTATGGGAAAAGGAAAAAAAACAATTAATGTTTTAATAGGTTTTTTCATTTCTCATAAAAGTGATGTCAAGACTTTCCTAAAATATATTGTTAACAAATACCCTAAGGGTACTCGTTAACATTTCCTTTATCTTTTTATTCGATTTTGTTTAATTTAAGTTTTTTTATGACCACACTGGAAAAAATTTCTGGAACCGCCACTAATTAGCAACACTAAAGATGCATCTTTTATCGATGATTGAATACTACTAGCAATTAAAAATCAAATAAAGAAGCTAGACCTTTGTATCAAAAAGTACACTCTTCCTAAGACTATTTTTGTAGTGGTCGGAGAGTCCCTCAATCGACGAATATCTAGAGTTTGCTTTTTCACTATTGCGAGGGCTGTCTATAGTGAAAGTTTTTGATATTGATTGGGTGATAATAAATTATCTCCCATCTTGCTGTCCTCTGTTGATATTGATTGGGTGATAATAAATTATCTTCCGATTGTTCATAATTCAAAGTGATGATGCCGTAAAAAACCACCAGTAAATCACACGGTCCTCACGTGCTCGAAACAACACCTGCACAACAAAAAGAGAAGACTTAACAGAAAGTATCGGTGTGGTGCCGGCCAAATACCCTCCGAATGTCAAGTTAGAATTTCTCACAACTCTGAAGTACCAGAGCTGAGGTGAATTATGCATACCTTGGTTTGTGAGGGTATTGGAGCTTTTATAGTAGTAGAGGGTTGACATCTCTTTCTTGATTTAGAAGTCTTTTCCTTATAGGAATCCTTATAAGCGTATATTGCGGAATCCTTTCCTTGTAAGAGACTAACACTAAGCGTGGGGTACAAAATATTTCCTTATATATGCATGTGTGAAGGCCAAGCCAAGATCATGCCAGAACTGTCAGTCTTGTGTATCTCTTTCAACTTAGTGGCGTCAGCTTTCCATCTTCCTCCAATAGACCTCGTCAGCTTAAAGCTGTAGACTTCCTACTATTATCACTTGTCAATGAGTGCAAGTAAAACCGACGAGTTTGTTAATTTGGAACGTCGCTCTATGCCTTCTCATCAGTGAGTGTTCGTATTTACAATTTTATCCTTATCACAAAGCTTAAGAAGGCAATTATAGGACAAGTTAACGACATTAGGATTGAAGCACCTGCTCTTATAACTATCTACTGTGCAGGTGATACCGTTAAGCCTGAAGGTGACTTGGATTTGAATGTGTCTTCATGCAATAATGTAAAGGAGCTGGTAGATTCAAACTTCCTAACAAATTCTTTGAAGAGCTTAATTCTAAATTTCCCCTTCTTGAGACCTTAGATACATATTTGTCCTACCCAGGCCCCATAGAGATTTCGAGTCATCGAAGGAAGAGCTTAGATCTGAGTTACTGTTATGATGAGTCCCCAAGAATATTTAAGATTAGTTGTAAAAATCTCCGTCACTTTAAAATCACATATACAGGCCATTCAAAATTGCCAATACCAATTCTTGTTAAATCTTCAAGTCTACAAGAAATTCAACATAATCTGCATCCTATCAATCATTTATCCGAGCAATGGTTTCTTCAATTCAGACGATATCTTGGAATGTTTCAGCATCAGCAAGTTTTAGACTTGTCGGTCTCTCCACTAGTATGCAGACGGTTAAATGAATCTGTAGTTCTCAGTTTTAGTGATGTATTGTTAGGTAGGCACACCAATACCCATTTTCCCCCTTTTATTAAATTCAGATTTGGTTTTGTTACTTTGGTAGTATTCTTTCTATTCTTAATACTTCAAAGATTGATGGAGGCTAGGATTCCACTAGAAATTTAATTAGCAAAACAAAGTAACACGTATTGCTTTTGAAGTTATGAATAATGAACTCTTATTAGTGTTCTATCTGTCAAAAAGTTGTTAACCTAAATGATTGATATATATATATATATATATATATTTATATCTCGATTATATTTTCAATATGCAAAGAATGTTTATAATTTCTATCACTCTAGTTGATAATTCACTATCTGAAACCTTTTAAAATAGGAGTTTGAGCTTATAACTGGTTGAATATTAGCTTTGATAGCATAAAATAAGAATACAAGAACATAAGGTATGGAGGAAATTCTTAAAGACTACATCTTTAATATAAGAGTGTAGTACATATCTTGTATTATAATGAACCCAACATGAGTATATATAGTAGTCTAAACCCTAGATTTCTAATACAAGTAAGAGACTTATCTTGCACACTAAGTGGGATGGGTTTGGGCTTATACAAATGGGTTAATATATCTCTAACATAACTGGTATTAAGTTCAAATTGTTTTTTGCAAAAATACTGAATCGTTAATTGTTTTGATATAACAGTTTGACTATGTATCAGCTGAAGTAATTGAAGAAGACATTCCTCCAATATCAAATATTAAGCATTTGCATTTGCGTGGCGCTCGATTATTACAAATTTACACAACTCTCATAGATGGCCTGTTACGGAGTTGTCATCCAAAGATCCTATCAGCAAGTTCCCTTTTTGAGCGCGATAACAGATTCGTAATGGTATAAGTTTTGTTTTGAGTTTTCTTGTGCATATTCGAGAAATTTTAGTTGGGTTTATGATTATCATATATGTTGACTATTCAATTTGTTTTGATTAATCACAGGTCCTATACGAGACCTTGATGGGCAGAGAAGAAAAGCCAAAGTGCTGCAGTGGCTACAACACCAAATGTTGGCCTCATTACTTAAAGGCTGTGAAAGTAGTTTACTACTATAACGGGGATAAGTTTGTTAGGGCGCCTCAGAAAGACGCCTTCTCTGATTTATTTCTTACTGCTGAAGGATTGGAGAGCATAATGTTAAAATTAGAATGGCAATTTGTAGTAACCCACCAAAGAAACACAGGTTCAAAGAAGCTAGTAGAGAAACTAATGTGCAATTCTTGGGCAATATGGAAAAATGGAAACAAGGTGATCCATGAGGAAGAATATAGAATTTTCAATGAGGACCAAACTTCAAGGATTGATGTTAAACTCAACTGGGGGGTTTAATGGCTAGTTGCTATGTCCAAACGACTGCAAGGGGCGTTATAAGCTGAAGTAGTGGAAGTTTTGGCTATGGAAACTGGACTCATCCTTGCCCGGGAAGTGGGCTTTCATGAAATTATGCAGAAGGTGATTCAAGTCTTGTCTATCATGCTATCAAACAGGGAGAGATGAGAAATCCAATCTTCGGGCATTTCATTCATGGCATAACACCTTGAGATTTTTTTTTGGTTGAAAAACTTGCTGTTTTTGAGAATTGTGTTGTGCATGTACCTTATTTACTTATCTTAATCGATGTCATATGATATTGTCTTATTTAATTTCTATATATTAAGAGAATAGGAAACTTTTGTTTCCTCTTTTTTTTTTTTTTTTTTTTTTTTGTTAAACTGGGAAAGTAACATTAATTAGGAAACACTATTACAAGAACCAAAAGGGACCACCCTAGTCCGAGCTAACCTAGAGAATCAGCTAACAAAAAGGGGGTTACAACAGGGGGAGGGGAATCAAAACGATTACAAACAAAAGATAAACTAGCTCCCAACTTTGCTAAGGCATTAGCACAACAATTTGCCTCTCTATAGCAGTGAATCATCCTAGCCTGAGGTAGCTGCAGCAGAAACTCCCTGCAATCATCAACAAGAACCGAAAGATCCCCATTAGTAGTGATATTGCTAGAAATTAAAGAGATTGCTGCAGATGCATCAAGCTCCACTTCTACAGCCTGAGCTTGCAATTCAACACAGAGAGCTAGCCCTTACCTAAGAGCAAACAACTCAGCCACTAAACTGGAAAAAGCAGTAGTTGGTTTAGCAAACCCTGTGATCCATAGTCCGTTGCTATCTCTTAACAATCCTCCACACCCAGCTACACCACTGTCACCCACTACAGAGCCATCCGTATTCAGTTTAAGCCTCCCTACAGCTGGTTTCATCCATCTAACCTCCTTAGGTGTGCTACTCCTATTATCGCCAAAGCCCTTCACACAATAGAAATACTCCCTTACCTGCATCTCGACAGTCCTTAGGAGGCTCGGGTTCTCAAATTGCTGCTTAAACACCCTTCAATTGCGTTGGAGCCATAGATTCCAAATCTCAAACAGGAAAAAGGTGCACCACAGATAGTCTTTGCTTTCTGCCTTGAGCAGGCTTTTAGCGTTGGCAGTAATCCAACTCTCAAAGTTAGATGTAAAGGAGAATTAGAGAGTTCGAGGGCAATTGGCAGAATCCCAAAACGCCCGTGCTGCATGTCGGTCCCTCAGAACATGTAGGATATCTTCATAACCATTGGGGCAGACATCACAGCCACCTAAATCAGCTATGCCTTTTTGGGTAAGAATGCTTTTGACAGGCAAACTATTGTGTAGACACTTCTAGAGAAAAACTTGAATCTTTGGAGGTATATTTAGCTTCCACAACCACTTCCCATGAAAATCCGGGCTTTCGAGGTTCTCACCAATGGCCAGCAAATAGGCATTCTTTGAGTCAAAGTCTCCCTTGGAACTAGAAATCCAGCTGAGCTGGTCCTCTCTCTGTGAAATTCTTCTCAAGGGGGTGGCTAGGATGGCATTTCAGATAATGCTAGTGAAGTCAAAAGGCAGCACACCCAAATCCCAACTCCCATTGACCACCACATCCTTTACAAGCAACTTTTCCTCTCCTCTAAACAGGGGTCCTTTAATGAGGGATCTAATGGTGCCAGTGTTTAACCATTTATAATTCCAAAAGCTCAAATTGCTATTTCTACCAATACTCCACTTAGAGCCCATCTCACACACACTGCTACCCTTTGTAACTGCTGCCCAAGTTCTTGATTTAGCCCCTTTACTAGGCTCTGCCCTTCTCCGGTATTTCTTCTTCAAAACTTCTGCCCACTTCGTATTATTGGAATTTTCCATTCTCCAACATAATTTTGCAGCCAAGGCCAAATTTCTCCCTTTAGCTTCCTAAAGACCCAGCCCACCTTTTGCTTTTGATTTTTGTTACCTTACCCCAATTAAACATATGCATTCTCTTTTCCTCTTCAGTGGACCCCCAAATGAAGTTTCTATTGATTCTGTCTAAGCCATTGAGCACTTTACTTGGAAGGACACAACCTTGCATGATATAGGAAGGCACGACTGAGAGAACAGATTGTGAATGGGTAATCCTCCCTCCCATGGACAACATCCTAGCTTTCCACCCCTGCAGCTTGTTTTGGACTCTTTCAAGCACAAAATTAAAATCTCTTGAGGTTGACCCCAGATGTTTTAAGGGGAAACCCAAATACTATCGTAGGTTAGGGGTGGATTGGATTCCCAAAACCTCACACAATTCACCACGTTGCTCTTGGTCAACATTGGGCGAGAAATAAAATTTTGATTTATTATGGCTGATATTCTGGCCCGAGAGTTCACAAAAGGAGTCAAGAACTTCTCTAACATTGCAGCAATTCTTCATGTCAGCCTTGGCAAACAACATAAGGTCGTCAACAAAAAATAAATGGGAGAAGGCAGGGCCATTTGAGGAGGCCTTCACAGGGCCCCATAAGTTTTCTTCACATTTTGCAGAGATAAAGAATCCTAACATTTCCATGCACATAATGAACAAGTACGGAGATAAAGGGTCACCTTGGCGTATACCTCTGGATGGTAAGAATGGATCAAATTTCCCCCTGTAAGGTTGAATTTAATTAACCATTTTGTTGGCTTTATTCCATGCTGAATTTGCCTGTAATTCAGCATTTAAAAACCTTGTATTTATGTGGGAATCATGTAAGGGTAGTGTGTGAGTGAGTGTGAAGAAATGCTCAAGACTATGCAGCAAAGCAAGGACTTGCGACTGGATCTCGCGGGTGGCTCGCAACTAGTAAGCCGCTAGAAGATGCACACGAGTGAAGCATGCAGAGAAAATGAACCGTCATGCCAACTGTAGCACTACAAGACAAAAAGTCCAGACTGGCCATTCAGTTAGCTCGCGGCTTGAACTCGCGACTCAGTCAAGTCGTGAGGCCAAGTCGCCAACTAGCTCTGTTTTGGAAAAACTGACTCTTCGCATTCCTTTCTCACCCCAGTATAAATACCCTTTATACCCACGAAATGTAGAGAGCTTCCATAGAGAATTTTGAAAGAGAAATCCTAGAAAAAAACAAGATTGACTCATCCACAATCTTTACATAGTGACTCTTCAAATTCTTCTACTCTCACCCTCTCCATTGTTACATCCTTGAGAGGTTCTTAACTAAATCATTTTCTCACCATACCCACATCTGTGAGAAGGCTTTTTGGTGCTTTGGGAAGCAGTTAGGAAGGGACCAATGGTCATTGGTTGATGCTATGGGCTATAGCGGAATCCGATACCCTAGAAAAGACAAAGGTTCGGCGTAACCTCGTTGGAGTAAGAAGCTTGGAGGGCTTAGGTACACTGGTAGATTAGGCTTGGAGGGTCTATTGTTGTTCATGTATCCCAACTACATTTTCTAGTGGATTATTGACCGCTTGGAGGGCGGCGGAGAGGTTTTACGCCGAGGGCTTCGGTTTCCTCTTCAATAACACATCGTTGTGTTGTCCTTGTGTTTGCATCTCTCTTCCCCAATTCTTTGCCATTTAATTTCTGCTGTGGATGTGATTTTAATTGGTTTAGATTGTTTATCAATTCTGTTATTAGCTTATGTTCATTTTCTGCACATATATTGTTTGACATTAAGCTTGAATTGATAATTTTGTAATTGGGGGTCTAAACGTTTATAGTGTTTTATACACTATTTGAACTCTCAATTGGTATCAGAGGGTGCACTCTTTGTGGTTTAAACACCTTAGTGAGATCCTTGACCCCATATTGAGATGGACTGGTCTCAATCTTTAAATGCGCCACCATATTTTGATGGTAGCAACTATGCCTTATGGAAAGTTAGGATAAGGGCATTTTTGTGTTCAATGGATGAAACTGTTTGGGATGTGGTGGATGTTGGATGGACTAGGTCGAAGGCTGCCAAATCCACGTGGGATAAGGCAACCCTCGCAGCGTCTAATGCAAATAGCAAAGCACTTAACGTTATTTTTTGTGGTGTATCTCCAGATGAGTTCCATAGGATATCTCACATTTCTATTGCCAAGGAGGCATGACAGATATTGGAGACCACGTACGAAGGAACGAAGAAAGTGAAAGACACTAAGTTGTAGATGCTGACCACTCGGTTTGAGGAGCTGAAAATGAGTGAGGACGAGTCATTTGACTCTTTCTATAGCAAGCTGAATGAGGTGGTCATTGGGAAGTTCAACTTCGATGAGAAAATGGAGGACTCAAAGATAGTGAGGAAGATCCTTCGGTCATTGTCGGAAAGCTTCCGTGCCAAGGTGACAGCGATTGAAGAGAGAGTAAGGACCTTAATGATATCAAAGTTCAAGAATTGATTAGTTCACTTCAGACTTATGAATTGTCATTGCCCACACAAAGGAAGAGCAAATCTCTTGCTCTTAAGATGATTAATAAAAGGGTTGAAGCTCACGACTCATCGGATGAGGATGTTGTCAATAAAGATGTGGCATATTTGGTGAAGAATTTCCAAAAGTTCTTAAAATTCAAGAACAATGGAAAATTTGGTGATAAAGGGAAATTCCAAAGTTCTGGGAAGGAGAAAAAGGAATTCAAAAGGAAAGATGGAAAGGAATCCCAATCTACATAAGGAATCACTTGCTTCAAGTGTAACGGACATGGACATTTCAAGAAAGAGTGCCCCAATTATTTGAAATCGAATGACAAGGTGTATGCCACTACTCTTAGTGATTCCAATTCCTTTAATTCGAATTCAAATGAAAGCTGTTATGGAGAAGGAAACTTCTCTACATTCATGACCATTACTCATGTGGAATCTATAGATGATTTGAGTGCTCTAGTGGAGAAGCTTGGTGAGCACACTGAATTGGAGTCAATTGGGATAGTTGAGGAATCTGAATGTGAGGAAGATGAAGAAGAAGTGGGACTGCAAGATACCTACAATTCCCTCATTGAGAAGACCGGTGAATATGCAAAAGTGGCTAATGTAGACATTAAAAAGATGAAAAGGGCAGAAGAAGATTATAGAAGTCTTCTAGTGCGATACAAGAAGACCAAATGTAAAATGGAGACGCTGAATGGAGAGCTGACCAAAGCCTACTTAAAGATAAATTTTCTTGAGCATGAGGTGATTCAAGCCAATGCTAAAGTAGACCAAGTCTCCTCCAAGAAGCTTGATGAAGTATTTGCTCATTAAAAGCCTTTCTCCAACAAAAGCGGATTGGGATACACCGGTGAGAGCAGTTCGACTGCCAATATATCCAAGGGAATGAAGTTTGTGAAAGCTAAAGAACCAATGGTAGATACCACGAATGCTGAGAAAGTGAAGCCAAAGAAGAAGAAGAATGTGACTAACCAAAGGTTTATGACAAAGTCTCCTAAACAATCAGTGGTCAAACCTAAAGGTAATGGGAAATCACTCCTAAAGTCACAAAGAGGTCTGAGAACTCAACACTTCTGCCATCACTGTGGACTTCAAGGACACACCAGACCAAACTATCATAAGCTTAGAGCATTGAAGAATGCAACTAATCAAAGGTCAAGAGGACCAAGAAATGACAAGAGGACTTGGGCTGTTAAGTCATCAAGAGGTCGAAATGGTGATCCCGGTGTGATGGACGTGATGAAGATGATCAGTGCATTCACCACTTGCTTGGAAAGCTTCATTAGAAGGTTTGAAAGTCCTAACTCTCATACCAAATCCTATAGGGATATCACCCCAAACACACGTGACGTGTGGGTGAAGAGGGGTACTCATGCATAAGCATTACAACATGTCCATGCATTAATATTTCCTATGTTTTGTGACTATGCTTGGTTGTGTGCTTTTTGCTAATTTGTGTTGAAAATTGTTTGTTTGTTTATTTGCTTTAAATGTTTTTACATTGTTGTTTTTTATCAATCTTTTTCTTGCTTTTGTGTCAAAAATCCAAAAACACATAAAAAGTAGAAAACACAAAAAAGTTTGATCGACATTGTTGAGTTTTGTCTCAAAGCATGTTTTGCCTTGTACCTTTGTACTAATGGCTTTGTGCATCTACGAGCTTAGCTTGTTCCCTATGCACTCATATCATTGTGGGAGAAATCTTGAAATCTATGTGACTGTTGTAAATAAATCTTCAACCTTGTCATGAATGATTAATGAATGGTTTTGTTGATCTTGAGACATGCATAGACTTGTGCCTATATATCTTCTCACTCTTTTATTTTATTGTTTTTGCTTAAAGAACTCAACAAATGTAAATCTCCAAATGAAAAGAGATAATGAGCTGTAAAAGCCTGTCGCACATACTAGTATTTGACTAGTAAAAAGGGAAAGCGACTTTTGTAATAAAATGTATGATGCCCAAAAAGCTAAAGGCTTGCTCATCAAATTGAAATATCAAAAATTCCAGGCATCGATCTCAAAATGAGATGTATTGATTCAAAAAGATCAAATGATATAATGTATATAGAGCCAAATGAAAAGCTTCAAAGTTATGTTATCAAGTTTTTTTGTGGGAGGTCATATATGCATATTTCTATAATTGATATGGGTCACTTTATCTAGTGCTAGTTGTGTATGCCTTGGTTGAATTGATCATTGAAGTTTCACATTGGACTAAGGACTATCTCATCTTTTGGTACCCATACACATCACACTTGTCTATGTTCAATGAATGCCTTATTCATTTGTGTGATTGTACTTAATTAAATGTGTTTTCACATGCTCAATCCCTGTTGATCAAACACAAAGATTTTTGAGTGTTTTAGTTGTTTTTGTAAAGTATTTTGTTTTTACTAAAATTGTCAAAATTTAAAAAACAGTGTTGCCCTATTCTGGCGACTCAATCGCGAGTCTGTCCAATCGCATGCCCCCAGTCGCGAACATTACTTAGAAGGTTTTCGCGACTCACTGGCGGGTCAAAGCTCTAGTCGCAAAAAACATTTAGAATATTTTTCAAAATTTGGGTTTTTATGTTTCTTGCGGCTCAGTGTGGCGACTTGTTCGCAGGTGGAAGGTCTAATCGCGAGGGGTACACAAAGATTTTCATGGCTTACCTCGCGACTTTCTCGCGGGTAGACCTTCCAATCACGAAAAATACTTAGAAAATTTTTCAAAATTTTTGGTTTCTAGGTGTCTCATGACTTGCCCTGGTGACTTGTCTGCAACTTGGTTCAGTCGCGAAAAATGCTTGTTTTGCATTTTAAGGTCCATTTTTAAACCTTTTTCAGTTTTCCCTCGAACTTTTATGACTGTTCATTGTCTTCCTCATTTGTTCCTCTCTCAAACCCACCTTGTTGCTCACAAAAACCTCCATTGTTGCTCATCATTTCAACTTCAATCTCCAAGAAAAAGGTATGGGTTTTCTTATTTTCACTAAGTATTTCATTATTATGGCCCTGCTTTCTTGGATTTTAGAGTTGTCATTGGAGTTTGAGATCTATGGTGTTCGAACGTGGGTTTAGTCTATTTTGTTGTGATTGGATGTTTGGATTCTGTTGATCTTAATTTTAGGATGATGGATAGTATTGTTATCTTGATTGAGTTTCTGTTTTATGTTGGTTTATTGTTCTGTGTTAGTTTGATCTTCTCATACCCATTACACTGTTTGTGAGTATAGCTGTTTCACAATGGTTAATTATTGCATGTTGGTGTATGTTTTTGGTTATGTACCCTATGTTGCTCATGATGGGTTCTATGCTCTCTGTCAAAATGTGTTAGGCCTAAAAATTGATGATAAATTGTTCTGTACTCTTTTGTTTTGAGTTTTCTCATTCTATGATTGTTTCTGAATTGTGTATGAACTGAATGTTGGTATAACTTTCAGTTCTCTTCAGTACTAATAACCTGTTACTGATTTTTGAGTTTCCATCTATTGTGCTCTGCTTTTGTGGTCTATGATGTTATGCTTTGCAGAAGACTCCTACAAAGAAAAAGACTATTGCCAAGAAAAGTGACAAAAGGCTGAAGATGGACAATACCAAGTTCAGGTTTCCTCAACATTTTGAGAGATACAAAGTGTACTACTTGATGGCACCCATTATCCAGGAGAGATTTGTAGACTTGGTGAATTTGTAGGACACCTTCATTCCAAGCTGTTTTGAGGGAAGGGGTTGGGATAAGCTTTTAAGTGACCTGCCTGGAGTTTGTGATCCTTTGATTAGGGAGTTTTATGCAAATGCTGTGTTAAGAGAGCATGAGATTAATTGTTGGATAAGAGGAAAGGAATTCACTATAGATGTGGATGATATTGATGAAGTATTGGGTTTTGAAGGCATAAATGATCATGATTTCACACATTATAAGGATAGGATGTTGTCTTTAGAAATTGTTCAGACACATATTGGTGGAGTGAGAGAGGGGAGATGCCTCAACACCGCAGCCTTTCCAGTAGACATAAGGTGTCTAACACTGATTATGATGTTTAATCTTTACCCAGTGAAGAAGCTGACTACAATCAACAATGCCAGAGCCATCTTCCTTATGGAGCTCAAGTAGAAAACCTACGTAGACATCAGTTCTCACATCTTTAACACCATTATGGATGAGACCAGAACATCCACCAGGGCCAAGCTGATTTTTCCCAGCCTTCTTATGAGGCTTTTTAGGTTGAAAGGCGTGGAGATTCCTCAAGATATCAGCCTGTTGTCTACTCCCTCAGCAATTAACAAGCTAACCATCACAAGGGTAAAAGTTCGTCTTCCGGGTGATGAAGAGGAAGATGACCAAGAAGAAGGTGAACCCATGGACACTGAGACAGAGGCTGCAGGAGAACCCTCAAGCTCAAGAGGTCGTGGCAAGAGGAGCAGAGCTTCATTCTCATCAGCTGTACCTCCCGATGCATTCCAGATCATCCTTGAGAGGATTGATGGGCTCAAAGATGTCCAAAATGAACAATCTGACAAGCTAGTTGCACTTCAAGATTAGATGAACATCCTCTCAGCAAAATTTGATAGTTTCTCCACTCAGCAATGACCCTTTGGCCATTCCGGTCAAAAAGGGGGGAGATTTTGGGGGTAGCTCTTGAGGGGGAGTGTCATTTTGAGGGGGAGATTGCCATAAAAACTTTATTTCAGTGTTTATTTTATTATCGGTTCTTTGTGTTTTGGATAATGTTTTGCTTTTATTATGGGTTTGCTTCACTATGTTTTATGCTTTGGTTTAAACTCATGGATCTATTTACTTTTTAAAGCTGTTAATACTTTGGTTTATTATATATAAGATGTATATTCTGGCTTGTACCTTTGCTTTTGTAAACTTTTAGGGTTTGTATCCATGTTGTGTAGCTTAGTACTTGTTGTTAAACTGTTATACATTTTCTTTAAGTACATCACTCTTATGCCCTTGTTGGATTTTTATCCTAGATGTATTTACCTAGTGTTTATGCATTGGTTGAGTGTTGGACATGCAAATAATACTTTTCATTAAGCTTATTAGCTTACATGTTCTGATGTTCATTCTGTGTGTGAATGAGCATTGTGATCACTATTTATAGTGATTGTTTATTTTTGGTTAAGCCATGGTTTAATGCTTAAGTCCATTTTGCTTGATCGCATTGTGGTTGCTCCATATGCATTACAAGTTTTCTGCATACAATGATCATACTGTGTTGTTGTGTTTCAGAAGATACTTGTTCTTATGGTTCAAGAGCTTTACAGATTCTAGAGTTAGGTGTGAGTGAGTTTTGTTCAACTGTTCCCAACTCACGCATTAAGTCTAGAGTTTGTTGTAGGGTTTTGTCACGGAATAGCCAAATGGTGAGATTGTAAGGTTGAATTTAATCAACCATCTTGTTGGCTTTATTCCGTGTCAAATTTTCTTGTAATTCAGCATTTAGAAACCCTGTATTTAGGTAGGAATCATGTAAGGGTAGTGTGTGAGAGAGGGTGAAGAAATGCTCAAGACTGTGCAATGAAGCAGAGACTCGCGACTAGATCTCGCGGGTGGCTTGTGACTAGCAAGCCGCCAGAAGATGCACATGAGTGAAGCATGCAAAGAAGCTGAATCGTCATGCCAACTGTAGCTCTACAAGACAAAAACTCCAGACTAGCCATTCAGTTAGCTCGTAACTTGAACTCGCAACTCAGTCAAGTCGTGAGGCCAAGTTGCCAGTCAGCTCTGTTTTGGAAAAACTGACTCTTCACATTCCTTTCTCACCCCTGTATAAATACCCCTTATACCCGTGAAATGTAGAGAGCTTCCAGAGAGAATTTTGAGAGAAAAACCCTAGAGAAAAACAAGATTGACTAATCCACAATCTTTACATAGTGACTCTTCAAATTCCTCTACTCTCACCCTCTCCATTGTTACATCCTTGAGAGGTTCTTAGCCAAATCATTTTCTCACCATACCCATATCTGTGAGAAGACTTTTTGGTGCTTTGGGAAGCAATTAGAAAAGGACCAATGGTCATTGGTTGATGCTATGGGCTATAACGGAATCTAGTAAGTTATAAAAGACAAAGGTTCGGCGTAACCTCGTTGGAGCAAGAAGCTTGGAGGGCTTAGGTACACTGGGTAGATTAGGCTTGGAGGGTCTATTGCTATTCATGTATCCCAACTACATTTTCTAGTGGATTATTGACCGCTTGGAGAGTGACAGAGAGGTTTTACGCCGAGGGCTTCGATTTTCTCTTCAATAACACATCGTTGTATTGTCCTTATATTTGCATCTCTCTTCCCTTAATCTTTGCCATTTAATTTCTGTTGTGGATGTGATTTTAATTGGTTTATATTGTTTATCAATTCTATTATTAGCTTATGTTCATTTTCTGCACAAATATTGTTTGACATTAAGCTTGATTGATAATTTTGTAATCGGGGTCTAAACGTTCATAGTATTTTATACGCTATTTGAACTTTCACCCCCATTTACAAGGATTGAAATTGAGGAGCTGGAAATACAGCTCATGATTAGCTTTATAAGAGCTTCAAGAAGCTTAAATAGATGGAGGATATCCCATATGAAGTGCCACTTAAGATGGTTATACACTTTTTCCAAGTCAATTTTTATGGCCATATAACCCACATTTCCTTTCTTGAGGCTCATTATGTGGATGAGTTCTTGGGAAATAATCATTTTTTCTATACCCATTCTGCCAGGAACAAAAGCTATTTGGAGAGGAGAAATGAGGGATGGCAGTAGGGGTCTAAGCCTCTTCACAATAATCTTTGTAACCACCTTGTAAGCCGTGTTGCATAAGCTGATGGGCCTAAAAGAGGCTAGGCAATTAGCTCCTAGACATTTAGGGACTAGGGTGATAAGGGTCTCATTAATATGTGGGGGAATGGTCTCATTCTAAAAAATCTAGCTCACTTCTTCAAACAGAGAGGCACCCATTATATGCCAATACGATTGGAAAAAACCCGCATGTAACCCATCCAGACTTGGGCTTTTAAAAGGCTTCATGCTACATAAGCTCTCTCTAACTTCCTGAATAGCTACTCAATACACCTGGGCCAGGTATGGATCTCCCAAAACTTCCTAGGAGCAGTAAGGGCACTTGAAGAAAACAAATCTCTAAAACCATCCCTAATTAACATTGCCACTTCCTCTTCATTTTGCACCCTATTCCCCTGTCTGTCAAGGAGGTAAGCAATTCGATTTCTTTTCCTTCTAACCAGCACAGAGGTACGGAAGAATTTGGTGTTTCTCTCACCTTGAATGAGCTAATTATATCTTGATTTGACTACCCAATACTCTTCCTCTTGTTGAAGAATGTCAAAATATTCTTTCTTGAGTTAAGTTTCAAGCGCCAACAATTGAACACTTGGGCAATTTGCAATACTACTATGAATACCCTTTAGTCTAGCCTCTACTCTGTTTTTCTTGTGGAAAATATTACCAAAGACTTCCTTATTCCAAACCTTCACCTTCTCTGTGAAATTGTCAATATTTATTTTCAGAGTATAGTTTTCAGTCCATGCATCCGTAACTACATTGGGGAATAAAGGATGAGACATCCACATGGGCTAGAAGCGAAAGGGTCTAGGACGCCAAGTGGATGGGGAATTATCTAATTTCAACAAAAGAGGGCAGTGGTCCGAATAGGTGTGTGCCAAGTGGTGGATGGCAGCTTCAGGGTATAGCTCTCTCTAGTCAGTATTGCCAGAACCTCTCTCTCTTGGATGTAATGGCCAGCCTCCCTTTTATTAACCCAAGTAAATCCAGGACCATGGAACCTAAGATCGACCATACCACAAGTATCAAGGCACTCCTTAAATAATTGTACCCTCCTAGGATTAAGGGGGTTTCCCCCAAGCCTATCCTGGCTAGATAAAAGCTCATTGAAGTCCCCCAACATAATCCAGGGCGGTTGGTGAAGGGAAGCAACTGAGGCGAGATTATTCCATAATAATTTTCTTTCTTCGAATCTAAGGCTTGCATAAATTGAAGATAGAAGCCAGGAAGAGCCTGAGGCACATACGTTGATTACAACAAGGATCTCTTATTCCGTTTTGGCCAATTGAATGACTTCCACAGTATCTGAGTTCCACAATAGCCTAATCCCTCCAGAATGCCCAAGGGTATCAAAGTGTATGGCTCCATCAAAAGGCAACCTATCAGTTATTTCTTTTGCCCTCTCACCACCAACTCTCGTTTCTACAATGATCACCAAAGAAGGAGAGTGAGTATTTATCAAAGCAGATAAAGCAAGATGAAAATGGGGGTTTAGCGCCCCTCTACAATTCCAAATAATGATATTCAATGGGACGAAGAAAGGGGTAAAAGGTTGAACCTCATGCAGATTCTGAGCATCTATCTGGCTCAGCAAACTCCATCCCCACTCCCTTATCATCTTCCTAGAGTGAACCTCCTCTTCCTCAATGATAATCGCGTGTTGCAATATCCCCAACGGGATTTCCTTTGAGCTTACCAGTAGATTGAAGCCGTGCATCAATAGGCTCACTTGAAGTAGGTTTTTGCATATCCTGTTTCCCCAGCAACTCACAACTGCCGATTTGGAGATCCATATTTTCTTTTCCATAAGCTCTTCCACCTGACCTAATTCTCTCAAGTTTTGCACTAGTGATTGTGGAGATAGAGTTCCCCAATTGAAGATCAATGGTTCGGCTTTCGTTGGTATGTCGGATGGGAATATCCACCAAGGGGACTCCCACTCCATCCAGGCTCGGTCCGTTAGGGGTAGGTACCCTTTCTTTTTGCTCTCTGGCGTTAAAGGAAAAATGTTGCTCCAAGCTTTCATCTCTGCTTGATCGAACCAACCCCATACCATTGTTGGACTTGCTTTTATTTGCTTGAGCATACTGTCTGAGAGAACCATTGCTTTCCCCTTTTGAAATATTGCCCACTGATTCTTTGAACTTGCTTCCATGGGTTTTTTCTTTTTCCTTTCCCTTTCCCATTGGATTTGCACAAATAGGATTTTTGAAAATTTTCCACACCCTTCTCGAGAGTAGTCTCACTAATGGGGGTAGCTACGTAACAACTACTGTCCCCAAACTCGAAACCCAAGATAATTGGTTTTAGTTGAGGTGCCGTGTAAGTCTCAAACGTAAACCCCCTTTCCAATGAGGAGCTTGTGTGGGTCAGCCCACTCAGTTTTCTTTTCCCATCACCTGTATCACGGGTCATGTTGCTGTCATAAGAGTAGTCAGTGGGTTGCGCTCGAGGGCGTTGGTGGTCTGCTTTTACTGCAAAACTGGGTCCCAACCTAGAATCTCCTTTTAGCCTGGTATCACGTGCGACTCTTGACTTCGCCCCGGCCTTTTTGCTTTTCACAATCATCCACAGCCCATATGCCCGCTCTTCATCATTTTCAAACTTTCCCGCCTTTTGGGAACTGGGCTCATCTTCTTCCACCACACTCTTTGCTTTAGGGGTGGTTGCCGTCTGCTGTTCCGAGATAAGGGCCGGGGTTCTCCTTTACCAAGTATGGACACCACTCCTTACGGTGACCCACACGCCTACAAGAGAAGCATAACGCATTAATGCCTTCGTATTGAACTTCCTGTATGACTCCCTCAAGGAGTATTTTCCTGGCTAGGGGCTTGCTTAAATCAATCTGAACACATATCCTTGTGAAACGACCCCTTACCCCGGCTGCCGTATTTGTGTCGATCCTTAACACAGGCCCAATGGCAGCACCTATCTCCTGAAGGACACAAGGTTCATAGTATTCAAACGGTAATTCTGGAAGCCTAACCCAGACTGCCACTCGGTCACAGGAAGCTAGGGAGGGCTTGAAATTTGGCTCCCATGCCCTTATGGTTAAATAGTGTCCCCCTATAAACCAAGGCCCTCCCTTGAGGACATTATCAAAATCTTCTACCAACCCGAACCTCATAAGGTAGAAATCCTTTCCCCAAGTCGACACAATCTAGGCGACCAGCTGGTTTCCATAAACTCATAATTTTTTAGTGGAGATAGTGGTACCCCACTGACCTCCCGAAAACCTTCACAATAAGGGCATGGGTCCATTTTGATCGGATGAATTTCCACTCTCGTATCAAGCTAGAATGCCTATGCAAAAGCTCCGGGTATGGCACCCACAAGCTTATCTCTGTAGGAAGCAGTCGCTCCAAATCCAGGTAATCCTTCAGTCTCCTTAACTTTTTTTGTACTGCGTTGAAGTTTGGCGTCTTCTTCCCTTGACCTCTCTCGCTCAGAGAACTCAGTCCATTCTCTCTAGTGTAATTATATTTATGACTTTAAAACCCCAGAAACAATTTCTTGTTTCCATTTTTCTCTCTTATTAAAAATGTCAGTAGCATATATTAAACACCGTCCTACCAAAAAATAGTAAATTGGAAGGAATCAGTAAATTCCTAAAGTGCCACTACCTGGATTCCCCAAATAGCTTTGGTCTATATTTAACGTCACAAAATGGCCCTGTTGGGGTTATCCATTTACCTAATGATCCTTTCACTTCACAGATGGATAATAGTAGCTAAATGTCTCGGCTAATATAGATGATATGTGCCACCTTTGCAATTCGAAGAAAGAATCTATTTGCTATTTGTTTATTGACTGCACAATCACAAGGACTCTTTGGTTCAGTAGCCCGTGGGGTTTAAGGGTGGAATGCTTGGGTCTGTCCAATTCTAAAGAACTGATTCAGTTCTTTCTAAATCCATCTAGTGGGAATATGTCACCAAAGGGAGGACTTCACACTTTATGGGGCTCTTCTTTGTGACATGGTCTGGGAGATGAGAAATGAAGTGCTATTTGAAAAAAAAAAAAAAAAAAAAAAAAAAAAAACCAATCATCCAAGCCAAGGTGAGTTAATTTTGAGACTCTCTTAAGCTTTTTGCTGAAAACAAAAAAATCAAGAACCTCTCTTACGCTGATCAAGCCTCCAAGACCACAGTCCACTTGGACCAAACCGATCAGGGGCTCACTAAAATTAATGTTGATGCAGCAATAGGTTCCCAGTAAGCAATCCTTGCTGCTGCCATTGCAGAGGGATTAAGCCAAAACTCTTGAGCCCAAGGGCAATCACGTAAAATTCGGACTAACCCTAGCTAGTTTGGTGATTGGCTAGTAGTTGGTGATCTCGTATGCATAACTTTCCATACAAAATGCCGTATTTTTCTTTGGGCAATATATCTTGCATATCCAATTCCATCAACCTTCATCATACTTGACATTTTCCTGTATACATATGAATTGAAGTTAGATGCTGATTTCACAGAGCATCTTCCATTATCACTCGGCCATACTAATTAATCCGGCTATATCTGATTCTGAGCAATAGGTATACCTTTAATGATATCTTTTAGCTAGTCGGGTATTTGAAATGTCATATTTTCTAGATACCAGTCTTACGTTTTGTCTTAGCGAATCCACTCTCCTATTTTCTTCATTTACCATAAGAGGTCCTTCGATTCTGGCTCTTATATAGTGGCCTTCCTGCTATTCAATTATCCTCCAAAACCTTAATCCTGATTCCATCTCCTACTATTCATCGCATTCCTTTAAAAAGATACTTACTCCCCATGTGAATTGCTTTCCAAATATGTGATGCTCTTTGAGATGTACTACTCTCATTTAGTGTCGTGTGAGGAAAAATATTTACTTTATATCCTTGTGTCCATAATGTATTTGAGTTTGTCCAAAGTCTTTAGGCCTGATTCGTAAGCATTGCAATATTATTTATTGTGTATGATATTTTTAATACCTAACCTCCCTACTGCTTTTGGTTTAGTTATCACATCTCAACCAATTGTATGACAAGGTCTTTGGTGTCTAGTGTCTCCCTGCAAAAAATTACGATTCATCTTATCTATACTCCTGCAAATTTTTCAAGGTAGAAGGGTCGTTTGTGTACAGAATATTGGGATAATGGTTGTTGTGGATTTAATCAGGGTAGCCCTCCTTGCTATTGATAAATACCTAGCTTGTCATGCTCAATATATGAATCTTGTAAATTATGTATTGATATGAGTTTGCAGTCCTCCTTTTAGTAAAACTAGGGTTGCCCAAGTATGCCTATATGATTTGTTGTAGGGATATCAATAATATATCAGAAATAGGGGCAGTGAGACAGGGGTTAGCATTAGAATCGGAAATGGGATTTAAACATTTTAAATTAGAAATTGATTCTAATATTGTCTTGCAATGGCCAACAAAAGTTGGTGTATATGCACTAGATATTGCTCCTTTGATTTATGATTGCAGGAACTTAGCGTGAGACTAGATTGTCCATCCTCATCACACATACTATAAGGCGATTACAGTAACGGATGGACTAGCCAAAAACGGAAGAGAGCAACCAAGCAAGATTTTTTATTATGATATATACCCAGCTTTTGTGTATTATAACTATGATTTTAAAAACCGGATCAAAGGCAAAACCAAATTTGCCTCTAGTTCCTGATTTAACTTGGTTTTTGGCCGGTTTTGATCAGTTATTGGGTTTTTTCTGGACTGGATTAGTGGCCAGTTCTCGATTCAACCGGTTGAACTAGCCAATCCAATCCGGTTTTTAAAACCATGATTATAACTATTTATAGGATGTAATAGAATTAGGTACTCTTAAAGAGTGTCATGTTACTTACTATGTAACCTTATGAAATATATATATATATATATATATATATAACTCCCCTTTTGCACCCAAAAAAAAAAACTTTGACAGTTTGATTTGCAACACACGTTTGAGTCCCCTAATTTTTTCTAGTGCCAAATTCAAATTTTAAAATAGTACAACTTCTTGACAATACCTTTTAAAAAAATAAAAATCCCTCTGTTCACTTTTTTTTTTTTTTTTGGTCAAATTCAAATTCAAATTCAAATTTTTTATTTTTTATTTTTTATTTATCCTAGCTAACAAACTCCCCCTTAATTATGAGATTTTTTTTTTCTCTGCAGTTCACTTTTTTTTTTGTCAAATTCAAATTCAAATTTTTATTTTTTATTTTTTATTTATCCTAGCTAACAACTCCCCCTTAGTTATGAGATTTTTTTATTTTCTCTGTTCACTTTTTTTTTTTGGGGTCAAATTCAAATTTTTTTATTTTCTATTTTTGATTTATCCTAGCTAACAACTCCCTCTTAATTATGAGAATTTTTTTTTTTCTTTTTGGTCTTCATACCACTTCTTGGGAAGATAGCACTTTTAGCGGATACCAATTAATAATTCATATAATACAATTAAGCATTCATATAATATATAGGGATAAAGCTGTGGGTTCTAGTTAACTCAATTGTAAAATTTCTGATGGTTTTATAAGAGATCTGGAGTTCAACCCCCGCCTACATAAAAAATTGATTAGTGTCTTGATCTGATGATAAAGAGTTATCATCAAGAGCAAACGCCATAGGTTGAAACTCTCT
This sequence comes from Quercus ilex subsp. ballota, assembly GCA_032727855.1. NCBI lineage: Eukaryota > Viridiplantae > Streptophyta > Magnoliopsida > Fagales > Fagaceae > Quercus > Quercus ilex. Next base: position 23,281,922 of record CM064915.1, read on the forward strand.
CAAAATATATATATATATAAACTCTAAAAAATGGTTAAATTAAATACACATTTAATTTGAAACATATTAAAAAAAAGTATTTTAATGAAGCTCTCTTTCATTTTTTACGCGTCTCTCTCTCCCTTTGTTTCATCCTAAGGGGCTAAATTTTCTGTTTTCAATTATTGAACTATCATGGCAGAAGACGTGATCGATAGCTTGGAGAATATGAACTTAACGGTAGAAGAGGAAGAAGTTATTGAGATTTCTGATGAGGGCAGATTGACTGAGATTGAGAGTTGCAACTTAAGCCTCGTTGGTAAGTTCCTAACATGTAAGGGCTTCAATAAAAGGGCAGCCATGAATACTCTACGGAGAGCGTGGAGACTGAATACGGATTTACAAATCGTAGAAGTTGGTTCAAATCTTTTCATTTTAAGTTTCAGTCTGAATTCGATATGAGTAGTATTTTGAGAGGGGGACCGTGGACCTTTGACAATCAACTGTTGATGCTAACTAGATGGCGTAAAGGGACGAATGCAAGTCATGCTATACTAGACCATGCGTCTCTTTGGGTTCAAATCTGGGGGCCCCTTTTGATATGGTCTCGCCCCAGGTGGCAATGTGGAGGAAGTTGAACGGAAGAGAAGACAAGATACTCCAAATCTGTTTATGAGGGTTCGTGTTGCTCTACCTATTTCTAAACCGTTGCGGCGTGGGGGTTTTATATTAGCTGATTCGAAGGGTAATATCCAACGTGAAGATAATTCCAAGAATCATGGGATAAGTTTTGCAACCCAGCAGATGGGAGCCGAGAAAAAAGGAACAGAAGATGCGAATACAAGGAACTCTACCCCTATTGTTTCAAATGTGGATGCTATGCTCTGCTTTCAAATTCAAAAACAGAGGTTATAGTTGATAATAATTGTATCGAGAATGAGGCTGCAGATAAAGAAAATCCCGTCCCTATTATCACCGACTCAGAGGTGGGGAATTCAAAATCCAGTATAGGGCCTGTACAGGGAAAAAAATTTGATGGGCCGAATGGGCTAAACTCCACTAATTTGAAACATATTAACTAATTGATTTTATTTTATTTTATTTTATTTTTATATAATAATTCAATTATTACAGTGGAGAGGAGGAGATTTGAATCTGAATATTTTCTTTGGAAGTATTAAGAATTAAGCATCAATTAGCTCTAGACCTAGCTAATTGATGTTAATTTGTAGCCATGCTTATGGAATAGATAATATATATATACATACATATATATATATATATATAGTGGGTGTGTGGGCAGTTATAATATATGTACTCAACATGATTCATATCTCAAAAAATAAATATAACACTCAACAATTTACCAAAATATATATATATATATATATATATATATATATATATATATATATAACACTCAACATGCTTGTTAAAATACATAAAATACTTGTTAAAAGTGAAGTAGTGGACTATCTTTCCAGACCACATTTTTTTTTTTTTCTTTGAAGCCTCCTTTCCAGACCACATTGAACAATGTCAACTATATAGAAAGCAGAAAAAAAAAAATGCCATTATTAATGGTCATTGATGTGTTTATTGTGGGTAATGCCATCAATCTAACGAGTAAATCCCTTCGTTTGTGCAAGCTTACTCGAGAAGATTAATCATGAGTAATTTTAGAAAGCAACAAAAGAAGCCCAGCTTAGTGTTCATCAAAAAAAGAAGCCCAGCTTAGCTGCCAACATAGCATGATGAATCTAAACTCTAGGGTATAGACTTTTATACAATTTACCAAACTTCTACTGACCCAAAGAAAAGAGGGATCGAGGAAGAGTCGTAATATTTTACCTAACACGTCGACCCAACCTATACTCTCTCCCACTAGTCAAATTAGATTTTTCTTTTTGTTTATAATCAAATCTCATTATATGTTTCTAAATTCGTTCATACATAATGTAATATCGTTACACCCTATATATATATATGTGTGTGTGTGTGTGTGTGTGTGTGTGTGTGTGTGACAATACATTAAATATAATGAAATTGCAAGAAAATCAAATTAATTAAAGATATAGAAATATAATTTTTTTTTTATACTAAGGGCCTTAAGTAAAGGCTTAAGTGACCTTGCTTAAGCGCAACTCATGTTATTAGAATAATAGAATCAACAAATTTTGATTCGGATATGTGAGATATCATTTTTATCTGAAATTTTAAATTCTGAAATTATATTTTATATTAATATTAAATATATGGCGGTTTGGCTTTACTTTGGAGGAACTCAGTTCAGATTGATGTTGACGCCTCCTCCCTTAACCATATAGAAATGTAGTTAATAAAGGGAAGGAGGATTCTTGGAGGTTCACGGGCATTTATGGGTTTCCGGAAGCTAGTCGGAAATGCGAGACTTGGGATTTACTTCGAAACCTTCATCGGAAATACACCCTTCCATGGTTGTTCGCCGGTGACTTTAACGAAATACTACTGTCTCATGAGAAGCTAGGAAAGGCTCCTAGAAGTGAAACAGCTATGAGGAAGTTTAGAGAGGTTGTGGATGATTGTGGGTTTATTGACCTAGGTTATGTGGGGAAAAAATATTCTTAGCGAGGCAGGAGAGGTGATAACATGGTGTTGGAGAGGCTAGACCGTGCTCTTGCTACTCATTCATGGCTTGCTTTGAATCCGACAACAAGAGTTCATTGCCTTCGTTACAATGCATCTGATCATTACCCCATAATCATAAATCCTGAAGGAATTACAGATAGACCTTGTAAACCCTTTAGGTTCGAACACATGTGGCTAAAGGAGAATGGATGTGGTGAAACCGTTAAGGCAGCATGGCTATCTCCTTTCCCTCTTTCAAACTCTCTGTTGATGCTTGAAAAGATAAAATTCTGTGGTGTAAAGCTTATGGAGTGGAGTAAACATTCCTTTGGTAGTGTGAGGAAGCAATTGGAAGAAAAATCTAAACTTTTGGAGAAGGCTGAAATTGCAGCGGCTTAGGGGGCAAATTTGGAGGCAGTGGGATTATTAAGAGTGGAGGTAAATGAGCTGTGGACAAAGAAAGCTTAATGTGGCAACAAAAGGCAAGAGCTTTGCACCTTAAGTGTGGAGATAAGAATACACGGTTCTTCCATAATAAAGCCTCTCAGAGATTTGGTCGGAATAGGATTGTGGGTTTATTTGATGAATCAAATTCTTGGTGCACAGATAATGCTCAGGTGGCTGACATTATAGTGGGGTTCTATACAAAGCTGTTCACATATGAGAGATCCTCCAATGATCATGATATTCTAGAAGTGATACAACCGGTAGTTACTGAGGAGATGAACACCAACTTGACTAGAGATTTTACTAAGCAAGAGGTTGATCTTGCCTTGAAGGAGATGGCCTCTCTCAAGGCCCTAGGACCCGATGGTATGCCTCCTCTTTTCTTTCAATCTTTTTGGCCATTGATTGGTGATGAAGTCTCTAAAGTTGTCTTGGATTGTTTAAATTCATGTCACATTCCAAATGAGTTTAATTACACTTATGTTACTCTTATTCCTAAAGTGAAGAATCCTGAAAAAATTTCTGAGTTTAGACCAATAAGTCTCTGCAATGTAATTTATAAACTGATTTCAAAGGTTCTAGCTAACCGTTTGAAACCTCTGTTGCCATCTATTGTGTCTGAGAATCAAAGTGCTTTCCAAGCCGGAAGAGTGATCACAGATAATATCCTTATGGCATTTGAAACTTTACATTACATGAAAACTCAGCAAACTGGCTCTACAGGTTTTATGGCTCTCAAACTTGACATGAGCAAGGCTTATGATCGAGTTGAATGGTCCTTCTTGGATTGTTTGTTGAGAAAGATGGGTTTTCACAGTCGATGAGTTGATCTTTTGATGGAGTGTATTACTACTGTGTCTTACTTCATTCTGATTAATGGGGAGCCTTCTCAAACCATCCACCCTAGTAGAGGACCGCGTCAGGGAGGCACTATATCTCCTTACCTCTTCCTCCTCTGCACTGAGGGTTTACATGGTTTAATTTCTAAAGCAGCTACTTCTGGTGATATTAGAGGTATCTCTATCTGCAGGAATGGCCCTAGATTAACCCATTTATTTTTTGCAGATGATAGCTTGATTTTTTGTAGAGCATCAATCCAGGATTGTACTCACATACAAAACCTTCTTGCTACGTATGAAGAAGCCTCTGGGCAACAGCTGAATAGGGAGAAAACCACACTGTTCTTCAGTAAGAATACGGATAGTGAGGTCCAAGACTCCATTAAAGATCTGCTAGGGGTACTTGAGATTAAATAGTATGAAAAATACTTGGGCTTGCCATCTTTTTTGGGTAGGCGTAAGAAAGCAAGCTTGGCTTACATTAAAGATCGGATATGGTCTAAGCTCCAAGGGTGGAAAGAGAAGCTCCTTTCCCAAGCTGGTAGGGAAGTTCTCTTAAAGGTCGTGGTACAAGCGATCCTAGCATACTCTATGAGTTGTTTTAAACTTCCCACTACACTTTGCCATGAGATTGAGATTATGATTAGGAAGTTTTGGTGGGGCCAACGTGGTGCTAGGAGATGTATTCATTGGGTAAAATGGCGCACTCTATGTAGGCCAAAAGCAATTGGAGGAATGGGTTTTAGGGAACTCCAAAAATTTAACGACGCCATGTTAGCTAAGCAAGTTTGGTGCCTATTACAAAATCAAGACTCCCTTTTTTTCAGGTTCTTTAAATCAAAATATTTCCCTCATGGGTCAATTTTTGATGCCAAGGAAAATAAAGGGTCTTTTGCTTGGAAGAGTATTTTGAAGGGGAAAGAACTCATTACTTGTGGACTGAAATGGAGGATTGGGAATGGTTCTCAGGTGCGAATTTTCCATGATGCTTGGCTACCTGGATCTCAGCAAGGCAAAGTCCAATCCCCTACCTCAGACAACCATGCAAATGCCTTGGTCTCTAGCCTAATTAACCATGGTGGCCGGCGCTGGAAGGTGACAGAGATTGATAGATTATTCTTACCTGAAGAGGCAACAATCATCAAGGCCATTCCACTTAGCCTATTTGATCAAGCTGACCTCCATTTCTGGCCTTACACCTGTGATGGTCTCTTCTCGGTCAAGTCGGGCTATCATCTTTTGATGGAGCAAGATGAAGCGGAGTTGGCAAGGACAACTAATGGTGGGGTAGCCTCACCGGTTTGGAAAGCTATTTGGCGCATGCATGTTCCAAACCGGGTGAAATCTCTTGTGTGGCAAGCTGGAAACAATGCTCTGCCTACACGGGTGAATCTGGTTCGTAGACAAATTCTGACTAATTCGATGTGCCCGGAATGTAAGACTCAGCTAGAAGATACGATGCATGCCCTCTGGTCTTGCCCGAAGCTACAGGATACGTGGAAAGTGAAGTTCAGCAAGCTTGTGACAGAAACTTGTATCTGCTCCAGCTCCTACGAGATTCTCGATTGTGCGTCGGCAGAAAAATGCTCATTTGATCTTCTAGCTATGATGGTATCTAAAGTTTGGCAACGCCGAAACAGAGCACAAGTGGGAGAGCCTACGGTGCCGCTCAGTCAGATTAATCCCAAGGCCTATAGTGCTCTCCAAGAATTTCAGCAACTTCGCCCCACTCATACTGTGATTCCACGGACAGCCCATGCAGTAAAATGGAGGCCTCCCAGTTCGCCATGTGTGAAGGCAAATTTCGATAGCGTGGTCTTCTCACAAGATGGACTAGCTAGTATCGGTGTGATAATCCAGAATGAACAAGGATTAGTTATGGCTGCTCTTTCACAACAAATTCCATCACCTGCTTCGGTGGAGATGGTGGAAGTGTTAGCGGCTCGTCAGGCTATGGTGTTTGCTAAGGAGCTCGGGTTTGACAAGGTGGTTATGGAAGGTGACTCTAAAATTGTTATTAAGGCTATTCTCGGTGATTACATGGACTGTTCCTACATGGGTCATGTACTGCAAGATATTAAGTTTTTATTTTCTAGTTTTTCCTTTATTTCAGTTAAGCACATTCATAGAGAAGGGAACTCCGTTGCCCACAAACTTGCTAGAAGGGCTGTTAGTAGTCTTTTTCTTGTCTGGATGGAGTCTGTTCCTTCAGATATTCTTAATGTTTATCGAAGATGAAGTAATTCTTAAATAGGATTCTTTATAAAACTCAAAATTACACCCACTAAATTTAGTAAATTTTCATTTTAGTCATCTAATTTTTTTTTTTTTTCATTTAGTCTATTAAGTTCTAATTTGTTATCATCGTTTTTTTTTTTCCATATACAAGATAAAAATTATATTCTAGCATAATCTGAATGTATATGTGTGTGAAGTTTTTTCTTAGAGACTTGAACCTCGACCCTTTCCCCTTCCACCCCATAAGAACTTTATACTTATTTGTGATGTGACCGTCGTGCCAAGGGTGCATGGTGATCATTTGTTATCATCATTAAACCCCTCTAAAAGATATTTTTTTAATATTAAAAACTAATAATTTTTCTTTTAAAATAAAAAATAAAATAGACAAAGAGAAAGAAAATCATAAATAATTGGAAGAAAAAAAAAACCAATTGAAAATCTCAAAAATGAGATTTATATGCTAAAGAGTTAACAACATCCAAAATCGAAATGTCAAAATCACATGAAAAAGCCATTTTGTGCGTGTTTGTTTTTCCCCAAAAAAAAAAAAAAAAAAATCTCTCTATAATATGATAATTCCTTTAGGGCACTCGGTAAAATCAATAATGACTTAGATCCAGACCTTGATAAAATGCAAAGATAGACATTGCTTTGATGCTTCAGAGTAATGTATATTGACAAAACATAGATAAATATTTGAGCACATATCTAGTGAAATTTGTTTTGAGTGGTTGCCCCCTTTCTCACTTGACCTCTCCGACTCTTAATAAAATGTAGAAATGACTGCTACTTTTAGTTTTAAAGGAGAGAGGGAGAGAGAGAGAGACCGACAATATATATTTTTAATTAGGATAAATTGCAAATTACACAACTAAAATTTGAGGGTGATTGGATTTTATACTCTGAAATTTCAGAATTTGGATTTTACTCTCTGAAATTTGGAGTGTTTGGATTTTACATCCTAATGTTTCAGAACTTAGATTTTACCTCCTAAAGTTTATGGTTGTTTGGATTTTACACCCTCAAAATATGAAACTTTAAGGTGTAAAATTCAAATACTCCAAAACTTTAAGAAATAAAATCTAAACACTTCTAAATTATAGAGGGTAAAATCTAAATTCTAAAACGTTAGAGTGTAAAATCCAAACATTTCCAAACTTCAGGGGGTAAAATCTAAATTTTGAAACTTCAGGGTGTAAAATTCAATCACCCTCAAACTTTAGGAGTGTAATTTGTAATTTACCTTTTTAATTAAAAAGTATAACTATTTTTTATATAAAAAATTGTGGAGAAATGCAATACTATGGTAATAAGAGATTAGAACTGAATGGACTAAAACGAGAGAGAGAGAGAGTCTAATGGAAAAAATTGACAAAAAAAGAGGAAAATTTATTGACCAATATTATCAAAGTGTAATTTACATTTGTACCTGGCTAAAAAAATATTCGGAAACATAGGAGGTGAGGTGATAATGATAAAGTACACAAAAAAAAGTGAGTAAAAATGAATGTGATAAAGAAATTCAGCACCAAAGATAAAAAGAAAAAGAGAGGGAAAAAAGTAAAACGAATGGGATGGGAATGGGAGGGAACCAAAAAATCGCAGAAAGTGAGTAAATGGGGTTTGGTGATAATATCACATTCACATGTAAACAGGTTGAGTAGTTGACCCGACAAGCCGGTGGCTGAGGAAATCTCTCTTTTTCTTTTTTTTCTCTCTCTCTCTCTCTCTCTAACTTTCACTAACATTACGGAAAGACGTCCGTGACGTTCGCCTACCGCCGCTCCCCACATCGTCCACCGGCTATAACCGGTCAAAAAACTTTTGTCAATTCCAATCCCAATCCCAGCCCCAGCCCCAGCCCTTTGACCTCAAACCCTCTCTTTTTCAGTATCTGTTTTTCTTCTACACTTGCCACCCCAACGCGTCCATACACCACACTAATTACAACTTTTTTTTTTTTTTTTTTAGCGAATGTTTTTATTTTTTTGGGAAGATAAAAACACCAATTGGCAATTACAAGTTTTTACAACTATGTGTTATTACACTGTTAAATGCTTTTGTTACGGATTAATTAGTGAATCATGTTCTTCTCAAAAAAAAATTGTGAATCATGTGAATTTATTTTCTTTGCTATTTTTTAGAGACATAATTTTATTAAAGGTAAGATTTTGGGGCTAGAAAATTTGCAAAATAATGTTCTTTTAATAATAATTATTTAAATTGGTACTATTTTAAAACTATTTGAGAATTTAACCTTGTTCCTAAAACACAACTTTTTTTTTAAATGTTGAACAAGATCAATTTAAATAATTAATATTAAAAAGATGTTATTTTACAAATTTTGCCTAGGATTTATTTGAATTCAAATTTATTTTCATTCTATCAAAATAAGTTATGCCATGCAAAAGGCACACACACGTGTGTGTGCACGTGCGCCGGGGGGGGGGGGGGGCGAGCGGGGATGAAGATGTGGAGGATGTAGTAGTGGTGGCTTCAGATTATTTTGAGAATTATTTAGTGCAGGACCGTGAGACCAGATGGATGAGTGCCTTGATGCAATGCCTTGCAAGGTAACCCTTGATATGCAAAATATTTTATCCAGTGAATTTAATGCAAATGAGATTAGAGTGGTGTTGTTCCAAATGGGACCAACTAAGGCTCCTAGACTTGATAGTATGAATGCTCTTTTTTACCAAAAATTTTGGCATATAGTAGGTGATAGTGTTATAGCTGTAGTTTTGGATTATTTGAATTCTGGTGTTATGGTTCCTGAAATTAATCACACCAATATTGTTCTTATCCCTAAAGTGAAAAACGCTAAGAAAATGACTAATTCCAGACTTATCAGCTTATGTAATGTTATGTATAAAATTATTTCTAAGGTGATGGCAAATAGACTGAAACAGGTTCTTCCCCATATAATCTCTTATACTCAGAGTGCATTTGTACCTAGCCGTCTCATCACAGACAATGTTCTGGTGGCTTATGAAACTCTACATGCAATGCATAGTAGGAAAAAGGGTAAGAAGGGGTCGATAGCATTGAAACTGGATATCAGCAAAGCCTATGACAGGGTTGAGTGGTCTTTCGTACAGGGCATTATGCAAAGGATGGGTTTTCCGGAAGGGTGGATTAAAAGGGTGATGGGATGTGTTACTACACCAACATTTTTCGTACTTATTAATGGAAAGCCTTTTGGTAATATTCATCCATCTAGAGGAATCTATCAAGGAGATCCTCTTTCACCATATCTGTTTCTTTTGTGTGCAGAGGGCTTTACTTCCCTATTGGAAAAGATACAATTGGAAGGGCGTATCCATGGAGTATCAATTTGTAGACGAGCACCAACAATTTCTAACTTGTTATTTGCAAATGATTCTCTATTATTTTGTTGGGCAACTCGTAATGAAGCTAAGGCAATTGCTGATATTCTTCAACTTTATGCAAAGGCTTCAGGTCAGAGTATAAATTTGGAGAAATCATCAGTGTACTTCAGCAGTAATACTCAGAGTGACAAAAATGTAGAGATTATGGAGACTTTGGGTGTTAAAGAGGTGGAGAGGTTTGAGTCATATTTGGGGTTGCCTACACTCATTGGGCGTGCCAAGTACCAAACTTTCGCTTTCTTAAAGGATCGAGTATGGAAAAAACTACAAGGTTGGAAAGGAATGTTGCTATCAAGGGCAGGCAAGGAAGTACTCATCAAAGCGATGGCCTAATCTATTCCCACTTATTCTATGGGAGTATTCCAATTACCAATAAAATTATGTGAAGAATTGAACCCTATGTGCACAAGATTTTGGTGGGGATAGGTGGGGAACGAAAGGAAAATTCATTGGAGAAGCTGGGATAAGCTGACTATTGCAAAGAAGGAAGGTGGAAAGGGATTATGTGACTTGAGAACTTTCAATTTGGCTATGCTAGCCAAGCAAGGATGAAGGTTGCTGCAACAAAAGGACTCGCTTTTGTACAAATGTTTTTCAGCCTAGTATTTTCCTCAGTCTCATTTTTTAGATGCTGTTGAATCGCCTAATTTCTCCTATGTCTGGAGAAGTATTATGGCTACCCTACCTATTTTAAAGGTGGGTTGCTGTTGGAGGGTTAGAGATGGGGCATCAATAAAAATTCTAGTTGATAAATGGATTCCTAAACACCCTACAAACAGGGTCCTGTATCCGACTAATGTGGATGTGGGAGAGTGGTTTGTGGCAAACCTAATTGAACCGGGTATAAATTGTTGGAAGCAAGATCTTGTCATGACAACTTTCATAGTGAGGATGCGGAGGCCATTTTTCGAATCCCTTTAAGTTAAAGGCAAGTGGCTGATTCAATAATCTGGATGCATAATAGGAATGGGAGATATTCTGTGAAGTCTGGATATTATGTGGCATGGCAAGTCATGAGGAATGAGAATTGGGTGGAGTGTTCGAGGGGGAATGATGAGCAGAAGGTGTGGAAGGCTTTATGGACGATGAAAGTTCCTAACAAGATCAAAATCTTCGGATGGAGAGCTTACCATGGATTCCTGCCAACCCGACTCAATTTAACAAAACGTAAAATTATTGCAAAAACTGTTTGCCCGATATGCTTGCAAAGCCCAGAGAATGAGGTGCACGTGCTATGAGACTGCCTTGCTGCATAGGACATGTGGGTTGGAAGTTGGACTAAGTTGCAGAAATGCCCACTTGGACAACAAGATGTGTAGCAGCTATTTGACTATTTAATGCACAGATTGGAACCAGAGGAGATGGAGTTATTCTTGGTGCAAGCTTGGATGTTATGGAATCAATGTAATTGTGTTTTGCATAGAGGGAAGCTCAAGGATCCTAGATGGCTGAATACAAGGGTTGAGGAATGGCTAGAGGAGAGTGCACAGGCGCAAGAGCAACTTGCTGTCACACCGAGGGGAAACTGGAGGAAATGTGTGGTGTCCACCACCTCATCCTTTCTTCAAAATGAATTTTGATGCAGCCATATTCAACGAGAGAGGAAGGTCTGGATTTGGAGCTGTGATACAGAATGAGCATGGAGAGGTAATGGCTGCACTCTCTGCAATAAGGCCATCAGTTTCGGGTAGTGAAGAAGTAGAAAAATTAGCATGTAAAAAAGTCGTGGAGTTTGCTGTTGATGTGGGTTTCTCTGAGCTAATAATTGAAGGTGATAGTATTAATGTTATGAAAGCAGTTTCTTCTTCAAGTCCGGACTTGTCAGTTGTTGGGAATGTGGTTGTTGATATTCAATGGCTCATACGTGGGCTAAGGAGGGTGTCAATCAATTGGGTTAAAAGGGATTGTAATAGGGTAGCTCACGTCTTAGCTAGATATGCTAGTAACTTAAGTGAGGATATGTACTGGATGGAAGATGCACCTCCAATTGCATTGGAAGCTATGTTCCAGGATTCAGTTTTAATGAATATATGATGGCTTGTTTCGTTCTAAAAAAAAAGCATGTATACACAACTAATTGACCCAATCTGACCCATGTGGATCAAGTTGGGTTGATTTTCACAAATTTGATGGGTTTGAAATTTCTCAATCCGATATAATTGGGTTGGATTGAAAAAAAATTCCAATCTGACCCATGTAGACATGTAATTATTGATATTTATATGATAGTTATTGATATTCAATAAAATTTGATATGGGTAAGAATAAGAGACATACACTGCATCTTGAAAAAATTGAGTTCCATAGAAATTATGGTATATAATATAAGCTGTCACTTATAAAAAATAAAATGGTGTATGAGGAGTCAAAGAAAAAAGTGATTTCCATAGAATTAAGGGTGACTCGATATCCTTAATAAAAAAAAAAAAAATCACATGTGAGAATCGAAAAGCCAAAATAGTCAAGAGTGGAAAATATTACTTGGCCACCAACATATTTTCCATGTCGCAAGCTCACCAAACAAAAACAAAATGATTGGACAGTGAGTGCACGCGCAAAGTGTAAACGTGGGGGTGGTGGGAGTGGGGCAATATCTTTTTCCTCGTTAGACCGCACCAAACATGTCCAACTCCAACACTCCAACCTAATCAAAACCCCACCACCTCACACTAATAATTATTACTAATATTTTGTAGAAAACAAACAGGCAAATTATGTAGGTATTGAATATCAGAGACTGGGACTAGAGACAATGTGTGACTTGTAAACTGTGAAGCAAAAACCAAAAAAATTAAAAATAAAAAACCCAAAAGAAAATTTGTCCAAAAGTCAGCTCTTGCGTCTTCAGTTTCAAAAATGACTTGCCTCCCCAACTGTTTGTCCATTAAAATATAGATTCTCAAGTCTCAACCAAGATAAGGAACTTTCCTTTTCCATATCAGAAAATTGCACTCACACATGACACTGTACAGTTTTCGTATTACTGTTCCTTGATTTGAAATATCTATAGCTCTTTTTTCTTCCTCCAGATTCTGTCATCTTTTTAGACTTTGAATATTAGTGAGACTGAGAGAGAGAGAGAGACGTGTCTCGTTTTGAATTTGGTGCAGCTAATTTGAGGAAAAAGTGGGTACAGTGTTGAGTTTACAGGTTACTGTTACTTCACTTCCAAGTTATGTTAATGAAGTTCAGATCTTTATGGTTTTCACTGGTGGGGCTTTCTTTGGGTTCTTCATGGGTCTACTAGCTTAGTTAAAGTTTCTTCCTTTTTCCTAACTTCTCTCGTCTCTTGTGCTTGAGTGACTGAAATCTTTGATCTTGGGATCTAATATCAGTGTTTTATTTGGTTTTACATCTGGTATTGTAGCTTGACTTGCGAGTTGCTCTTTTGCGGCTCCTTTGGTGTTTTTGGAGGTGGGTTTTAAGTTTCCTTAAAGTGGGTTTTTTTCACTCTCTCTCTTCATGGGGTGCTAGTGTTAGTGTTACTCTGTTGCTTGTTCAGCAAAATAAGTTGTTGGGTTCTTGATTTTTGGTCAAGGGTTTTGATTTCTGGTGGGGACTGGGGATCTCAGTGCTTCTACTTGGTATTTATTATTGCTTCACTTTTTTATAATGGTCACTGTTAATTGCTTCACTTGCAAGCTGTTGTTAGTTGGTCTTTTTGTGGTTTCAGAGGTGTTTTGGGATGTGGGTATTTAAGGTGCTTCACTTGAACGTTTCTTCTTCTGGGCAGTGTTTGTTTTGCACTCTTTCACATTGAAGTTGGTTTCTGAGTTCCTAAATTTACTGGTCTAGGGATTTGATTTCTGGTGGGGATTGGTGATCTCAATTGTCTTGTAACTTTTGCTTAATTTGCAAGCTGCAAGTTGGGTCCTTTTTATCTTTTTTGGTGGAGGTATTTGCATGTGGGTATCCAAGTTTCTTCATTTGGATTCTTCTTAGCTTCTGAAAAGCAGCGCATGCACAACAATAGCAAATTCAGTTAAGTTTATGGGAGCATTGGTCTTGATTTGAGCTGGAAAATCTCCTTTGGTTTCAGCAATGGTAGTGCTGGAGCTTGTTGCAATGACTTTCCTCAAATGGGTATTCTTGGGTTGCTTTCTTTGTTCATGTTTGGGTCTGAAAGCCCCAGCCTCATCCTGTAATCCAAATGATCTGTTGGCGCTCAAGGACTTTGCAGGAAACCTCACAAATGGGTCCATTGTCACATCCTGGACCAGTGCATCTATTTGCTGCAGATGGGATGGTGTTGTCTGTGAGCATGTGAAGAATAGTAGCTCAGTTACCAGTAGAGTGACCAAGTTGCTTCTCCCCAGAAAGGGTCTCAAAGGGATAATTTCACACTCTTTGGGTCGACTGGACCATCTGAAAGTTCTCGATCTTTCAAGCAATCATCTCGCTGGTGAATTGCCTGCAGAGCTCTCAAACTTGGAGCAGCTGGAAGTTCTTGATTTGAGCCATAACATGCTATCAGGACCAGTTTCAAAGGCACTTTCCGGTCTTGAATCCATTCAAACACTGAATATCTCTAGCAACTTATTCAATGAGAGTTTGCGCGAGCTCGGGGGATTGCCAAATATTGTTGTGTTCAACATTAGTAACAATTCATTCACTGGTGGGTTTGATTCTCACATTTGCAGTTCCTCAAGTGGGATTCAGATTCTTGATGTGTCTGTGAACCATTTGATGGGCGGTCTTGAAGGCTTGGATAATTGCAGCATCTTTCTCCAACAATTACATGTGGATTTCAATTCACTTTCAGGGCCTCTTCCTGATTCTTTGTATTCTATGTCAGCTTTGGAGCAACTCTCAGTCTCTGGAAACAATTTATCTGGCCAGTTAAGCATGGAATTGAGTAAGCTCTCTAGCCTTAAAACCTTAGTCATTTATGAAAACCATTTTTCAGGTGAACTGCCTAATGTGTTTGGGAACCTCACAAAACTAGAACTATTAGTTGCACACACAAATTCATTTTCTGGGATATTGCCATCTACCCTTGCACTTTGCTCAAAGCTTCGAGTGCTTGATCTTCGTAACAATTCAATAACGGGCCATATTGATCTTAATTTCACTGGGTTGCCCAACCTCTGCCAACTTGATCTTGCCAGCAATCGGTTTTATGGGCCTCTTCTTCCAAATTCCCTATCTAATTGCCGTGAATTGAAAATTTTGAGCCTTGCTAAGAATGAATTGACTGGCCAAATCCCTGAAGATTTTTCAAAGCTTACATCATTGTTGTCCCTTTCATTGTCAAACAACAGCTTTGTGAACCTAACTGGGGCACTATCTGTGCTTCAGCAATGCCAAAATCTCACCACTCTTGTTCTTGCAAAGAATTTTCATGGCGAGGAAATTCCTCAAAATGCGAGTGGGTTCAAGAGTTTGATGGTTTTCGCTATTGGGAGTTGTGCTTTGAAAGGCCAAATCCCAGGTTGGCTATTGAGTTGTAGGCAGTTGCGAGTCCTGGATTTGTCTTGGAATCACTTGGATGGCAGTATCCCCAACTGGATTGGTCAGATGGAAAGTTTGTTTTACTTGGACTTCTCAAATAACTCTCTCACAGGTGAAATCCCCAAGAGTTTGACAGAGCTAAAGAGCCTCATTTTTTTAAATGGAAGTTCATCAAATCTTAGTGCTTCAGCTGGGATTCCACTATACGTTAAGCGGCGAAACCAGAGTGCTAATGGTCTGCAATACAACCAGGCCTCAAGTTTCCCACCTGCAATTTACCTGAGCAATAACAGAATAAGTGGAATAATATCACCTGAAATTGGGCGATTAAAAGAACTGCATGTGTTAGATTTGAGCAGGAACAACATAACTGGAACCATTCCTAGCTCCATTTCAGAGATGAGCAACTTGGAATCGTTGGATTTATCGTATAATAATCTTTCTGGATCCATCCCCCTGTCATTTAGCAAGCTAACATTCTTGTCAAAGTTTAGCGTGGCATATAATCACTTGTATGGAGCAATCCCAACTGGGGGACAGTTCTCAAGCTTTCCAAGCTCCAGCTTTGAGGGCAACCTGGGACTTTGTGGGCAGGTAGATTCGCCATGTGATCTTGGTGGCCATACGGGGCTAAGACCTGCTATTTCATCTGGCTCAAATGGTAAATTTGGTCGAAACAGCATCTTCGGCATAACAATCAGCATAGGTGTTGGAGTTGCCGTGCTACTTGCAATTGCACTGCTTAAAATGTCCAGGCAGAATGTGGGAGATCCAGTTGATAACTTTGATGAGGAACTCAGCAGGCCACGCAGGTTATCTGAAGCCCTTGGATCTTCGAAGCTGGTGCTCTTTCAGAATTCAGACTGTAAAGATCTCACAGTCACAGAGTTGTTAAAATCTACAAACAATTTCAACCAAGCGAACATAATTGGTTGTGGTGGATTTGGTCTGGTTTACAAAGCCAACCTTCCTAATGGGACAAAAGCTGCAATCAAGAGACTTTCTGGCGATTGTGGTCAGATGGAACGTGAATTCCAGGCTGAAGTGGAAGCCCTCTCAAGAGCTCAGCATAAGAACCTTGTTGCTCTTCAAGGTTATTGTCGATATGGTAATGACAGGTTGCTAATTTACTCCTACATGGAGAATGGAAGCTTGGATTATTGGCTTCATGAGAATGTTGATGGGGTTTCACTCTTAAAATGGGACGCAAGACTCAAGATAGCACAAGGCGCAGCTCGTGGGTTGGCTTACTTGCACAAGGGTTGTGAGCCAAACATAGTCCACCGAGACATAAAATCCAGCAACATTCTTTTGGATGAAATTTTTGAAGCTCATTTGGCTGATTTTGGTCTCTCCAGGCTATTGCAACCGTACGATACTCATGTCACTACAGATTTGGTTGGCACCTTGGGCTATATCCCTCCTGAATATAGTCAGACTTTAACGGCAACTATCAGGGGTGATGTCTATAGTTTTGGGGTTGTTCTTCTCGAGCTTCTTACTGGTAAAAGGCCTGTGGAAGTTTGCAAAGGCAAAAACTGCAGGGATTTGGTTTCTTGGGTGTTTCAGATGAAATCTGAGAAGAGGGAGGAAGAAATTATAGATTCAGCAATATGGGATAAGGATAATGAGAAGCAGCTCTTAGAAGTGCTTGGTATTGCCTGTAAATGTTTAGACCGAGATCCACGACAAAGGCCCTCTATTGAGCAAGTTGTTTCGTGGCTCAACGGTGTTGGATATAAAGAAGCACAACAATGAGCTTCATTGCTTTTCTCTTATGGATCTAATTTTCTGTTGCGGTTGCCAGGAAAAATGGAGGGTATACCTGTAAAGAAAGGTTATCTTGAGTTTTTGAAGGTTTGGAATTGGGGTGAGTTTCAACAAGTGACTGGTTTCTTATCAAATACAGCCGTATGTACTGTATACTGACAGATGAACTTTGTATACATAGGCTATTTGGCCATTTCTTTTGCTGGAAAATAAGTATTCATGTAATGTATCAATTCTTCTCTGATTAATTCCAGATGTTTTCCAATGCGTTGCAAAAGTGAAAATATCGATTATGCTACACAGCAAATCAAGATTAATTCGATTCTCAAAAAAAAAAAAAAAAAATCATAATTTTTCTCTTCTAGAACAAACATCATATTAATGTTGATCTAAGAAGTGGACATGGGTATTGGTACATACTCGGCGACACAAGTAATTTCTGAAAAATTATAACAAAAGATAGCCAATATGACACTGAAATGATACAAATACGAGTTATACGTCACATATATGACATTAGTATGACATCTTACATGAAGTATCTGTGTTTTATAGAGGTTGATTGATTCCATTGGTGGATTATGAGATTTGAATTTATTTTATATTGAAAATTTGAAGGGTGTTGTTGCTATTTTAGTTATGATTCGATTTTCCTTATTTGATATAATTTGGAAAGGAAACATGATGGTTATGTTGAGTTTAATGAACAGAATTACATTGGAAAATTTTCCATAAATTTGGTGGGGATCTAGGGTAGACTCTTGGTTCAACCTATATTTCAGACTACTTTAGGTGGTGTTATGATTTCCTTCCTAAATCATGATATCCCTTTTGCAAACCTTGTGATGCATCAAATTTGATTTCGGGGCAAAAGTTGATGGAAAGTAAAGTTGAAAGAGCCAGCATAACTGCCCATCCTCGACCAACCATACCCCATTCTCATTGCCATTGGCATGAAAATCCACCTATCACAACAGAAACCTTACCCCACGTACCTATATCAAATTTCTAAATTGAACTAAATTCAAATCTCATTGGAAACCAAAACACCCATTTTTCAAAAGGACCTCTTGTCAACGATTGATGACAAAACTGAAAACCCAATCTACCAAAACCTTACCTACTTTATCATCGTGTCCCATCAGCCCAGCGACAATGCAACATACCATCACCATCTCAGAATCGAACAATTAGTGCTCTATCCATTAAATGGATTAGTCCAAGTCACAATCAAGATTTCTCATAATTGCTGCCTAAAACGATTGTTTTAACTTTGCCTTTTTAACTATAAAAAAAAACTTTGCCTTTTTATATTTAAATATCTCTATAGTATTTAGTTTATTAACCTAGTGCTTTATATTATAAATTTTTTTATTATTATTATTTTTTTTTGATGAGATAAATTTTTTTATTATTTAAAATCCATTATTCTTATTGATTAATTCACTTGAGATATTACAAATTTTGCTATTTAGATTTTACAAATTGACATGCCATCAATCAGAAAAAATTTATTTATTTATTATATTGTTTAAGTAAAACAAATTATATTCTTATCACATTTGTTTGTAAGGTTTTTTTTTTTTTTTTAATTTTATTTTTTATAGTAAAATTTCTAGTAACTTTTACATTTTTAATGTGTGGGTGTGTGTATATATAAATCTTTCCTGGATAATACTGAAGCTATTACAAATTTTAGTACCAAAAGCTAACAAATTGATGTGATAATGAATGTAATTGGTGGCACTTTAAAAAGATAATAAATGAGTATTTTGAATTACTTCTTGCGATTTGTGATGGATTGAGATCCTCTAGATTTCTTAGTGTACTTTTTATTTTTTTATTTTATTTTATTTTATACAAGATAGAATTCTACTCTAACTTAATCTAAGTGTATATGTGTGTGAAGCTCCCTCCTGCAGACTTGAACCCCGGTCCTTGTCCCCCACATCTCACAAGTATTTATACTTGTAGAGTAACCATCGCACCAAGGGTGTGCGGTGGTATTTCCTAGTGTACTTTACTAAATAGATTTCTTTAAATTTTAACCATTCTTTAATGATTTAATGGTCTAGATTTTGCCATATCACCATTCCACTAACAATAATCTTAATTATTTTGTTTGAAACATTATTTTATTATTATTTTAAGAGTATTGTTAGTGGAATACTGACATGGCAGAATCTAAACCCTTAAATCATAAAAAAGTTGTTAAGATTTAAAGAAATCTATTGGTAGAGTATCTTAGGAAATCTAGAGGATCTGAATCCAATTTGTGACATATTAATTTGTAAGACCTTTTTTTTTTTTTTTTTTGAGGTAATCAATTTGTGAGATAAAAAAAAAATTGTAATTTTTCTAATATCATTAAATTTTTTGAACTTTTTTAAGAGTGAAGGTACAACTGACAATTTTTCATTTATTTTTTTTAAATATCACTTGTTGCACCCAAATTGGGGATGTCTCTAGGAAAGGGCCCTAGGCCATGACCTAAGTTGTTTTGGACACCGAATTGTTTTAAAAGAGTTGTTTTGGACACAAATTAATGTTGATTATTTCCATATATCAAAATTATGGTATTTGAATTGATTTGAGTTTTTATTTTATTTTGAGGGTTTTTAAGGAGTTGATTGTTAATTTTACACTAAAGTACGCTTTTGGCTCTTGAAGTTTGAGGTTGTTTTCTTTTTGGCTTTTTACATTTCAAATTTCATTTTGACATTTCATGTATGACTATGCTTTTCATATTTGCCATGACATATATTTTTGTTAGTAATCTAATTGTGAAGTGTCAAGTAAATGTCATCCATGATTCTCAAAAAAAAAAAAAAAAAAAAAAAGTAAATGTCATCCATTAAAACACGTCACTCATATAAGTCCTCTTCTATTAGTAACTTGATTATTTTTCCAAATAAGTGTTTTCTATTAGAGTATGTCACCCACATAAGTCAATTTCTATTAATAATCTAATTGTTAATTGCCTAGATAAGTGATTTCCATTAAGACACATCACCCATGTAATGCCAAGTATTACCATATTACTAATAAAAATGGATGACATGACTAATATGAAATCAAAATCAAACATGAAGGGTCAAAATGAAAATTATGAAACATAAAGAACTAAAATGAAAACAAATTCAAACTTTAAGGGCCAAAAATGTACTCTGGTATTATATTTATTATGATTTGATGTTTTTTTCTTAGTTGATGTGATTTGGTTCCCTATTTATAGGCTTACAAGAAAAATTATTTTCATATTGAATTTGATGAATAAAGTTACAGGAATGTTTTCTCCAATAAGCTTGGTGGTGATCTTTCTGTTCTTCCTTAATCCCTACAATATCGCTTGACTAATAATATACACAATCGGATCATAAAGTTTGAGGTTGTTTCCATTTTTCCCTTAATATATCAAAATTTTCATTTTGAACCTTCAAGATTGATTTTGTTTTCATAATGGCCATGCCAACCATTCCGTTAGTAATCTAGCTGTTCATAATATGAGATAGTTAAACATGAAGGGTACTTAATGGTCAAATTATCAACATAAGTGGACAACATGGCCAATATGAAAACAGAATTAAACATGAAGGGCCAAAATGAAAATTTTGATATGAAAGGGGTCTTAATGAAAAAAAAAAAAAAAAACACAAACTCTAAGGGCCAAAAGTGTACTTTAGTCATATCCCTTTAATAAAACTAGTTCCTTCATCTTTCCATTTTAAGTTGAAAGTTACGCTTATACCCTTACACCACTTAACTACCAATTTTAATAAACCAATTTAAGATTTGGTCTAGATAATTAATTAATCAAGATTCAAATCACAATGATTGATGTGGATAAACACATTCAATAAGATAAACAACAAGAACCATACACACGCACACAGAGACAACATATGTTCACGGAGTAAAAATCCTAACTGAAAAAAACACTCTGAGCGCAACACCAAACAACAAAAATCCACTATAGGAGGTTGTTGTAGTACACATAATAATTTTTACTGACAACTTTTCAACTAATAGTAAGATGATGTACCCTAGCCCTCTAAGATTTTGCTAGCAATTACAGACTTTTATATTGTACCTTGTGCCTTCTAAGTTATGCAAGATGATACATTGTTTGCAAACTGACCTCTTGGCTATGTCAAGACTCCTTGAAGATTTGATGTAGTCTTTCTAGTATTAACATCAACACACATGGATA
This sequence comes from Quercus ilex subsp. ballota, assembly GCA_032727855.1. NCBI lineage: Eukaryota > Viridiplantae > Streptophyta > Magnoliopsida > Fagales > Fagaceae > Quercus > Quercus ilex. The sequence continues at coordinate 23,302,855 of CM064915.1, forward strand.
TTGATTAGTGTTGGAATAGTAAAACTATCAAAGATGCCCAATGGAGAGTTGTTGCATGAAAAAGGAATCCCTCTCTAGGGTTTTCTTTGTGAAAGTGCAGTAGTCTTAATTTGTCTCTTGTGATTAAGGTTAATTTTTGGCTTATAATGGTGTAGGGTTTAGGGATGAGGAGGCCACAAAACAAGCCGTGTGAATGCAATTCAATGCTTTCCAAAATTAGGCGCTACCTCCCTTGGTTCCTCGATTGTATTAATTCCATGGTACTTGTTGGGTTTTTCTTTGGCGGATTACTCAGCAAATTAAAGTGTCTTCGTTATTATGTTTAGAGAAATAATATGTCTACAATATTTTTACAACAAATTTTAAGTGACATGTTATTATTGTTGAGAAAAAAAAGTAATCTTAGTGTTAGGTTCAAATTTGAACCAATAACAACTAACCATCTATAATTTGTTATGAAAATATTGTGAAAATGTTGTGAACATTGCACATTTTTATATTTACCAAAATGGGGGATCTCGCTAGCTAGTGTCAAGTTGCAAAAATGGGGAGCCTACTTGGCATTGGGCCCTTGGTCTAGCTGGCAGGCCCAGCCTCTTCTTTATTCAGTTTGCTTGTTTACTGGGCTTATGATCCCCGGCCCGTGGAAAGATGCTGGTTGGACCACTACTTCCCTACAACTTAGTGCTTTTACTACTGTACTTAAATTTTTCGCAGAAAATGGTGTATTTAATGAAGAACCATCACTTTATTTCAATTTTTTTGATTCTTTTAGTTTATTTAAATCCATACTTGCTTGCTTCCTAGCTTCTTTTTTTAGTCTTTAGTTTTTTCAAACTTCTTGGACCTGTTCAAAGTTGAGTCTGGGAAGCTAACACTTTGATTTCTCGGGAATCTTTAATTTGTTGGTCTAACTACTTTCTCTTTCTTTCATCTTGTTTTTACGTACTTTATTTTTCTATGGCAGCGGCTTTTGCAAGGTAGTAGTTCTACTGAGATAACTTGGATTTTTTTTTCTTGCTTTCTACTTGACCTCGATGGCAGTCCCGTTCTCCTTCTCCATGTGGCAGTGGTACCATCCAGATGAGAAAAGACAAATATTAAGCAATAGCCAATAGGTGGTCTTTCACTTTATCACATTGTGAAAGATTCTATTACCAAGGCCAAGACTAGTTCATATATGAAAAAAGGGATGGAGATTCCCAAACCCAATTCTCCACTTAGCTTGTCTTGTAGCCTGTAACTGTAAGGTTTGAAGTTGAAGTTTGGTACAGTGCTACCTTTAATTCATTGAAAATTAACCGTCCAAGTCACACATCACTCTGAAAAAATTTGTTCCTGGCCTGGATATATATATGTGGTATTTAAAGTTCATTTCAGTAAGTTAATTCCATCATCACCTTTTTTTTTTTTTTTTTTTTGGGTTCAAATTCAATGTTTTTTTTATTTATTTATTGAGAAGAGGGTTCAAATTCAATGTTAATCATCATTTTCCCACCGTAATAACTTAATTGCTTGTGTCTAAGGACTACTGAAGATTAACCTACTATATACTAACGGCTTCCTTTTTTGACTTCTCATTTGCATTAGTATTTTCCTGAATTAGAAGATTGTGTTCCTACCTGTATCAAGATTGTAACTCACGTCAGAAAGAAACAAAAGAGATAAAGCAAAAGAAGAAAGAAACGAAGAAATGATTTTTCAGACTAAACGACACCAGTGTAGTATAATTGTTGTAGTTCTGTGTTTTAGTGTCTAAAGCTACATGTAGTTTATAATATATTTAAGTAGAAGATGTTCACACATGGAGTAACTAACTATCACACGTGCTATAACTGTCCCCGTGTAATTTGGGATATTTTTCTTTGCTCTGTTTTTGTATTTAGTCACAGAAATTGTACAGATTCATTCATTCAGTTGAAATCAATATTTTCTTCAACTTCATTTCTCTCTCTAGCACTCTGTTTCTTCTTCAAGATTCTTGTGCTATCTTATATGGTCTCAGAGCTTGAGCCTTTATCAATGGCGTCAAACATTGAAACTACCTCATCTACTTCTTCACATTGCGAGCTTTCTCCAATGGAAGATCCTCACAGTCCATTCTTTATGCATCATGGTGAATCTCCTAGTGCAATCCTCGTTGCTCAACACTTGACTGAGGATAACTATCCAACTTGGGCTAGAGCGATGATAATGGCTTTGGATGCCAAGAGTAAACTTGGTTTTGTTGATGGCTCCATCACTGCTTCAATGGCAATTACACCGCTCGAGAAGCAAGCCTGGTCAAAATGCAATTCAATGATCTCATTTTGGATCTTGAATTCTAAGCTAGTGTCATTTACAGAGACATAGCTCTTGCAGTGTGGAATGCACTCAAGAATCGCTTTCTACAAGCCAATGGACCAAGAATTTCTAAGCTCCAGAAGCAAATCTCCATTATAATGCAAGGAGATTCTACAGTGACAATCTTTTTCATTGATCTTCAAGCTGCTTGGGATCAATTGTTGAATCTCAGGCCTTTGCCAAGTTGTTCATGTGGCAAATGCACTTGTGGAGTAAATGATAAGATTGCACATCTTTATCATCAAGATTCAATCATGCAGTTTCTTAATGGATTGAATGATTGCTATTCACAAGTCAAGACTCAAATCCTTATGATGGAGATTCTCCACTATAATGCAAGGAGATTCTACAGTGACAACCTTTTTCATTGATCTTCAAGCTACTTGGGATCAATTGTTGAATCTTAGGCCTTTGCCAAGTTGTTTATGTGGCAAATGCACTTGTGGAGTAAATGATAAGATTGCACATCTTTATCACCAAGATTCAATCATGCAGTTTCTCAACGGATTGAATGATTGCTATTCACAAGTCAAGACTCAAATCCTTATGATGGAGCCTGTTCCATCAATAGATAAGGCTTTCTCGTTGGTAATTCGGGAAGAAAGGCAAAGGTTTTCAACCTTTAATGGTACTCCTTCTGTTGAATCAACTGCACTTGCTATTAAGAACCAAGCTTTCAATCAAGGTTATCAAGGTTCTTCTTCAAACAACAATAATGGCAAGAATTTCAAGGGCAATGTTGGCAAAGGAAGACCTGTGTGCAGCCATTGTGGAAAGCTTGGTCACATCATGGAAAAATGTTACAAGCTTGTTGGATTTCCTTTAGGTTACAAGCAAAAAGGAAGGATTGCTAAGGCTAATCAGGTTATGGTTGATGATGATCAAGGTCAATCTAAATTTGTGCACCAGAATAATCCCTTTCCTTTTACTTCAGAGCAGTATCAATAGTTGCATTCTCTACTGAACTCTCATGCATCCACTTCTGGTAATTCCAATGATGCTATTGCCATAACCAATTTTGCTATTTCAGGTAATCTTTGTGCCTCTTTTCAAGATTCTGTTTGCTTGAATATGCAACACTCCATTTTTGCCACAAATCTAGCCAATAAAACAATTTTTGGTAAGCAAACTTGGGTTCTTGACACTGAGGCAACAGATCACATTGTTCATTCTATCAAATTATTCACTAAAATCACTAGCTTCGTTTCATCATTTGTTCAACTACCTAATGGTGAAAGAGTTGTTGTCACACACATTGGCACCATTCAAGTCACAGCTAGTCTTGTCCTTGAAAATGTGTTATGTGTTCCTGCTTTCACTTTCAATTTGATCTCAGTGAGCGAATTGACAAAAAGATTGTCCTGTTGTTTTGTTTTCTTGTCCAATCTGTGTTTTATATAGTACTTTTCTTGTTGGAAAACGATTGGAGTGGGTAAACTACATAACAACCTCTGCTTGCTATCTACAACTTCTTGTAAATCTGATTCTGCATCATCTTCCATTTTAGATTTTGTTTTTGGTACTTTTGTTAATAATGTTTCTAATGTTCTTGTCATAACCAAGCCATACCTTTGGCATCTTAGACTAGGACATGCTTCAGATGCCAAACTTCATGCTTTACATGATTGTATTCCTGATGTAAGCAGTGTTCATAGCAATAAAACTTGCACTCTTTGCCCCATTGCAAAACAGAAACGTTTGCCCTTTCCTTTCTTTAATTATCTGTCTGAACCTGCCTTTGATCTTATTCATTATGATGTATGGGGTCCTTTTGCTAAATCCACTCATCATGGTTTTAGATATTTTCTTACCATTGTTGATGATGCCACTAGATCCACATGGGTGTACCTTATGAAAACTAAATTAGAAACCAGACCCTTGTTAATTTCCTTCTTTAACATGATATCCACATAGTTTAACACTAAAATCAAGGCTATTAGGACTGATAATGCTCAAGAGTTTATTCTAAAAGAATTTTATGCTAATCATGGAATTCTACATCAGCATTCATGTGTAGCCACTCCACAATAGAATTCAGTTATGGAGAGGAACCACCAACACATATTAAGCATTGCAAGAGCTTTAAAGTTTCAGTCCAATATGCCTCTTACCTTTTAGGGTGAATGTGTTTTAACTACTGTGTATATTATAAATAGATTACCTTCTTCCACTCTAGGCAACAAAACACCTTTTGAAAAACTTTACCACAAAATTCCTTCCTATGATCATCTAATGGTGTTTGGATGCCTTTGTTTTGCCTCTACTTTGTCTCACAATAGATCTAAATTTGACCCTAGATCTTTACCATGTGTTTTTCTGGGCTATCCTTATGGGGTTAAAGGTTTCAAGGTACTTGATTTAGCTACCAAGAAAATTTTTGTTTTTAGGGATGTTCTTTTTCATGAGACTGTCTTTCCTTTTATATCTCCCACATATTCATCTTCACCTTATTCTACCATCACTTTGCCTCATATTTTTCCTTCCCTAGATCTTTACACTGACCCTTTACCTTTTGTTTCACATCCTATTACTCGTCACCACTCCTATTCTTGATCCACATAGTCATCTTGATTCTACATCTGTTTTGTCCAATTCTGACTTACATTTACCTTCCCTTCCTTCAGACTTATCCAATTCTACACTTGCACCTACACCTTCCTTTGTTCCTAATCCTACTAATACTGCAGACCCTATACATGCTTTCATTCCTAATTCCACTCCTGAGTCAACCACACATGCTTCCATTCCTAATTCTATTCATAATTCAATTCCTATTTCTATTCCTGCTTCCATTCCATCCTTAAGGAAATTTACTAGAATCAGTAAAGCTCCTGCTTATTTGCAAGATTATAAATGCAGTAATGTTGTTCATGATCAGTTTGATCATTCCAATCCAGCCATCAAGTTTGGTTCCACCTCCTCCATGTTAGGTACTCAATATCCTTTATCTGATTATCTTAATTCTTCTGGTTTGTCACCCTCTTATGCCCATTTTTGTTCCCTAATCATTGCTATTTCTGAGCCAAAATCTTATTCTGAGGCTATCAAAGATCCTAAATGGCAGAATGCTATGGCTGATGAGATTGCAGCATTGGAATCTAATCAAACATGGACTCTCACTTCCCTACCCCATCACAAAAAGGCAATTGGGTGCAAATGGGTATATTGGATCAAGTATAAGGCAGATGGGATAGTGGAGAGGTACAAAACAAGGCTTGTGGCCAAAGGATTCACCCAACAAGAGGGTTTAGACTTCACAAACACTTTCTCTCCTGTGGCAAAGATGACTTCAATGAAGACTTTACTTGCCATTGCTGCTGTGAGGGGTTGGCACCTTATTCAACTTGATGTAAACAATACTTTCCTCCATGGTGATCTCCATAAGGAAGTTTACATGCAACTACCTCAGGGTTTTCACAGCAAGGGGGAGCATTTGGTGTGTAAGCTCAATAAATCATTGTATGGTCTTAAGTAGGCCTCAAGACAATGGTACTCCAAGTTTTCATCTACCATTTTGAAGTGTGGGTCAAACAGTCTAAGTCAGATTACTCTCTGTTTACAAAGAAGTTTAATCAGTCTTTTATAGCTCTATTGGTGTATGTTGATGACATCCTTATTGCCAGCAATGATGCTCATGCTGTTGAAGAACTTAAGGTGTTCTTGAATCAAGAATTCAAGTTGAAAGATCTTGGAAACCTAAAATTTTTCTTTGGTCTTGAAGTCCAAAGGAAATATGCCTTGGAGATACTTAAAGATGCTAGGATGACAGGTTGCAAACCTAGCAAAGTTCCTATGGAACAAAATTTGAAGTTAAGCAAGTTTTGTGGGGAGTTGCTACATGATCCTGGCATTTATAGGAGATTAGTAGGGAGATTGTTGTACCTCACTATAACCAAACCAGACATTGCTTACTCAGTACAAAAACTGAGCCAATTTATATCAAAGCCATGGAAACCTCATCTGGATGCAGCTTATAAAGTGTTGCAATATCTCAAAGGAAGTCTTGGTCAGGGTATTCTTTTGTCATCCAAGTCAGACTTACACTTAAAGGCATACACAGATGCAGACTAGGCATCTTGTATTGACACTAGAAGATCCACCACTGGATTTTGCATTTTCTTAGGAGACTCTCTAATTTCATGGAAGACCAAGCAGCAATCTATAGTCTCTAGATCCTCTGCTGAGGCAGAATATAGAGCCATGGCAGTGACTACATGTGAAATAACTTGGATTCTGGCATTGTTAAAGGATTTAGAAGTATTTCATCCAAAACCTGCTATGCTTTTCTGTGATAATCAAGCAGCCATATATATTGGTGAGAACCATGTGTTTCATGAGAGAACCAAGCATATAGAAATAGATTGTCACTTGGTCAAAGATAAGGTTCAAGATAAAGTGCTCAGATTGTTTTTCACTCCTACTCATTCACAGCTAGCTGATCTTCTCACAAAGGCTCTCAGTGGTCAACAATTGAGAGCATTACTTACCAAGATGAGTATTGTGAACATTCACAATCCAGGTTCTCATCTTGAGGGGGAGTATCAAGATTGTAACTCACATCAGAAAGAAAGAAAAGAGATAAAGCAAAAGAAGAAAGAAACGAAGAAAAGATTTTTCAGACTAAACGACACCAGTGTAGTATAATTGTTGTAGTTTTGTGTTTTAGTGTCTAAAGCTACATGTAGTTTATAATATATTTAAGTAGAAGATGTTCACACGTGGAGTAACTAACTATCACACGTGCTATAACTGTCCCCGTGTAATTTGGGTAATTTTTCTTTACTCTATTTTTGTATTTAGTCACAGAGATTGTACAGATTCATTCATTCAGTTGAAATCAATATTTTCTTCAACTTCATTTCTCTCTCTAGCACTCTGTTTCTTCTTCAGGATTCTTGTGCTATCTTATAACCTGCCTCAAAGGATGACTAGATTTTTTTTTTTAAAAGTTGAATGGGAACCTAGGAAAGTTAATAAGAAATGCTTCTCGTTTGGATAGGTAGGATGTTTGTGAGTTGTGACGTAGTGGGATAGGCATTAGAAGTCAAACATGTCTAGCTGAGTAAAGAAATGCATCAAGTATACTGCTGAAAGAAAACGTAGTTCACAAGGCAAAGAAAAAAGAAGAAAAGTTCTCACTAAAATTTTATTATCGAATAACTTGATGCCTAGTGGGTTATAACTTATAACCACTAACTAACATAGGAAAAATATTAGAGAAACCCTAGGATCAATAGGAAAGCCTAATTCGTGTTGGACACGAAATTAGACAAAAATAAAAATAAAAACCCCTAAAAAAGGGAAAATTTGAGAAATTTACAAAAAGGAAAATAACAGGATTTTTTTTTTTTTTTTTTTTTACTTTTAAAACAAAAGTAAAAATGATCACAAATAGTAAATTAGTTAAAAACAAAGGTTTATATGAAGGAATTTGGCTGAAAAACAACATAGGTCACAGTCCTAAAATTGTTTAATCCTCACATTAATTCTGTTTTGATTGCTAAATTTCACAAGATTTTACTTTCGACTTTGAGGACTTATGCTAATACCATTCATGAAATTTTCGAATTTTATTTGTGAATTGTGATTTAAGATTATCACATTATTCAAGAAGAGTTTGGGTTGTCCATTCTACGTACTAGCTCTTTTTTCATTTCCCATTTTTCTTGCGTTGCGATTTAAGATTATCAATTTGGTCAAGGAAAACTTAGATCGTCCATTCCACATCATTTTATGATTCAGCCCAAAGGATTTGAGACAAAGGATCCTCTTTTTGACTTCATCCATATTGGCTGAAGTATCCCACACACGCAACCAATTAAGGTTCCTGATGTGAAATGCGAATGCCACTACCATCTTCTACATCGACGATTCTTCTTTCATATTCTACTTCCTTGAATCGGCCATTAATGACTAAAAAAAGGGCTTTCTAAAAGGGGATGAGATTCCTAAAAGTACACTCACTCTTTCAACAAGATGATGTTGAAAATGAAATATGACAGATTAAAGGTTTGACAAGCTTAACATCTCAAGATATGAACATTAAAAGTGATACTATTATTTCAACTTCCCTTCAAACTATTCCCAAAGAGTTGAATACTGTGTTAAATCAATATGAAAGAGGAGCAGGATATACAATTCATCTATCTGTTCACCATATTGTATGTGTTTTACATATAACTAGTCGCTAAAACCGTGCGATGCACGGTAAAGCTATTGTGTATGTAGATGTTAATAATTATTTATCTCTTCCTCTTTGATTGTATATTAAGATTCTAGACTCAAAATTTTCTATCCTTGATACGAAACATTAAATTACATAATGAAAAATATAAATCAAACTTAAATTAAAATTAAAATTAAGATTCAAATCCTTAACATCCTCAATCATCCAATAAATATATAAAACACAAATTTAAAGAACTACTTAATTAATAGGGTAAAATATCATTTTCGTCCCTAAACTATCACAAAAGTTTGTTTTTCGTCCCTAAACTTTCAAAAGTTCTATTTTCGTCCCTAAACTATCACAAAAGTTCGTTTTTCGTCCTTAAACTTTCAAAAGTTATATTTTCGTCCCTAAACTTTCAAAAGTTCTGACGGAATGTTGACGTGGCTTGACAGAGTACTGATGTGGGAGGGACGAAAATCAATACATTTGGAAAAGTTTAGGGACGAAAATAGAACTTTTGAAAGTTTAGGGACGAAAAACGAACTTTTGTGATAGTTTAGGGACGAAAATGATATTTTACCCTAATTAATATTTGAAATAAATTGAAAGACAACTTTAAAGTATTATTTGTATTTTCTTCATTTGTTGCTTCACAGTAGTTAATGAATAACTCCTTTTATTTTTTATTATTTTCCTTGATTACAAATGTTGGTGTAAGTTATACATTGCTTTCAACCATGGTTTTAAAAACCGGTACGGTCAAAGAACCAAAAAATAGACTGATTATCGGTTTTATGGTCCGACTGGGGTCGAACTAGTGGTCGAACCAATGACGTCATAAATAATTTAATTAATAATTTTTAAATTATAAATATATAAAGTGTTGAGTTATGTGTATATTTAACTTTGATATTGTAAATAATTTTTTATAATTTTAATAATGCTAACAATTTTACACACAACTTATCTAGTAAATTTTTTTTTTTTGAAAAAAATCTAGTAAATATTATTTAAATATTAAAAGTAATCTACTGTATGTTCACAAATATTGTTAGAAACCTCCGTGATAATAGTATATAAGTTGAAACATAGCAATACTACTTTCTTAGCACGTGTCTAAGAAATAAGAATATTTTAAATGAGAAGGCACATTGACAGGTGGATCATTTAATGATTGAACGGTGAGGATTAAATCATCTGATATTGCTAGGGTTGATTCATGAATATAAAAGCAACACTTAGTGCCGCCACTGCCAAATTATATGTTCAGTTTTTCACCATTTATTAGAGCATCTTCCATTTCCAGAGGCTACTAAACTCGCAAAGGCCAAATCAATCCTCTGTTAAGAAGTGTTGCCAGTATATATATTTGCTCTTCCATTTCCAGAGGGTACTTCATCCTCTGTAATATAGATCAAATCTTGCATTTTGTTTGGTTCGCCATCTCTCTCTCTGCCATGGTGTAACTGGCGTTCTCCTTTTATGTTTTGTTTTGTGTTGTGCACAAAGATCTTGCCCGACCGTTCCAAAACCGGTTAAACCGGAACCGTTATCGATTTTACCGATCAAACTGGTGGTTTCCGGTTAAAGCCGATTTTTCCTTCATTTTCGGTTATTAATGACAACCGGAACTGATTAGTGTCCGACCGGACGGTCCGGTCTAATTTTTAAAACTATGCTTTCAACATTAACTTTTTGAAACTTTGTAAAATCACAATCTTGTTCGCTTGATAAGTCTGTCAATAGGATAGGATGAGAAATTTATTACAACATATAGAAATGAAATATCAAATTTGTAATTTTGCTATATTTAAAAAAGAAAAGAAAAAAAGAAGTACTTTTGTCATTTTTCATGTAGAATTTCCATCCAGATTTGAGATTATAGTCATTTAAACTAAACAGTTAAACCAAACATGAAACCAAGTTTGAGGTAACAAAGAAACTTAAATATGCAATCACATTTCAATTTTAAATTCTTTCTAAAAACATATAACCGATAAATACACAAGAAACAATATAGAATAAAGGAGAAGACGGGTAAATAACTGGCTTTTCTCATCTTGTTGTCGTATTAAGAGTTTTACACAGATAAAAATCCACAGTTCCAAATAATCTAAATAACAAAATGCCAAATACCTATCTACAAAACAATAAAATCCAATTTTCAGCCAACATTCAAGAAACATTAATAGAATAGAACAGATTAAATAAACCAACTACAACGTCAAAGAACTACAAATGCAGAGAAAAAGAGTAAAACAAAAGCATTCAGAACATAGAAATCATCCAAGTCACAGTTAGGAATGGCTAAAAACTTGAGGGTTTCTACTAAATTTGTGAGCTAAAGTAAAGAGTTTAGTCCAACACATAGAGGAGAGTCCTAGTAATCTAATCATTATTGATTTTAAATATGAAGGAAACAATGTTAAAGGAATTCAAATTAAGATCATCCAAGGTAGTACTGATGTTTTCCCAATATATATATATATATATATATATAGACACACACACACACACACATTCAATATGTTCTACATATTCACTGAGAAATTTAAACAAACACATATTGAACAAACACAAAGATAACCAAGACAAAACCCTCAAACCCACATTGCTCCTTTTATAGAACTTGACATACGAAATAGAAAATTGGTTATATCATAGGTGCTAAAAAGTACTTAATACAGAAAGTTATTTAAAAACAATGCAGAAAGTTATTCAAAACAATGCAGATTTTTATGAGACAGCGCCGTGCAAATTTTGGTTGTAAAAAAAATGCAGATTTTAGATGTAAAATAGTGCATATTTTATGTAGAAAAATAGTGCAGAAAAATAACGTTCTAAAGAAGAAATATTTTTTAACAAATTGGATCCATAGACCAAATTTTACACATAGAGAACAAACACAAAGATAACCAAGACAAAACCTTCAAACCCACATTACTCCTTTTATAGCACTTGACATACAAAACCTGATTTATTTAGATTTGAATGCATGTTAGAAACAAAAATCCCAAAGCCAAAACCTATTAGTAAAATCACATACCAACCAATACAAAGTACAAATTAAATAATAGGAACAAATCACAGTGCTCCTTTTATAGAACTTGACATAAAAAAAAAAACTAAAAAAAAAAACCCTAAAGCCAAAGCCTATTAGTAAAATAACATACCAAACAATACAAATTTTAAGCCGTGAATTGTGATTGTAACAAATAATCTCTAAAAAAACACTATTTATAATATAGGGTTCTATATTTGCCAACATACTTGAAAAATGTAGAGGTCCATGGGTAGGAAGTATTGGAATTTGGGGGAGAAATAGTTTGGGGGAGATATTAAAAGTCACAAACCAAAACAATGTAGAATTAAAACCTTTTATATAGACAACAATGCATCAATCACACACTAATAACACTAAAAGAAAATTACACAATCAACTTTTCATATATACATTACTAATTAAATTCACACACATGCTCAATGTTTCGGTATCATATTTCACTAAACAATCAATGAGTAAAATAAGAAACATAGAAATATGATCCACACCAACAGTGATGTAATACCAAAAAAAGAAAAAAAGAACTAACATAGTGTTGCCAATGCAAGAATACACAGAAGGTTCATTTCACTTATAAATGGCCTTGCTGAATGGTTAACAACAGAAGAGAGATATGATGGAGAAAGCATAAGATTAAAGCTACTAAAAAAGAAAATGAGCATTTTGAACTTACCAGTTACCAATACCACCCAAAAAAAATGTAGAGTATGAAAAATCAGTAGATCCAAAGAGAATATATATTAGAAACTTAATTGGATTAGGAATCTCTCCACTTATGACTGTCAACCTTAGTGTCACAACTTCTCTCTTCTTTTATCCATTTGGGTTGGAAGAAACACAACGAGAAAGAAACATAAATCTTGCGTACTTTCATGAGTTGGAGGACCCTAAAATTATCATTACCATAAATCACAAATTACAATGAGAAAGAAACATTGTTAAATCTACATTGAAAATTTAAACAATGCCAAAATTCAAACATTTTTTGAGGGCTAAATAATTGTTTTCCATAATTATAGTCATCAGATGCTTTGGCTAGCCAATTTGACATATATTGATTTGAACTTAAAGCATCTCTTGAAATAGCCACCACTACAGAAGGATCTTATAAATTATGGAGAAACAAAGACTTTTTTTTTTTTTTTTTCCAATCAATAATAGAGAATTAAAATGTGATTCAATCTCTTTCTTTAATTCTCAAACTACAAATACTAACCCTTTAAACAAATAAATGCATACCTAATAAAATCAATCTAAACCATCATATACGGTTCAGTACAAAATCAAGGAAGACAATAAGCAAGCAACTTTATATTTGAGAATTAAAAAAGAATCTACTAAATTGAATTGATTATAGATTATAAATTAGCTTTCTTAGTCCATTAGTTATTCACTGATAAACACAATTGTAAGGTTGAATTTAATCAAATATGTATTGACTTTATTCCGTGCCAAATTTGCTTGTAATTCAGCATGTAGAAACTCTGTATTTAGGCGGGAATAATGTAAGGGTTGTGTGTGAGAGAGTGTGAAGAAACTCAAGTTGTGTGCATTAAAGAAGAGTCTTGCGATTGGATTTTGCAACTGACTCGCGACTGGCAAGTCGCCACACGTGTGAAGCATGCAGAAAGCTAAAAGATCACGACAGCTAGAGCGCTACAGGACAAAAAGTACGGTCTGGCCTGTAAGTTATTTCACGACTCAAACTTGTGACTCATTCCAGTCGCGAGGCCAAGTCGCCAGAATGCCTTGTTTGGATGAAAACTGACTTTTCACATTCCATCTCATACCCTACTATAAATACCCTTATTCCCACGAAATGTAGTGTGGTTATTTAGAGAGAAAAACCCTAAGAGAGGTTTCTACAACACACCCACCTATTAGAGAGAGCTACCCATTCTTAGAGAGAAATCTTTGTAGTCTCTTCCTATTCCCTCTCCCATTGTTATGCTCATTGAGAGGAGATTACTACCTAAACACTACCCACACCCATTTAGAGTGTTGAGTGTTTTTGGAGCTTTGGGAAGCATTGGATGCAACATGGAGCTTGTTACGGGATCTGGTAAGCTAGAGAAGACAAGGTTTGGTGTAACCCTGTTGGAGCAAAAAGCTTAGAAGGCTTAGGTGCACTGGGTATATTAGGCTTGGAGGGCCTTTTGCTATTCATGTATCCCAATTTTATTCTCTAGTGGATTATTGACCATTTGGAGGGCGGCAGAGAGGTTTTTCACCGAGGACTTCGGTTTCCTCTTCGATAACACATCGTTGTGTTGTTTTTGTGTTTGCATCTCTTTTCGTTTAATCTTTGCCTTTTAATTACTGTTGTGGTTATGATTAATTTCGGTTTAGATTGTTTTACCAAATCTTTTTTAGCTTATTTTCATATTCCAAACATACATTGTTTAATTATAAGCTTGTGTTGGTAATTTGTAAATTGGGGGTCTAAACATTCATAGGTGTTTTACAAACTATTTGAACATTCAATTGGTATCAGAGCGGGTACACTTATTGTGATTTAAATACCTAAGTGTGATCCTTGACCCCTTGTGCTTGTTGCCATGGATAATGATTTGTATGCTTCCTTAGTTGTTGATGATTATAGCATGCCATGTGTTTGTGAAAATGCCTCTATGAGTGTTTATCTTCATGATTGTGATGACATGTTACTTGAATCATTGGGTGTTGTTGATATTCCAAATAACAAACTCTTGAAGAAAATGGCTAAGAAATTTCAAAAGAATTTGAGCGTTATTTTGTAAAAAGGATGATTTGATTGCTAAGCTCAATGAATCCAACAAATTGGTTGAGAAATATAAGAAACTTGCTGAAAATTCTCTTGAAAAGCTAAAAGAGTTTGAATGTTTGAATATGGACTTGGATGCTAAACTTGTTTTGTCTAACAAACTTATTGATGAGCTAAAATGTGAAAATGAATCTCTTAAGATGCATGCCAAGTGTTTGATTGCCGAACCTATTGCTAAGAATGATGAAAATATTTGTTGCAATCATGTTATGGTACCTAATTTTGTGCCTATTGTGTGTTCTACCTCAAAGGATAAATCGATGTACATTCCTCCACACAAAAGAAATCAAAAGGTGGAGAGAAAGGCTCTTAAGCCAAAGCCTCCATTTAGGTCTCAATATAAGGTTTTGAACAGATCTAAGTTTATTCTAACTTGCCACCATTGCGGTGTGATCGATCACATAAGACCTCAATGCTCCAAGTTGAAGAGAGAACAAAACCATGTTGTTAGATCCCTTTCCAAAAAGCCTAGTGGACCTAAATGCATTGTTTGTCACCATTGTGGTGCCTTTGGTCATCTAAGACCTCAATGCTTTAAGTTTCATGCTCTTAAAAAAAGAAAAACTTGAGCTTCTTGGAAGTTGTGCTAAAAAGGGTAACCGAATTTGAGTGAAAATAACATGTTGTTAAATAAAGTGTTTAATGCTCTTAACTCCTTATCTATGTGCTTCTCTTTTTCTCATTCTTCCAACCCTCGTCTCACTTCTCATGAGAAACTCATTCCAAACAATTGTTCTGTTTGGATGAGGAAGGGTTCCTATACTTGAGCTTTTGCTCTTTTTGTCCTTGATCTAATTCTTTTAATCTTTGTAGGACCTTTCATGCATTGAATTTCATATCTTCATGCATTTTATGCATCTTACACTTCTTTATATGCATTGTTTTTGTTTTGATCTTACTTTTATGTTTTAGTTTTGTGTGAGTAAAAATATCCAAAACCACATAAAAAGTGAAAATTTCAAAAAGTTTGATCGTATATGTTTAAGTACATATCACATGTGAGTTTGGCCTAGTACCTTAGTACCTTCGTACAAATGGCTTAGTGCATTTGTGAGCTTAGCTTGTTTTGTATGCACATCTATCTTTGTGGGAAAAATCTTAATATCTATGTGTGATTGTTGTAAATCGATCTTCAAGCTTGTCATGAATGATTAGTCAATAGTCATGTTGGTTTTGATACATGCATAGACTTATACCTATATATCTTCCCACTCTTTTATATTTTTTTTGCTTAGAGCGCTTAACCAATGTAAATCTCAAAATGTAAAGAGATAATGAGCTGCGAAAGCTGTCGCACATACTAGTATTCGACTAAGAAAAAGGGAAAGCGACTTATATAAAAATGTATGATGCCCAAAAAGCCAAAGGCTTGTTCATCAAATTGAAATATCAAAAATTTCTGACATCGATCTCAAAAAAAGATGTAAAGATAAAAAATGATCAAATGCTATGAATTGTAAAGAAGCCAAATGAAAAGTTTCAAAGATATGTAATCATTTTCTTGTGATAGGTCATATATGTTCATTTCTATAATTGAGATAGACCACTTGACTTAGTACTAGTTGTGTATGACTTGATTGAATTGATCATTGAAACTTCACTCTAGACTAAGGACTATTCCACATTTGATACACACACACACAACACATATGCCTAATGTTCAATGAATGCCTTATTCATTTGTTCAATTGTACTTGTTTAAATGTGATGTATGTGTGCTCAACTATATATGGATCAAACCAAAAATATTTTTGATCATTTTATATGTAGTTGGAAGTGATTTTTATCAGTCTTTGTGTTCATACTTAGTGCTTACTTTGTATTTCATTGTTTAAACATGTTATGTGTTGAAAAATAAGTGTCAGAATTTTTGGCTACTCATTTTGGCTATTCTCGCGAGTAGCGAGTTTTGGCTTCTCGTTTTGGCGACTTGCCCAATCGCGAGATCCAGTCGCAAGTTTACATATAATGGTTTCGCGACTCACTCGCGACTCGCCAGTCACCAAACCCCCAGAAACAGCTTTTTAAAGAGTTTTTTTTATGGGAAACTTGTTTTAAACATCTCCCATCCTCTCTAAAACCCCTTTTTCATTATTTTTACATCAAAACCCAACCAATTTGAATGGTTTTTCATTCCATTAACATCTTTAAGGTAATTTTAAACTCTTTTCATTGATTTGGATCATTGGATTATATTTTGGTGAGTTTTGTGCTCTTGGTTGGGATTTTCATCATAAGTGTTGGGAAAACTTAATTTTTGTCAAATTTTTGTATGGGATTGGTTTATTTTGATGATTTGCTTTAGATGTTAGCCCCTTGTGGCAAAAAGATCATGTATTAAGGGTAGATTTCATGATATTCATGCATTGTTTCACATTGTTGTTCATAGTGTGCATGCTAGGTGTTTGATACTGAGGCATTTTCTCACTTGTTTGGACTCTGATAAGTACCAAACTTTAGGATTTCTCATGTTTTCTCACTAGGATCATGTTTGGTTCATTGATTTTGTACTTAACACACCTTGCCCCACATGTGCATTTTTCATGTATTGGTCATGCATTGCACATAGCCACCTCTTGCACACACATTTGCTACCTTTGTTATGCATTGGTCTATACCTTGTTTCTTCATCCTAGCATGTTATGTTTACCTTATACTTTTTAGCATTTTGTTTTGTCTTAGGTTTGAGCTTCATTTTCTCATTCATCTCGCACCCTTCATGCATCATTTTTATTGTTCGTACCTTCATATCTTGCCCTCATTTCTCCTTGACCCTTTGTCTATTCATGACAAAAAGGGGGAGAATATACTCTAGAGAGTATACTGGAGAAATTCTATCTCATGCACATTCGTAGGGAGAGAGATTAACATGGGGGAGATGTATATACCAAGGGGGAGAAGACTTTGATTATAAGAAAACTTTGTTTTATTTGTTTTTCCTTTTGTACCCATGCTTTGTAGCTTAGTACTTGTTGTTAATGTTATGCATTTCTTTAAGTATATCACTCTTGTTCCCCTGTTGGATTTTGTATCCTTGATGCAATTTAAACCTAATGCTTCTTGCTTTAGTGTTCTTGCATCAGTTTTGTGTTGGACATGCATACATCCTTATGCTATTGTGCTTTATTGATTGCATATTCGGATGATTATTTGCTTTGCTATGTGATTATTGTAGTCATTTCTGTATGACTGTTTTGGTGTATGATCAAGTTGCTCACATGTTTCACATCATGTTTACTTGATCACAATTTACTTGTTTCATTATACTTGTCCTTTTATTACTTGCTATATCATGAGGGTCTAATATGCTTTGTGTAAGTGTTTCAGGTTAAAGGTATTTTGTTCCAAGTGCATCACAATTTCTAGATTTAGGTGTGAGTGAGTTTTGCCATTGTTCTCAAACTCACGTTTAAGTCTAGAGTTTGTTTTAAGGTGTTTTGTCACGGAATAGCCAAAGGGGAAAATTGTAAGGTTGAATTTAATCAACCATGTATTGGCTTTATTCCCTGCCAAATTTGCTTGCAATTCAACATGTAGAAACTCTGTATTTAGGTGGGAATAATGTAAGGGTTGTGTGTGAAAGAGTGTGAAGAAACTCAAGTTATGTGCATTAAAGAGGAGTCTCGCGACTGGATCTCATGGCTGACTTGCGACTGGTAAGTCGCCACACGTGTGAAGCATGTAGGGAGCTGAAGGGTCACGACAGCTAGAGCACTACAGGACAAAATGTATAGTCTGGTCTAGAAGTTATTTTGCGACTCAAACTCGCGACTCATTCTAGTCACGAGGCCAAGTCGCCTAAATGCCCTGTTTGGATGAAAACTGACTTTTAACATTCCATCTCATACCCTACTATAAATACCCTTATTCCCATGAAATGTAGTGTGGTTATTCAGAGAGAAAAACCCTAAGAGAGGTTCCTACAACACACCCACCTATTAGAGAGAGCTACCCATTCTTAGAGAGAAATCTTTATAGTCTCTTCTCATTCCCTCTCCCATTGTTATACCCATTGAGAGGAGATTACTACCTAATAACTACCCACACCCATTTAGAGTGTTGAGTATTTCTGGAGTTTTGGAAAGTATTGGAAGATGCCAAGGATGGCGGATGCAACATGGAGCTTGTTGCGGGATCGATAAGTTAGAGAAGACAAGGTTCAACATAACCCTATTGGAGCAAGAAACTTGGAGGGCTTAGGTGCATTGGTTAGATTAGGCTTGGAGGGTCTTCTGCTATTCATGTATCCCAACTTAATTCTCTAGTGGATTATTGACCGCTTGGAGGGCGGTAGAGAAGTTTTTTGTCGAGAACTTCGGTTTCCTCTTCGATAACATATCGCTATGTTGTCTTTATATTTGAATCTCTCTTCCCTTAGTCTTTGCCTTTTAATTACTGTTGTAGTTGTGATTAATTTTGGTTTAGATTGTTTTACCAATTCTGTTTTAGCTTATTTTCATATTCCACACATACATTGTTTGATTATAAGCTTGTGTTGGTAATTTGTGAATTGGGGGTCTAAACGTTCATAGGTGTTTTACACACTATTTGAACATTCAACAATCCAAAACAAACTTGGACTCTGTTAAGGTCAAAAACTATCTTTATAAGCCATGCCTCCAAGCCAAGCATTTTGTCAAACATTTTAAGGGTGATGGGGTTGGCCTCTTTTCTCTTCTTATGCATAGTTTAACAAAATTAAATTGTTGCACATCAATTATTGCAAAATGATAGAAGAACTAAGAATATTACATTGTATTCATATTTTGCATGATGAAAATAAAGTTATAAAATAAGAGCTGAAGGGAAAAATATCAAAAGAATACAGTTTGAATGGAGAGAGAGAGAGAGAGAGAGAGAGAGAAGCAACTCATATCCAATATCAATTATCAAATAACTCTTGTATGTAAATATCATACACTACAGCATTAGGGATAGATATCATAACGATGATAACTGACTAAATCACATATAGTGGAAAGTCTTGTGCCACTCAGTGGCAAGCTCACAAAAATTAACAACCTCCACATCATTAGGTTTAACATGGATTAAGGCATTGTGTACACCATATAAACTTATCACGAATTACCTTACGATGCTCCTAGTTGTATTGCATTGGTTTGGGGTAACCTTTAGCAAAATAAGAAAAATAATATCTATCTAAATAAAAAGTTAAGTCCAAACAAATATAATAGAAGTCATGATGAAGTTAGGAAAAACAAATTTTAAGAATAGTTCAGGTTCAAAATTAAATGTTTGTTAGTTTTTCCCAACTTAATTTTGTCATAAAATATCCCTATTCAAAATTGAAAATATTAATGTTGTCCATTATTCAAATTTGTGTAGTAGTAATTTAAATATCCTAGAGCTATATCAACCAAGAACCATAAAGAAAGGCAGACGGAGGCAGACTGATTTAAATGAAGAAAAATGAAGGCCTCTAGAAGAATCCAAACTCATATAAATAGCAAGCATCACCTCCAACTTAAACATAAGAGCCCTTATGTATGCTAAAATTATCATGCTAAAATGATATGCATTTGGCTGTAGTTTTTATTGAGGTCTTTGACTATATAATTCGTCAAGGGTTTACTTTTGGGTGGGTATACAGTCTTGAGGCCTCTCCTAAATTTTCAATAAAACCCAAAAACCAATGCATTATCATGGGCTTTCAAGTGGGAAATTATAATTTTTGCTATAATACTTAAGCTTATAACTTTGAATATACATGCAGAATCACTACTTCTCTTTTGCATAATTGGATGACAAATGCAATCATCAAAATGTGATTTGATTAGGTCCTTTCTTTATTCTGCTTGTTAAAACATGTATTTAATGCTCAATGTTTGTATTGTAATGATGATGAAGACACAATTAAGGACATCAAACATGCTCAGAATAACAATATGTGTTATATCATACCTTTACCAAGTGTAAAATAAGACAAAGTATTGTACTTGTCCAAAAATATGTCTAATTCCTCTATCAAAATTATCCATTGACTGCATACATTCGCACACGATTAGTTCTTTGTATACAAAAGCTCCTCAACAACCGCCTATTATTTTGTAATACAACTCTACAAAGTTTAGTTCATAATCCACTCCTTAAAATTTTCAAAAATCAAATGAACTAACAACAAAAATCTAAACATTTTCTAAAACAAAACCAATAACTATTTAGCATCAAATCAACCATGCGGGGCTCTTTGATGGTGAGCATGCTTAAAATTTTCAAAAATCGAATGAACTAATGACAAAAATCTAAAAATTTTCTTAAAAAAAAAAAAAAAACCAGTAACTATATAGCATCAAATCAATCGTGCCTAAGATTTTTATTGAAACCTATAAACAAAATCTATCTACAACGCACAACCCATATATATCACTGAAAATTCTGAAACCACAATCTAAATCAATGCATCAACTTCAATTTAAAAAAAGAAAAAAGAAAACCAGAGATAAAACAAATGGAGAAGGAGAGAGACTCTTAAAGGAGTGGCAGAACTTAAATAGATTACTAGTCAAACAAAATAAATTTAGATTGACCCTTCAATGAAATAAATTTAGCCCAAATAATCCATTTAAATTTTGAAATTTAATCCAAATAATTCAAAAAAAAAAAATAACCACCAGCCCATTCTTAGGCCTTTCAAAAACATAGGAACATAAAAACTAATAAAAAAACACCATGGTGTTTGCCAAAACCTATAGCATGAACTCCAATGGCATAACCAAAATTGGCCTCTCTAAATAGGCAAAACATGTGATAAAAATATAGATTAGTGCAACAAAGATCTCCTCCATATTGGCATCGAGACTATAAGTATTATCAACACCACTGGCCTATGTGCTTGGTGCATGTAACTCTAGAACTAAACTAGCCTATCTAAGCAAAGCCAAATCAGATCTGCTAAAAAAACCTAGATATCAAAATTAGGCAGAGCTTGAAGCTAAAGCAAAATACATGTTTTCTTGGTCTCCACTCTTAGGCTCTTCAATACTATCTCCACTACGAAACCCATCCATATCCACAATATTTTCTTACAAAAAGATAGGAATTGAAATCCCTAACTTGACAAAAAACCTAATTGAAGACATAATTAAAACTCAACTTTGAGCCTCTAAATTTTAACCCATATTAGTAACTATCATTTCATCAAATGAATAGCTATACAAATTTCAACAACTATGCAACAATATTAAAACTTGATGTCAGTAAGAGCCCTGAAACCGAAACTCAAAAAATAAGATTTAGAGAAAATCGTAGAGAGAGAATTTCTTGAGAAGCAAATCAATCAAATAGGAAAGAGAATGACAGAGGGGAAATAGGTGTAGGGTTTGCCTTAGATTGATGACTAAATTTGGTTTCCAAGGGAGGCAAGAAGAGAAGGTTTTAAGGAAGTATCGGTTTTAGAAAAGAGAGTGGAGAAGAAGATGGCATTTGGGATTGATTTTCGGAGTTGGGTTTCAGGGAGAAGGGTAGAGAAATAGAGGATTCAGAGTTGGGTTTGTGGAAAAATTTGACTACAGTTAGAGAAAGACGGTATCGGGTTTGCTTTTCACGATTGTGGAAAAAATTTTGGGCTGCTTATTATTATTATTATTATTTTTAATTTAATTAATGCTGATGTGGAAAATTATGGAGAAAGCAGAGGTTTCGGTTATATATATATATATATGTGGGGTACTTATTTGTTTGGATGTCTGTTGGTTTAATCTTTTATTCGTGGAATCTCTATTACCTATTCTGCATATACAGGCAAGTCACCATTCAATTTGTATGTGTACTAAGGAATTATAAAAGCACATAGTATGTCTTATGTAAAGTTGAATTTATTCAACTATGTGTTAAATTTATTCCGTGCCAAATTTATTTGTAATTTAGCATTTAGAAATCCTGTATTTAGGTGGGAATAATGTAAGGGTTGTGTGATCAAGAATGTGCAACAAGATGATAACTGGCGACTGGAACTTGCGATTGATTCGCAAGTGGTGACTTGCCAAAATAAAGCACACGTGTCAAGCATGTAGGAAGATGAAGAGTTAGGATAGCTAGATCACTACATGACAAAAAGTATAGTTTGACCTAGTCTGGTAACTGGCGACTGGAACTCGTGACTCATCCCAATCACGAAGTGACTCGCCAGTGCACCTTGTTTTGCTGAAAAATGACTTTTCACATTCCCTCTCATACCCTACTATAAATACCATTTTACCCACGAAATGTAGAGTAAAGGAAGAGAGAACTTTGAAAGAGAAACTCTAGGGAAAAACAAGATTGATTCATCCACAATCTTATACACTTGATTTTCCAAATTCCTCTACTCTCACTCTCTCCATTGTCATATCTATGAGAGGATCATAAACCAAATCCTTACCTCACCAAATTCAGAGTAGTGAGAAGGTTCTTGGTGTTTGGGAAGCAGTTCAAGAGAGAACCAATTCATATTGGTTGATGCAATGGGTTAATTGCGGGATCCAGAAAGTTAGAGAAGACATGGTTCGGCGTAACTTTGTTGGAGCAAGAAGCTTGGAGGGCTTAGGTGTACTGTGTAGATTAGGTTTGGAGGGTCTATTGTTATTCATGTATCCCAACTGATTTCCTAGTGGATCATTTATCACTTGGAGGGCTGCGAAGAGCTTTTTCGCTGAGTTCTTCAGTTTCCTCCTTGAACACGTGCCGGTGTTATCTTGTGTTTGCATCTCTCTTTCCCTTACTCTTAGCTTTTAATTTCTGCTGGTTGTGATTAATTAATGGCTTAGAGTAGTTTGTTAAATTGGGTATTGCTTATATTTCATATTCCGTACATATATTATTTGAATATAAGCTTGAATTGGAAAATTTGTTTTTGGGGGTCTAAACATTCATAAGTGATTTATACACTAAGTGAGTTTTCATCTTATATCATTTCATTTCTGGGGGAGACTCAAAAATTAAGAAAATCCACATGATTTTAAGCATCCAAGTTATGTGGAATTCATAGACCAAGTTCCTCTTTAATATAAATCAATCACAAAGTAAAACAAATACCATTTTCTATTTTTTTCGATGATTCTTGTAATAATGCATGTCCAGTCAATATCTGTACACATTCAATTTTTCACGCACGGTTTGTATAAATTAGTAAATTAATTACCCCGTTTGGAAAACAATGTGGGGAGACGAGTGAAATAGTGGAAAGTTGGTAAAGTTCCTTTTCAAACTTTTTAGCCATCAGTTTAAATTAGTAAAAGCCGTAATTGAGAGTTTTTTTCCCCCAAAAAATAAATATATGGCTCATGTTTTTGTCATCGGTTGGGCTAACAATAAAAAAAACAAAATGAGTCTCTTGGACTAATGAAGCCAAATTGGGCCTGAGTTTGTCAAGGTTCTTGGACGTTAAAGTTATGGACCCAGAACAGGCCCCAAGCCCATGCTACTATTGGAACTAAGAGCATTCACAATGATCATGCTAAAAAGTTTAGCTTTTACCAACTCAAAAATTACTTTATTTATTTTAATACATCACTTCATAATACATTAAGTACCCATTTGGGTATAGTTGAAACAGACACAGCGTCTGCATTTCAGCGTTTTTTTTTTTTTTTTTTAACGTGCACTGGCTTTTTTTTTTCTTTTCTAGTGGGTCCTGTGCACTGTTTATGGAATTCACAAATCTCTTTTTTCAACAAAATTTTTTTTTAAAATGGGTCCCACGGTATTATTCATACATTTAAAAATTATTTTGCTACAGTATTTTTAGTTTTGAACAAAATAAGCGGTATCCAAACACACCATAATATATCAAATGTTTTATTTTTTTACTACTTTATTTAAATATTCTTTCTTTATTCTTCCTCTCCGTCTCCATCTTTTCTCTGAAACAAGAGCAACCAACAAAGTCATACCTCTTTCTTCTCAAACTAGCAAACCCACACTCACTACCAATCACCACCACCAATATGAAAAGAAAAAGAAAAGAAGATACACCCGCCACTCCACCCAAAATCCATACTATCAAAAACCACCACACCCAAAACCCAATCACACCTAATAACCACCAAACTACCAAGAGCCACTATGCCCAAAACCCAAACACTACCAATAGAAAGCACACCCAATAGCTATCACACTATCAACAGCCACCATGCCCAAAACCTAAACGTTCCCAAAACCCAAAAGACTACCAACACCCAAACCTAGATCGGGCCACCACCTAACACCAGATTAGAAATACCGCTGCAAAGATTGGACCACGATGAAGAGAACCACCGTCACAAAGATTGGACCACAATTAGAGAGGAAAATTCAAAGATCGGACCACGATGAGAGAGGGACATGAGAGAGACGAGAGATAGAGAGAAGTGAGAAGTGAGAAGAGTGCATATATATTAATGAGAGAGAGAGAGAATGTAATAAAAAATATATTTTTTAAATTATAACTTATTGTTACAATATCGTGGTATAGATAAGAGTTTCCCATAGTTAAGTACTAAATAATTTTAGATATAGCACCACCAATATAGCATTTTTTGTTTTTTTTGTTTGGGTTGTTAAAATAACTTTTAAGTGGTTTTATCACCTCCGATGTGAATGCAGGTAGTGGCTCAAATAGTATATGCTATAAAACTCACTCTATTTCCTTTGTGATATTACATGTGCACTCGGGACATTTGTTGTAATTACATGAGTTCTCTAGTAAGAGAATACAAGTCTGATGACAATTTTGAAGAGCACAAAGCTAGTTTTAGTCATCCTGTTAGGACGTATGTGTTTTCACTTGTTAAGAACATATGTCACTTATTTATGTAAATTGGCTAATCCTTTGACCAAAACGCACTCTACTTGTAATTGGGTAGTTCTAGGTATTTTTAACACTTCAAAAAACAAGGTTTCAAGATTAAGTGTTGAAGTCATCAAGTATGTCCAAGAAAAATAAGCTAAAGTGCAAAATCATTAAACCTCGACACCTTCTCGATAGCTCCTCGACACCTGCTATCTGTCGAGATTTATAAAATCAGATTTTCTGATCTGATTTCTTGGGATCCGTGAATGTGTCTTTGGGCATTCTTTTCTCCTAACCCTAGACATATAAAAGGATTGTTTTAAGAGCCGTCAAAGAAGACACAAGTTGCACAAGTATTGAGCAAACTCTGTTTAAGCAATTTGTGATCAAAGACGAAGTTCTTGATCTAGTTCATCTTCTCTGAAGAAGTTGCTGTGTATTTGCACATTTAGGTTTTGTGACCAAGTATCTTTCCGATCTTCAACGTATATGATGAACTGAAGAACTTTGCAGCCAACCTCTCCTTCTAAGTTGGTGGTTAAAGTCGTGTACTGGGATCTGCGCATTAGTTAGTCACATACTTGGGAGCCGTGCATCAAAAGGGGGAATTGTCACTACAGATCAAGTCCAATTGGGTATTGGGGTAAGAGTTCAACTGTAAGTTGGTAAGGTACTTGAGATTCCTTTACTTGTAACCGCTTGATTTGATAATAGTGGAGTTTCGGGAGTGGTAACCTGAAAATCACCCTGTGGGGTTTTTGCCGTAAGAGTTTTCCCCATTCATAAACAAATCACCGTGTCATTTAATTTCCGCTGCATATTTAGTTATTTGGTGATTTGTTTGTGCTTCCACGTATTTGCATGTTAAATTGATTAATTAATAACTTTGCTAATTAATTAATTGGTTTAATCACAAGGGGTCATTCAGTTTGTGGCCTATCACATCCAATCGTTCATGTTAGAGATATATTAACCCATTAGTATAGGGCCAAGCCTAATTCTATTTTGTATACAAGCCGAAACTCCTACTTGTACTGGAAGTTTATTAGTTTAGCGTTTAGTTTACTATATATATCTATGTTATGGTTCATTGTAGCAAATGTTTTATATTATATTCTTATATAATAAAAATGTAGCCCTTGAAAGTTTTTTCCGTAGATGTAGGCCATAAGGCTGAACCATATAACCCTCATGTTCTTGTGTTTCTATTTTGTGCTTCTCTCTTCCGCATCTATTCAAGTATATTCAACATGGAATATATCATAGCTAATATTTAACAATTTACACTCTAAGCTGCCTTCTATTCTACACCGAATATTAGAGTGAACACTGCTGAGTTGTTAAATGCATCATCCTTATATTGGCAAAACGTGTCTCCAAGCCTCTTGACGTGTTACTCGCTGCATGCGCCACCTTTTATGTTTAACTCTTACAACAATGTCGAGCATGTATATATGGTTGATCATATAGGACCAACCAAAGACCCAAAAACAAAAAGTGTGAAGGAAATTAGGAATCACAGAGAGTGAGTTGGCATGGCAGCAATATTCTTAACAAAGAAAGTCATCACCATTGTCTCTAACTAAGTCCAGTGGATTTCGCAGAGCTTGCTTCTCCACTGCTTATGAACGCGCTGAAGTAATTATCTTCCACCTTTTTGGTTTTTTAATATTTTATATATACTTTTTTATGGCTGGTGTAGATGGATGGTTGTTAAAGTCTTCTGTCGATCATGCTTTTAGAAACAAAATATAATTCTTCGTGGGGTGATCAAAATAATCACTTTATAGTATCATCCATAAAGATACTAATATCACAAAAATAAAATTTATTTGTGTTATGTATGTAGTAACAGAAAATTAATTTGTGTTCTACCAACTTTTCATTATTAATTTTTTATAGATACCCAAAAAAGAAATAAAAAATACAATGGAATTTTAATAAGTCAAATTGTCAAGACATGCACTAATTGGTTTTTAGTAAAGTGGGATTAATTGAACTTCAATTCTTTTATTTGATGATAAGAAATTTTACCCATTAATCTAACTAAAACCCAAAACCCAAACATTGTAAGATGTTATTTAATTTTTTTTTTGGATGAAAATGTTATTTAAAATTTAGTTCGCCATTTTTGGCTCACATTAATGGAGTATTTTGGGCTAATTTGACTAGTAAAATGGTAGTAAATTAGTAATTGGTCTGACCATGCATGAGATGCCAGTAACGTAGTTACGTAGATTATATATATATATATATATATATAATTTTTTTTTTTTTGGGGAAAACATTACGTAGATTAGATTGATAAATTCATTGCTATATTAAGAAGACATTTTGAACTCTCTCAAACAATATTGAAAATTATTCTCGGAAGAAACATTTGCACTATGAAATAATATTGATTAGAAATTATGTCGGGAAATATTAGCATATTGAGCATAATATTATTAGCACTATGGAATAATATTGATTCGCAAGAATTTTGTCTCTTTTCATGAGTCCTCGGGTAGGAGCATTTATTTGTTAAACAAAAGAAACAAAAACAAGTGAAAATGCACATTTGTTCAATGGTTCTTGGTTTTCAGGGTAGCAACGCAGTAGCAGAAGCGGAAGGAGATGGAGACCGTGGACCATCAACGCCGCCGGGCATAGCAAATGACCCTGTGAGTGAAGGTTGTACGAGGCCAAACAAATAGATTTAGACATGACCACCGATAATGCGAAAGATGGAGCAGCAAAAGCAGCAGAAATGGAAGACACTGTGGGTGACCCGGCAAAGCAGACTTTAGATGGTAAATGGAAAGCGGCCCAAGAGAGTAGCAAGAAGATTAAAGACACAGTAACAGGAAAGGAACATGAGGCTGAAGGGCCTAATTTTGATAGTTCACCTGATGATAGTCATATTGAGGATCTGAGAAGGCGTGCTGGAGGGTATTATAAAGCATTGAAGGTTATTTATTTATTTTTAATTGGACCGGATTTCATTCAAAAAGCTGAGAAAGAAAGACAACAAAGTCCAAGACACAGCAGCAGCCGGCAGAAACACAGCAGCAGCAACAAGCTGATACAAGGAAACCATTAAGTCTTATCCAGCTGAAGAAGGAGTTGCACCATAGGTGGAGAAACTCATTTCCAGACCTGGTTAGTGCCGCTGCGTTTTGCGAACTGTGCAAGCTCATGAGCAACCTTGTTGCAGTCCCTTTTCAGGTGGTTAATCTGCCAAACTGTAAATGACCTTAGGTTCTCACTGATCCCTTGAATAAAATGGCCAAGGCATCCCTCCTTGCCACCTGCTGCCAAGCTTTGAGCCACTGTGAGTGCGTCAATTTCTAGCAAGATCTGTTGCAGCCCCATCTCTTTGGCTAATAATACTCATTTCTCAACGGCAATAGTTTCTGTCTCTAAACTCGTGTATTGGCCAGGAAGGGACATACACATAGCTGCAATGGTCTCACTTTTGCTGTCTCTAATGATCACGCCTATACTTGAGGGCCTGCCATCCTCTGATGTAGCACCGTCCACATTAATTTTATACATCTCCACAGGTGGAGCTCTCCATTTTGAATCTGCACAAGCTATTCCACAGTTGCATACGTTGGAAGCCTCCTTATAGTCCTGAACAAGTCTTCTAGCAAAACTCCAAACTTGGTCAGGGGTTTGAAAATCTGCTTCAAACACTTTTACGTTCCTGCTACACCAAAGGGACCAAGCAGTCACAAAGAAAAGCTCAAGATCCTGTAAAGTGCCAGCTGCCATAAATCTCAGTGCTATATCTGCAATATCCAAATAATTTGATTTAAGGTTCACTGGACAATCTTTCAATTTGTCCTAGACTTGCCTAGCTGGATCACAGAAGATTAAAGAGTGTAATATGGTTTCAACCCCATGATCACATATGGGACATATAACACTTGTATTAATACCTCTCTTGTACAGATTCAACTTTGTTGGGAGAGCATTCATACACGCTTTCCACGCAAAAATACGAATCTTTGTTGGAACTTTTAAGTGCCATAATTTCCTCCATAGTGGGGTTCTTGGATCCCCATTAGAGCACTCAGCAACCTCAACAGAATCAACCACCTTGAGAGCAATGTAATACGCACTCTTCACAGTAAACTCACCCCTTTTATTGCCTATCCAAATAATTTTGTCTTCAGGCAGATTGTAACTCAAAGGAATATTCAGAATTGTATTAGCTTCAAAGGGGAGAAAAAGAGACCTGACTAAATCAGCTTTCCACCTTCTGCTCACCGAGTCTATAAGAGTTAAGACCATTGGGAAATCAAAAAGGATGTGAGGTGGGGAGATTACCTTGTAGGTTGAGGGAGTGGGCAGCCACTTGTCTTCCCATATGTGGATTACTTTTCCATTACCTACCCTCCATCTAGTTCCTCTTTTAATAACCTCCACACTATTGAAGATACTTCTCCAAGTATACGAAGGGTTACTTCCCAGTTGCGAATTGAGAACATCGTTGTGGGGAAAGTATTTTGCCTTATATATGCAAGCCACTAAAGAATGAGGATTGGAAAGCAACCTCCACCCTTGTTTAGCTAGCATGGCTAAGTTAAAAGCTTTCAAGTTTCTGAACCCCATTCCACCTCTTAGCTTGGATTTGAACATAGTCTTCCAGTTAACCCAAGCTATTTTTGATTCCTTTTGCCTTTGTCCCCACCAAAATCTTCGCATCATACCTTCAATCTCGTCACAAAGTCCCTTTGGAAGCTGGAAGCAGCTCATGGTGTATGTCGGAATGGCTTGGGCAACGGCTTTTATTAGGACTTCCCTTCCCCCACCCGAAAGGAGCTTCTCTTTCCAGCCAGACAATTTTTTCCCCACCTTCTCTTTTACTTATGCAAAAATTTCCTTTTTTGACTTGCCAATGATTGATGGGAGGCCCAGGTATTTGCTATGTCTCTGGTCTTGCATAGGCCCCAGGATTTCTAGTACTTCATTTTTCAACCCACTGGGAGCATTGTGACTAAAGAAAATTGAGGACTTGTCTGCATTGATCTTTTGCCCCGATGCCGCCTCATAGAGCTCAGGAATTTCAGTGAGTTTTTGACATTCTTGCCTACAGGCTTAGCAGAATAGCAGGCTATTATCGGCAAAAAATAAATGGGTAATCATGGGGCATCCTCTACATATAGATATTCCACTGAGCATTTTATTTCTGGCTGTATCACTTATAAGAGATGAGAAACCATCTGCACAAAGGAGAAAAAGATAAGATGATAAAGGGTCGCCTTGACGCAAACCCCTTGAGGGAATTATGTTTCCATATGCCACTCCATTCACAAGCACATAATAGGATACAGTAGAAATACATTGCATAATGATATTGATCCATTTTTCATGAAAGCCCATACGTTCCATAATTTTTTCAATAAAGCTACATTCAACCTTATCATAGGCTTTGCTCATATCAAGCTTAACAGCCATGAAACAATCCTTCCCATCCCTTTTATGATCAAGGTAATGCATAAGTTCAAAAGCAACTAATACATTGTCTGTAATAAGGCGCTCCAAAAGGAATGCTCTACTTTATGCTCTACTTATCATAATTTATTCTATCCACCTGATTTTGTAGTTATTTGCAAAACTTTGGTTGGTGTTTAGGTTTATGCTTGGTTGGTGTTTAGGTTTAGACTTGTTGGATGGATGTGTCATTTATGGTTTTATTTTACATACAAAATTGAAGAGTGTCTTATGATACTTTTTATCTAAATTCTCTTGATATGACTCATTTGAGAACCACATGGTTCAAATATGGACCAATGTTGGAGGTATGCATGAAAAAGTATAGCTTTTGTTAGATTCTAAAAGTTTAGAATAATTGGCAAACCGTGAACACAAACTTATCTAGATATAGATTATAGAGTCTATAAGGTATATTAAATAGGTGCTGCAAGTCAGAATACAAGAATAAGGAAGCTGCACGTTCAAGGAATTCGAAATATAACAGGTTCGACAGACCAAGATTGTGGTTCGACCGATTGAGATACGGATCTGCAGAATTTAATTAAAGCCCAACAACTCATTAAGCTCATTAAGTGATTAAAGTTTTAGATATAATTCTCCTAGTATTTAAAGAAAAACCTAAAACACGTTTTAAAGTGGTTTTTTAGAGAGAGTAGAGTGCTTCTTGTGCCTTCTATTGTAGATCAAGGTTTTTGTACCCAAAACTCTCTCAAATCTTCTACCGGTGTTATTCTTTGAAAAAACTCAAGATCCGGTGTTGTAAAAGTTGATGCTATCACTAATCATCAAAGGTGATAGAGATTTAAACCTTCAAGAGTGGTCTTGGAGTCACAAACTGGAGAGTATTGATGATCAAAATATTTGAGTGGAGATTTTCGAGTCACAAACTGGAGTGTTTGTGTGCAACAAATTCAAATAGAAGAGTCCGTGGATTTGGAGTTGTGTGTGGTCACGTGAATAAGTACTATGAGAGGTACCATTAGATTTAGGGAAAAATCTATTGTAAACACTCTATTCTATTTAGTGAATTTGTTGCCTTGTAGATTATTTAGGTTAAATCTTCCCTAGTATTTTATTTTATTTTATTTATTTTTTTACCTTGAAACTGGATGGTTTCATTGGTTTTCCTAGGTCATCGTATCACTTGTCTTTTTTTTTTTTTCCACTCTATGTGATATGATTGTTATTGTTTAACTTATATCTGCATAATAAACCTAAGTAATAACTTGGTTAATTAATTAGGTTAAAAAATCTGAGTTTACAGGGGTCTAAATATACAAATAGCTTTTGATAGATTTAAGCTTTGATTTAGACTGCCAAGAGCTTCCCTTTTCTAACTATCCAACTATTTAAATTGAAGTTGATTTGAGTCCAATTTTTGAAGAAATTTTATTTCAAAAAAAAAAAAAAAATGGAGAAATTGTTTAGAGCACAGGAGGATCACGTCACAAGTAGTGGTCTAATTTTTTTTTTTTTTTGAGAAATAAGTAGTGGTCTAAAATTAATTGATTCAAAGTCTAGTAAAATAAATAAATACCTTAGAAAGGGCATGTGATAAAATTAATTGACTCAAAGTCTAATTAAGTAAAAAAAGTGGGGGTGGGGGTGGGGTGGGGGGGGGGGGGGGGTGGTAGAGATGGGGAAGAGGTGGGAGAATAAGGATTTCAACGAGCTTGAATCCGAATGAAATGCCTCTCTTTCAATGAAAGGCAATGGGTGGGGTATCTCTCTGGTTTGGTTGTATTTATTTTCTTCCACTTTTCCTCAATTTTCCAGGAAAGATCAAGTTCACTGATTCACTGTGGGATAAAAACATATGATGGTTGCAAAGGCATTTTCATGGGGTCTAATCACTAATTAAGGCATCAGGAAAATGTGGGAGAAAAGACCATATATAAAGAGAAAAGGATGAAGTTTGCTACCCTAGGAGGGGTGGCCCAGCGGTAAGGATTCGTGCACATGCGCAATGATCTCTCATTCGAACCCTGGCAAGTACTGGGGATGGGAGGTGGGAGCACTCATGCGTTGCGCCTTACTACTAGCTCTCTTGGAGTGCTAGGGTGAGAACTGTGGCACCCTAATTACCGTAGCTATGACTCCATTTAACATTTTCTAGCGGAGGGTGCTCCTATAATCACGCCCAAGGGGGTAAGTCACACATGGTCCCCTCTCTCTTTCTCTTGTCAAAAAAAGAATAAAGAAAAAGGATGTAGTTTGCTGTTTGGAGATGAAAGTCAATTGAGTAAGTAGATAACTTACCTTAAAGTTGGGGTTTTGATGAATGGGGACCAAAAAAAAAAAAAAAAAATGTCTGGCAACTTGTGATTGACACTGAAAGTCAGAAAGTATAGGACTCATTAGAAGTTGAGGTAGGCGGGCCTAACAAATTAAACCTTATATTTTTAATTGTTATCAATTTAAACTCTATCTGTACTATCATTACCGTTACAATCAAAATCTTCATCCCACTCCATTTAGTTTGCACGAGAAGCACCAGTACAGACAAAAATGCACTAATTTTTTAACTCACAGAACTCACGAAGATCAAGTACTTCCCTTATAAAAAATCAAAAGTTATTGTTTAATCTTGAGGGAATTTTAGATGGATTCTATTGTGTAATCTTGAGGGAATTTTCTCGCCTCCTTTCCCAAATTTTTGCCTTGGAGACTTAAAAAAGAGCTTTTGTAATTATTATTTTTCTTCTTCAATAAGTTATTCATGTTTTTTACTCAAGGGGGAAAGAGTCAACATATACGCATAAATTTTAGCGGTGAAGAACGTATGATGACAAAAAATACATATACCATTACCACCTCCAATTCACCACAAAATTAAAGTTAAAATCAACATGTTTTGAGTAGCTAAATGACCAAAATCAGAGTCATCCTCAGCATATCCGAAACTTGTCCAAATCCCCGAGCCTAGTGCGCATCCAATCCGCCGACCGACTAAGAAAATTCTTATATATAGCGTCCTTCCTTTATGATAGTTTGACATTATTCTATATATAGGAGTATGATATTTCAGCTACCTATTCAGATGGAGTCTGTTCAGGGTATATACTACTACTTCAGCGAATAGAAGAACACGTACACGTGGTGCATGGTGGTGTTGCTGGTGATATAAAGCACGAGAGAGAAGTTAACAATTTAACAGTGTGTGAAAAATGGCTGCAATACTTTTAGCAAAGAAAGCCCTCTTCCGCATATCTAATTCTTTGCCTAATCATGACCCTCCTGGCTATGTTCAAATAAGTAGCAGATTCTGCAGGGCTTGCTTCTCCACTTCTTACCATGCCCAAGTATGTCTTCATATTCTTCTACAAGGGATTTTTCTTTTCTACTTTTTCTTTCTTACCTGCCTCTTTTAGTTAGCTATTCCATTTTAATGTTGTCGGTTTTTGTTTTTGTTTTGGGTATTCATGTGTATCTATATCTATATATATATATATATATATATATATTTTTTTTTTTTTTTTTTTTTTCCATTTCCCCTAATCTGGGGTGTTCTTATTTATTTATTTTACATAGCCAGGTAATTAGTTTATATTACAAAATTAGCTATGGTTGTACATCCGATTATAATATCTAAAACAATTTTTTTTTTCTCCGAAGAAGTAATTACGAAAAATCTTAAATACGAAATAAAATGTTTTATTTATGGTAATTTGACTTGTGTACCTTTGTATTTTAGTTAGCTTTTGTAATTCTTTTTTATATCAAAAAAGAGCTATCAAATTAATAAATTGATTGAGATGCTGTCAAATTTGAAGTAAGAAGTGGTAAAATTAAAGGCTTGTTGTGTATACGGTTGTGGGCCTTTCTTTTGTGATATGGATCGATCATGTCTTAAGGCTTATACCTATGCACTCAAACTGTAACTATCATCCAAATGATTTATCAAAAAGAAGAAAAAAAGAATTCTTTTTATTTTATTTTCTGGATTGAACAAATGATCGATGACGAATCAAATTATATGTGGGGGAGATTGCGTGACTACGTAATTTTACTTCATGGACCATGGTTTGCCTTAAACCAAGAACTAATTTTACGTGTAAATATATTTCAGGGTAGCAAAGCGGTTTCAGAACCTAGAAATGTGGCATCAGTACTGCCTGATAGTACAGGAAGCACAAAAAATACAAGCACTAATTATGAAGCGAAAGATCAAGCGCAAGATATCAACGACGATGAAGATGATATGAGTGGTGTGACAGGTTCCGTGGCAGACACAGCGAAACAAGGTGTTAAGAAAGCAATGGACACGGCTGAGGATGTTAGTGACACTGTTAAACAGGCAATGGAAAGTGCTTTTGATGTCACAACTAAGACCACACAACATATCAAGGCGACAATAGTTGCGGAGGCTGATGATAATGTGATTGATACAGCAGAGTATAGAAGCATTCAAGATGCAGAAACTGAGAAAAGCAACCTGAAGGATATGGAAAGGTAGATTGAAGAGCACTGTGTAAGAGTTTTGGTGGTCAAAGAAACTGATAAAATTATGTTGATAAAATGGTGTTGATGTTGAATTCGCAGTCTCAATGTGTATTATGCTTTGCATGCACAAGACAATGTTTGTATGACCTTAATTAGTTGAACATTAATATTTCTTACTACCACTTTTTGAAGGTGGAAACTTCAAAATAGCCAAGAGTCTTATAGTTTAACTAGTTGACATCTTCAAGTATTTTTAATTAGGTACGTGTATGTTGTTAACCTAGGCCATAGTGCCTTGGAATTTTTTTAAAATGATTTTACTATATATATATATATATATATATATATATAGATGAGTTCAAGTTACACTTAGTATAACTCTTATAAACTTACACATTTTTTACACTATAAATTTTTAAGAGATCTAACAGTTAAAAAAAACATCATTAAATGCTATTGTTTTCCATTTTACTACCTAATTAATACTAGCATTCTCTCTCTTTCTCTCTCTCTCTCTCTCTCTCTCTCTCTCCTTATTTATTACTTTCCATTATATAATATTTTCTTTAACACAATCTAACAAAAAAAAAAAAAAAATTGAAAAATAATCCCAACTCTGTCCAACATTTTAGTATCTCTGAACAATTCATAGTGGGTAGCTTTTCTAACAATAACCTACAACATTTGATATGTTTCTATGTGGAGTTATATCAAAATGACTAAAAACATCAATTAGAAGAAGAACCAATAAATATATGGTCCGCCAAGCAACATGAACGTAAGCTATACAGTCAGTGTATTCGAAAAAAACCAAGGTTAGATCTGATGTAACTCTAAGCAATGTTACACCACTCAATATTTTTTAATTGGATGCGAATATTGACAAATCCACTGTTAGATTACATTATCTTCGTATATTCTTCATGCTTGCAAAATTTTGAGGTGATCAAAGATTAATACCTATGTCATCAATCAATTGTTAAAATTCAAATTTTTGTAGTTTAAAATAAGACATAAAAGATGAGTTTATAGATCAAATGGTAAATAGCATTCGATTGATATGAAAATTGGCATGCATGTTAAGAACATATAGAACATGTAATTCAATGGTTGGATTTTCAAAATATTAATTCAATGACAAGTTATTGGATAGTGTAACCTTGCTTAGAGTTACACTAGGTGTAACTTCAATCCAACCCATAAATATATGGTCCGCCAAGCAACATGAACATAAGTTGTACAGTCAGTGTATTAAAAAAAAACCAAGGTTAGACCGTCCATGGAAGAAACCAAAGTGAGTTTGAAACTTCTAATAGACAGGGAAAACCAAAGGGTACTTTATGCAGAAGCAAGCAAGGATTTCATCGACTTCCTCTTTCACATTCTGGTCCTTCTGGCTGGATCTTACATTCCGCTTCTCAAAAAGCAGGAAATGGTTGGCCACTTCCATAACATTTTCAAGAGCATTGAAAATTTGAGTAGTGCTTACCTTAAACCAAACGTGAAGAAAGAGACTATCCTAAACCCCAAAGTATACATCTATGATAGTACTACTGGTAGTGTCCCTCGCCTATTACCAAGCATTGAATCATCCACATCCACTAAATTCTACCGGTGTTCTAATAATTACAACGTAAACTGTAGTAAATATGTGGCTTATGATTTCAGGTCAATCTGTCCTTCATGCCAGCTTGTTATGAGCAGCGAGTTAAGTTTCGTAGGCCTACCAAGCGTAACAAATATGGAGTCCTCCAGTGAGGGAGGCTATGTGAAAGGCCTAGTTTCATACATGGTGATGGATGATCTGGAGGTTAAACCGATGTCCATTATCTCTAGTACTATCACTCTGCTTAACACTTTCAATGTCAAGGAAATAGGGGCTCTTGACGAGAAAGTTGTCAATTTGGGCATGGATGAGGTATGTAATTAAGAGAGAGAGAGAGAGAAATAGTAGACGTATAAATTTTTTTTGGGTTTAGAAATAAATATGGAATGTATTAAATATAGAGTAATAAATGAGATCAATTAGAATATTAGTATTAACGAGGGTTTTTTTTTTTTTTTTACCGTTAAATCTACTTAAATTCAATGGTTTAAAAAATGTATAACTTAAACCCATCTCATATATATATATATAAGTTTAGATTAAAAAATTTATACTTTGCCCTCCCAAATTGCAATTAGTCAATCTAAATTGTAAAATAACTCAAAAAGAATTTTAAATATTAAATAATCACTTCATTTTTATATGTGTTTAGTATTACCATATCTTGTTTGATGTTTGGGACTCAATGTTTAAAGTTTGAGACTTTAGATTTTAAGTAATGTCGTATTACATTGTTACATATTATATGCGTTTAGTATTATAATATGCTTGTTTAAGTGATGTCGTGTTACATTTTTACATATTACGTGTTTAGTACAACAATATGCTTGTTTGATGTTTGGGGCTCAAAGTTTAAAGTTTGAAACTTTAGATTTTATGATGTAGTGTTACGTTTTCACATAACGTAAAGTGCTTTTTTTTTTTCTTTTTTTTTTCCTATGTGTTTGTTTGTCTTAACACTAATGATAAATATAAAAAGAATATTGGACATATAATGATAAATATAATTATCATCTTTTGTAGTTAGTATTATTTTCTTTACAGAAAACTTGTTAGTATTATTTTCTTTACAGAAAACTTGTTTTTCTATTTACTTTTTTATTTTTTATTTTTTATTTTTTATATTGCAATTATGAATCAAGCATTTTCAGTCAAAATTAAGTTTCATAACAAAATAAAATATTATTTGATTTTATAAATGAAAAGAAAAATTATTATAATATTTAGTTAAAAAACAATCATAGATAATTGTTGCGTTTTAAAATAAAGTTGAATATATAAAAAATGATTGAGTAGAAATATATTAAGAATATTCACTTCATATATATTTTTGTCTAATCTTTATATATTAATTTAGTTTTGAATTTTACTTTATTTCGTTTGTTTGAATGTTTGAATAGTTAAAATTTTTTCTCATGCCTTTTATTTTAGACTTCGGACCTTAATGTAAAATAATGATCAATGTATTCCGATAAACTTCCCACAAAAGAATAAAAAATAAAAATACATGGGATCTCAAACTTCAACTTCAGTGTGAAGTTGGTCAGTGCCTCAGTGGCCCTCAAGTCGACCGTTACACTATTGTGATGCCGGATTCACTATTTTCGTATTCAAGTCTAGTTTCAAGTTTCAACCAAGTGCAAAGCTACTGTCATGATGAATACATATCTTCTATACTATATTTTGTATTCTACTTTATGTTCTACTAATCACAATTTGTTATGTGTTTATTTTTTTCATATTAAACTTTTGTTATTTTATAAGGAAAGTTAAATAAATACATGACAAGTCGTGATTTGTGGAACATAGAGTAGAACACAAAAAATGGTACAAAAGATTTGTATTCCTGTCATGACCTCCTCAAAAACAATAATTTGCCCTGGGGCTATCCACAGGTCGTGCGGATTGGGTTTGTAATCAACCCACCGCTCGACTCGCTCAAATCAGGTGGAAGAAGTTAAGACCCGCAACCGATCGGCAACCACTGCGAGTTGAGTCAGATCGGGTTTTGGCAGAGGATCAATCGGTTCAGTTGAACCGATGGAGCTGTGGTGGTGGTAGATCTTCGCCGAATCTGAGTATAGGAGATAAAGATTTGGCTGGAATTTGAATGGATCTGAGCTAAAACTTGTAGGATCTAAGCCAAATGTTGCCGGATCCACACCAAAAATCGTCGGATCTAAGCAAATCTATTTTAAACATCATCGGATCTGAGTAAATCTAAGCAAACATCAACGGATCTGAGTAGATCTAAGCAAACATCACTGGATCTAAGTAGATCTAAGCAGAGAAAGGCCAAACGTGGCCTAATTTGAGAGGCAAAGGGTCTAAAAGTCGCGGGTCTAGGTAGAATCCGGTAGATTTGAGGGTTTTTGCAGTGGTTTTTCGATTAGGTCAGGCAGCTGGGGTTATGGTGGAGGACACCCGCCACTCGACCTGCCAGAGTTGGTTTTTGAGTGACTAGACTTGTAGCCGACCGACAAAGGGATCGGATCAGGCCACCGGCGGTCGGTTCCAGTCAGTTTGGTTGGTTCCGTTGGGTGGTCTGTTTGCTTGGATAGCGCTAATCTACCTAATGCATTTTGGGGTTTAAGGCTACAACTCTAAAATGAATTTTTTATATTTAAATATTAATTAAATAATACTTATTTAACTTTGATATAATTTTTTTTTCCATTTAAAATCTAGTTATACTTACAATAACAAAAATCACAATTAAGTTTTTATATTCAAATTCTACTAACGTTTTCTTTTGAATTAATAATATGACAAATCTACTTAACCTTTTTTGTCAGTCAATCTTAAATTGGTTCTTAAAAATTTTTAGTTTGAAAAACTAATATTTGCTGACTCAATTGTAACGTTTATTTTTAATAATAATATTTTAAATTTTCTCCTTTTTAATATTTTTTTCATATCCAGATGGATATATATTTTTAAATAATTTAAAAGAATTTTCATCTACACTATAAAATTATAATATAACTAGAAGTATAAAAATAACTTCTAAAGTGTAGAACAATGCAGCTGGATTATGTGCAGTCAGAGAAGGGCTAAAAATTGCATGGGAACTTGGATTTAAATATATCAATCTTTGATCTAGATTCCAGAATTTGTTATTCATTGGCTAACATCTTTTGGTGTTATTGTACCATCTTTAGCTCCTCTTATTTTTTTATTGCATGACCCTCCTGGACAGAGAATATAGATCGTCCGTCCGCGTCACGTTTACCAAGAGGCTAATGGAGTGGCAGACAGACTCGCAAAGAGGGGACGGAACAAGATAGCCGACTTCAAGAATATGATAAATGTCCAAATTTTGTAAAATGTCAATATACATGGTACTTGTTGCAAATATGTATCCTTAGGGAATGCAATCTGGGCCCTTTTGTTAATAGCCATCAGTCTGTTATGGCTTCTAGACATACAATGTTGTACCAAGCTTCCTGTTTATTAAATAATACGTCCTCTTTCCACCAAAAAAATATAATAATAATTTTATAGCTTCACTTTTTTTCTTTTTTCTTTTTGAGAAAGAATGTATAGCTTCACTTAGCCTTACAATCTATAACAATTTCAACCTTAATAAGTAAATATGAGTTAACTATAAAACAAATTAATACCACAAATTAAATTTTCATTTTAGTTGTATACAAAGCATAAAATATAACAAATAAAGAAAACTTATTTTCCTTAAATATGACCTTTTTATGATAAGTTTAGGAGTAAAAGTGACAAAGATTGAACACACATATACACTTTTTTTTTTTTTTTTTTTTAAAGAGAATTTCAACTTATGGTGTTCGCTCCTAATGATAGCTCTTTATCATCAAACCAAAACACCAATCGGTTTTTGGTGTAGACATGGATTGAACTCTAGATCTCTTATTCAATCATTAGAGACTTTACTAGTTGAGCTAACTAGATCCTACCATTACGCATATATACTTAGATTAGGCTAGAGTAGAATTTCTATCTTGGATAAAATAAAATAAAAATGGTTCTCAAAAAAAAAAAAAATAAAAAAAAATAAAAACTTCAATTTTCTCCTTATTTTAGGATAAGACCTTACTTTTCCTATTTTAGTTAACCGTATTTTTCTTTTCTTCCACACCAGATTCCTTATTCTAAACTCTATTTTATTTAAATATTATTTTTCTATTCATTATTATTATTATTATTATTGTTATTATTATTTATCTTTTCTCACTTTTCAAAACACCCATTTTACTTTTTTTACAATTACTAAGACACAAAAGTAATAAACAAATGTTTAAGGAATGAACAGTACTCCCATCATAAAGATATGGGGCAACTACAGCTAAAACCCATCTTACGAGGGAAATTGGTGAGTTGATGCAGTAGGGTTTTTTTTTGGGTTTTAATTACCTATATTCACCCTTTATCCTATTTTAGGCAACCTACTACCAATGTTGGTAATTGTCTTAATTTTCTATATAGTGGAGTTGACTTTGTTAGAAAAACCAGGAGACGTTAAGCAAACATAAAACATGTACTTTTTAGTTCAACTCAACTAGCAAAGTTCTCACATGATGTGCGGTGCATTTGAAATATTTTATAATATAAGGATCGCGTATAATATTTATTATGTGTTATAATGTTTGAGTGCTATTGACTGAAATATCATTTAGAATGAGTACGAGTTAGGTTAGAGTCGACCCGCACCTAGACCCAATCCAATTGGGTTGAAACTTCTTTCACCCAAACCTCCTTGAAATTGAGATAGTATATCATGTTTCGAGTGTATATGCCATCTCTCTCACAGCAGCTGGGTCCCATACAGTTGTGGGACCCAGCTGTTGTGAGAGAGATGGTATATACACCCGAAACATAATATAATTTTTTCTTGAAATTTCGAGTTAACTTGTCCGTAGGTACTATTCATTTTAGAGGGCAATACTCGGGTCTTGGGTCAATTTTGGGCCTTTCTCTTTCTTTTCAATTAAGTCAACCTTCACCTTACCCAATCAAATTGGGTTGAAACTTCTTTCACCCAGACCTCCTTGAAATTTTTGGGTTAACCCGTCCGTAGATACTATTCATTTTAGAGGGCGTACTTGGGTCTTGGGTCGATTTTGAGCCTTTTTTTTTTCTTTCCAATTTAAGAGCTTGACCAAATCTCATAAGACTCAATCATCTTTTATTACTTGCCAGATTTCATTCAAGTTCAAATTTAAGTTTCAAGAGAAAAGCTTTTGGCAATAATGACCCAACTCATATAGAAAATGCAATCTAAATTTATTCCCCTCTTGATTTATCTCCTTACAAAGCAGAGTTTTTGTTTTAATCGGAATGTTTTGGAGTTAGTTTCATAAAGAAGTGAATTGGGTCAACTACAATACAAAATAGAATATATAAGAAGGAATTTTTCGCAATCAAGGCAAAGTTTAAATTCTCATAATTGATTTAAATTGCTTGATTTCACTGACTAATGGAATTAGGCTTAACTTGCCCGTTGCAAATCTAGTTTAGCAAATTCCTAATCTAACATGTACTATACCAAATTCAAAAAAGGATTCAAATTTGGAATCAAGTTTAATGGAGAAAGGTTAGTTATGTCAATAAAGAAGAGAAGTGTAGGCCAATCACGTTGGCCCTACGACACTTCTCTCTCCCAAACCCCTTTCCAAAACTTTAAAACAGTAAGACAACCTAAATCCTAATCTATTTTCATTTCCATCCCCATGTGAGAAAAAATGAACACAAATCCCTTCAATCTGTCGAAACCTTAAAAATTCAAGTGAATAGGTAGACTTGAGAGAGATTTTAAGAGAGTGGCTGAGTGAGGTCAAGTGGGGTAAGAACTTTCATTTTCAAGGTAAGGCAGGTTAGGTTACATGAGTTTGGAAATAGATTCCGACCCGAAATATATCTGAGTGTACGGCTTGAACTTGACTCGGATATCTATTAAAACTCTTTGAGTTGGATTAGATTGGATTGGCAAGCAGTTTGAGTTTCCCGGATTCCTGCTTAATCCTAAATATCACTAACTTGTTATTAATTTCCTCCAATATTTCAATAATTTTTCTGTAATAAAGTGTTCTATTTTATACACAAAATATTAAGACAATAAAAGTAGTGTAGTGATTTGATCATATTATATATGTTTGCAGATTTATAAATTATGTGATATAGTGACTAATATAGATAGACATG
This sequence comes from Quercus ilex subsp. ballota, assembly GCA_032727855.1. NCBI lineage: Eukaryota > Viridiplantae > Streptophyta > Magnoliopsida > Fagales > Fagaceae > Quercus > Quercus ilex. The sequence continues at coordinate 23,345,715 of CM064915.1, forward strand.
TTTCATGTCTATTCAAGAATACGAATATCGTGTTTGCAAAAGAAAAAAAAAAAGAATGCAAATAATTTTTTGATAAAATAAAAATGCAAATATCCATCAATTTTTATATTTTTATTTTTTACATTTTTGATTGTGTGATTAATTTTTTTTTCTTTTATTGGACTTTGTTGTAATTTGTGCAAATACAACTAAGCTTAGACAAGAATACCATGTTTCAAATAAAAAATTTTCTCATATAAGTCTTAGAAAAATGATATCAAAATTATTATACTTAAATAATTAATGCACTACTTAAAATAATTAATGTAAGGACACAGTTTGATTCCCAAGCCTAAAGGATGAATGAACCTAGGCCTAAAAAACCCAATACAATGAATTTGTAGAGAGTGGGTTGAAAAACTAGCTTTAATGAGTTAGACAACAAGTAAAGTGGATCCAGATGACAAAAAAATGAAGATAGACCGGTTTAATCTAAAAAATCATCCTCGGCACAATCCGAGGAGATCAATTCTTATATATTTCTTCTCAAGTTCAATTACAAGTTCAACTCTTAATTGCTACAGTGATTTTCTCTTTCTTTCTCGATCCCTTTCCCTTAGGGCCTCCTCTTTATTTTATACTCTCTTTTTCTTTTATCTCTGCCCTCTACATGTAAATTAGATTGTTGATCCTGATCCTTGTCACATCAACACTCTCCTGAAGTCTTTGGGGAGTAGCTGTAAGGCTGAAAACTACTGTTCAGAAATCACTTCCTCATTAATGCCGCTAGAGAATTAGTTGCAGAACATTTAATGTAGTGGTAACAGCTTTCCTTTAGATATTTCCCAATTCCCATTTGTCCTGTACGTTCATAGTGCATATCCTTATTAATAGAATTTTCTGGAACGTCACTCTAGATAACAGAACACACTTTCTGACCTCTGCTTCGTTTAGCTGAGGAGATACTCCTCATTGACGTACCTACCCCAGCCTTCACAGTCATAGCTTGCTTGTGAAGTTCAAAGTCTTACATCTTCTTTACTATTGATTTATCCTCGGACCACTAAGCCTCCTTGGATAAGGCCCAAGGCCCTACATATATTTTGGGCCTCTCACCCCTACAATTAATATAACAAAATAAATGTATTTATTTTCAACTATTACCAAACAAACTACACAATTACACAAGAGGAAGAATGTCATGTTCTAAATCTATTATTATTATTATTATTCAAATAAAAGTCGTTTTTATATAAAATTTATAAAAATAAACATAAAATTCATTTAATATAAATAATTAATAAACAACTATAGATAATTAATATATGCATTTACTTTATTGGCTAATTCAATGAATTAATACTTTGATTTAAATACAAATTTTGTTGAGGTAGAAACCTAAATATATATAAAAAAAATAAAAAAATCTTAAGAAATATGCCACATAGTAAAACCTCATGCTCTTTCACATATGTATTTACTTCATTAATATATACATTTACTTCATTCTCTCTTGTCAGAGAGGGAGGGGGGAATTCTAGGGTGAGCTTTGCTCACTCAATGCCACTCTCATTTCTGATTTCCCACATGATATTGCAATGTGAAGTTGAATTCAAAACCTCATTAACACTTCATTTATGGACCTTTTCAAGATCATTTGTATTATTTTGTGGGAGGAATTCCCTTGGGTTATACACTTGTGTTGGGCTTTAATACCACTGGTTGAAACCCATTTTTTTATAGTAATTAATTCTTCATATTCTTTACAATTTTCTATGTAGAGCTTCCAGTCACACACATATATCTAACACGACATAGAACTTCCATCAAGGGAAATTTAATGTTGTTTGGTAAAGTTTCAAGTCATTATAAATAACTTTTAATAGAAAATATAAAATATAGCTCTAATTCCATATAAAAAGATAGCAAAACTACATTGATGTATGAGAAAATAGAAAGAAGAAAATAAAGGTGGAGAGATAAAAAGAGAGCTCATAGGAAATTAACGTAGTTAGAACTTAAAGGCGTACGTCCATAGAGGAAAGTCCTTACTGGCTAAATCTATACCATTAAGTTTTATATTATGGGTCATGTTAATGGGTACCTTTAGGGCAATTATTAATAAATCATATTATGTAAGTCTTGACATTACTTTCATAGGAAATATAAAAGGTTGTCAAAACATTTTATTACTTTATCATTTTCTCATAAAATGTTTCTAAAAATAGTTTCTAAACCAATACCCTTAAGGTATCCATTAACATTTCCCTTATATTATAATGAATTTTGTTAAATGAAAAAATCAAGAAGGAAAATCTTACCTAAAAGATCATCCATACAAGAAGATCATCTTCCACCACCACCTGTCCAGCAATGAATGAAAAACATAACTAATAAAGGTATTTAATGAAGTAATGACTAACTATTACCCAACAGCTACATGCCCATTAAGTTAGAAGACGATTCAGTCAAAGTAATAAATGATAAGTATCGTCCAGAACTAGCACTCTATACCAACATTTATGGAAGAATAAAGCCAACAGACGAATAGCTGTTGCCAACCATTACGCCAATCATATAAATGCACAATATTAATTGATAGACAACCAACAGTTGGAAGACACGACTATAAAAGGAAACGCATCTCCATAAATAGAGGTACGTTCTTTAGATGTTCTTCATATGTTTTCTAGATGTGCTTTAAATGCTAAAACATGCTCCATGAGACACATATTCTTTTAACTCACTGCAATATCATATTAGCTCTTTGGACTCCTTACTTAGACCTTTAGGTCGGTGCCACATTGGTGCCCCCTTCGATTAGTCCTCTCTCTTTTGCAAGCTCGTCAGATATTCCATTACTACTTCTTCGAAAACTTTTCAATCGACATCTCTGGACTACCCAACTGAAGGTGAATTTTCACTCTAACAATTTCATTTAAAGGTATTTATAGTAAGTTAAAATCCTAAACAAACAAGGGTTGCACTACTTGAACTACTTACAAATAAGATTAAAATTACTTTACACGTACGTACTTTAAGTAAGATTAATATTATTTTATTCTTAATTTGGTAGCAGTATAAGTATGACTAGATAGAATGAACATGGATAATAGATTTGACATTGACTAAGATTCAATATTGTTATCTTTAACACAGCGGCGGAGCCAGGATTTCAATTCAGGGAGGGCAAAATTATAGGAAACTTTGGAAGCACAATCGTTCATCTATTGATCTCCCATTCAATTTTTTAATTAATTTTTAACACTCCATTGCTGAAAAGCCTCAAAGTTTGTTACCAAAACATAGAATTTGAAACAATGAAAGAGTCAAAGAGATTGAGGGGGAAAAAAATATTAGTGGAAAGATGTAAGCATTAGAGATTTAGTGTCATGAAAAAATAAGACATAATTTGAAAGTATGAATCCGCTACTTAGAGTTGGAACCATGAAATATTTTAAACTCAATTTAGTAGACGATTTTTATTTAAACTTAAAAAGTGTGATGAAAATTGAATTTCAAATGGTGTAAAAGATTAAGTGTTGTGTATCTCCCATTAAAAAAAGTTAGTAAGTGTCTATGTGTCCAATTTAATATTATCTCTTTGTATCTTTTTTCTCTAGTATGATATTTAGTAAAACATTGTTGATAAAGGTACAAGTGTGTAGCACATCTCATGACAGCAAAGCAAGTTCTTGCATGTGCTGCCAGAGAATAACAAGCCACCTCATAAGGCACTATCTCTCACAAACATACATGATCATTTTTTTTTTTTGAGAATAACAGAAGAATAAATACACACGCACACATTGTAAATGAGTGAAGGACCCAAGTACAATATCACACAACTCACCCACAACAAAAGCCGGTAACTCTTGTTGGGTTAATGTAGTTAAAACCACCAGGATTGCTTGTCCAAAAAAATCAAATCTAGACACTATTCATGATAAGCAAACTTAAGATTACATTACTTTTTTTTTTTTGGCAAAACTAAGATTACATTACTTGTTTACTTTACTTGCGTTTAAATTATGATTATATACAATGAACATGGATAACAAATATCGAACTTGATATTTTAAACAAATTTTATTTATTTCTAAATTATATAACTGATGTTAACAATGTTATAGAACAATCTACTTAGATATTTCAAGATAGGATTAATAATTTTATATATAAGTGTTTGAGAGGGGGTATATAAAAAAAAAAAGTATTTTGTATGAAATTTCTAAAATGCCCTTACACTATTCACCCGAGGGAACCCTTGTATTAAATTGTTCTTTATTTGAGAGGGTATTAAATTGTTTTTAAAACCATAGGTTAAGATTATGGACTTATATTGTAAGATACTCCATTTTCTTTTATATTTTCCTTCCATTTTTGGAATGACTAAAATGGTAGCCCGAATAGAAAAATACCCCCCTCTTTCTATCTTTTTTGTTTTACTTCCATCTTTCTATTCTACCAAATAAGAGAAAATATCAAGGTATCTTTAATTTTCTCTTCAGCTTTTTTCTATTTTTTCACTCTTTCATCCTTCCAAACATATCCAAATCAAAGCTAATAATGAGAAAAAAAGAATGACATTCAAAGCATAAAGCAGAAGCGCATGCAAAGGAGAAAGGACTGTACCAGACCTAAGTTTGGACTGTCCTTGAGGCTTTTTGAGTGGCTTTATGGACTGCATATGTGCTCTTTGGGCTAGCTGTCCACATACAAAATGCCTTGCTTATTGTCGGACTCGCTTGTGTCAAAATACTGGGGTTCTGGTATCTGATACGCAGTCTATTTTTTGGCGAATAATTTTGATAGATAAAGAGTTCAGGAGGAATGATAAAAAAGAAAACGCGATAGAAAAGCAATTTCTGATAAAGCCACTAGTTAGATTTGTGCGAGTGAAATGGACATACATAGTTAGTGTAGGTACCACACTATCACCACTATATACTATATGGTATTCAACGACAAAAAGCTTTACTAATTGAGCTATTGAAACGCACGATCTAATATGGACAACTTTTGGATAGAACAAGCTGAAGTTTTGGGCATATATGTGACCTACCTTCTGCATGATTCGTCAAAATTGAAGTTGCTGGGACCAACCAATTCAACATTGGATTACATTTGAAAATGAACTAGGGTGTAGGGGACCTCTGTCCAGCTATCTTATCCTCTTTTACAGACAGGAATAGCACCTTTCTCATTTCCATAATCTTCGATTCTGTATAATTAATACACATATATTGTCTATTTATAAGAGTAACAAAATCTTTGTTCTTTGTTCCTTGTTTTAGTTTTTTAGTTTTGTTCTTTTTTCCCCCCTAGCCGTATAGACAAAAATAAATAAATGAATAAAATAATGACAAATCTTGATCAATATCCAGCAAACATAAGAAAAGAAATACAATTTTACAATTTTTGTGAATTTTAAATTTGAAATTTCATGTGGACCTATTTTCTTGAATTCAAGTCCTAATGTTTGATGATCAAGGTTCTGTCATTGAAGGGCCCTGCAAAAAAAGGAAGAATCCAAGAGCGATGATGGGACCAAAATCCAACTTAATGCTGAGGGTGATGGGCACATTATTCTGACAAATATCAAGTGGGTGTGATGTTGATTCTCACTGGCGACGCGGAAGCCAGTGAGCACGGTGGTCCTATGGCCAAATCATGGCATATGTCCGAAAAACAGTTTTGTCTTCCAAGTTCATGTAGCAGGCTATATAACTTCTTTATGATTCTTATCTCTCTGGGTATTATAACGTTTCAAGAAACTGCCTAAACTTTCGTTTCTTTTCACTAGTCAATGGCCTTGCCCCTTGGCAATGATAAGTTGTAAACCTTGTAACTCGCATTACAGATGATATTGTTGAATGGGCAGTGTCTATTACACACATGTATGGATCCAAACACTACCCAAGAGCAGCCAAGCACAACCCAAAATGCTCTGAACTGTTGACTTTAACAGCCTATCCCCTATCATTCTACATCACTTTGGAGCAGCTGAAATTTAACAGAAAACATATCAAATACGATCAGATAACTAATAATTATCTGAAGCATTTCTAAACCATTGCCTCTTATTCTTCTAATTTTATTTTTATAAATCGAACAAGAAGAACTTATGACTTCTGTTAAATGCTTAAATCAACTACTTATGCCCATGTTAATTCATGTTGCAAGGTCATGTCATTAATTTGATCTGTTATGCTAGTGTGTGGTAGTGTTGACATTCATTTTGTTGCAAGGCTACTCAACTTGGTCCCTTCATATAACAAAATATAAGGTCCCTTTGTCCATAATATCAATAGACTCAAGTACATAAAGGTATTTGTAAGCCAGGAAACTGTTGGGGGATAATAGCTTTTAGAGGCTCCAATTGAGACTTTAATATAAGGTAGATAAATCACACATTAGACATATCTAATATGTCAACCATTTGGCCACAAGCATTGTGTTAGTCAGATATGAAAAATTATTATATATAAACATAACTTATGAATTAAATTTACTAAAAAAAATTAAATAACACATCACAGTTTGACCTTGATTGAATCCTAATCTGACCTTAAAAACATTAAACCCCTCCATATTTCCGGTCTTTGAATAGTCTCGGTTTCAAAACCATGATAAGGAGTAAGGATACCACATAACCTAATAACCTAAGTCTAAAAGCCTTGAAACACTTAAAAACTTAAGTCTAGGTGAAAAACCATAGTTTTTGAAGTAGAGAGAGAAAACTCTACTTTGAATCACCGTAGGAAAGTGTTAGCCATATCTACGCTTATACTCCAAAAAGACTAACCAAATTACAATAGGGCTCCTCATAATAACTTATAAAACCAAAATACACAGTAAGCATAACAGTTGTAAGGTTCTAATTGGATATGAACATACTACAAAAGTTGCTACAATATTTTGGAGTCTATATTGTCATGCCAGTCTTTGTTAGGTAGCTAGTGGTGCATGACTGATACTATAGTAGATGAGTGGAGTATTATGTAATGCCAAAGCCTACTGAGTTCCTTGTTTGCATTAAGGTTACACTCACAACAACATGGCCTGATGGCCAAGGGTGCACTCCATAGTACAGGTCCTCAGCACCTTTGTTTGTATTCGACTACTCAAACATTACATGACATTGGATCTTTGTAGTGGGCATGCCCTGATGCTACCACCACAATGCAACAGCGAGCTCTTAGTCTCTTTGTCCTACTCCTTATCATGGCACACCTTCTCCATTTGTCCAAACCTGGAACATTATGTCATGAATTTTCATAACTGCCCCTGAATCCTTAGATATTCCTAGGATAGATGTGTGGTCTTGATTTATCTATTTCTTGGACACGTGAATGGTTAGGATGAGCTCTAAGATTTCCCAAAAGAAATGACCAGTTTGCCCACTCTATTACGGACTTACCCAAAAGTTTTACTTTAAACCCAATTATATTATATTAATTTTTCAAGTTTTAAAATTTTTCTTCATGTAGACTTCTATTCATGTGTATGCCGAACACAAAAAAACATTGAGGCATAATATTGGTTTATAAAAAATTAAATATATGTTGTATTTCATGAAATTATTACAGGATAAGGTAAAGTAGAATAGGCAGATAAAGCATGATTTAAAGATATATAGGCCATCTGAAAGGCAAACAAAGGGGGTACCGTGCTGTACATTTTTACTTGTATGTATAACTGAAAAGAAGTGATTTTAGGCACTTGTACAGTATAGTTGAATAAAGGGTTCATTGGTAAAATGATGTGTCCCTCTCAAGCTTCTTCCATCATAGTGAACAAGAACAACTTTACAGGCTTTAGAAATGCAGTGCAATTCATATCCACATATGAAGAAGTTTGCCTTATATAACATTTGATCATGGAGTAGATATTCTAAATCACATTGGAGGTTGAACTCAAGGTTTATGCCTATGAGTTTCCTTCATTCATCTCCTTCATTTAGCAAAAAGAAAGAGACATAGAGCTCATACACAAATATTCTTCGCTTAGCAAAGACACAGTGAGAGATCCCATGTCTAATGAAAGACTAGTACTATATAAAGTCGATGAATCCGTCTGTTTGGCATTTGTTTTTTATTTAGGTTGTAAAGTCATTGGCATCCCAATTACAACTAAAAAGAAAATTATAATTCTCCTTTAAAATCAATAAAGAAGAAATTAGGTCCTGTTAGAGGAAGATACATCCATCCAGCTGCCTCAAGTGTCAATCCTAAAGACGTTCAAGGTGCCTAGCCCTAGTTATTACTCAACTTAGACTCAATTCTTTTGCTCTAAATTTCTAATCAAGTTTTGGTCTCTGCCATGCGCTTTGTGCATCATGATCATATGACAGTACAGGTTAAAGATGACAAGGAATTTAGGCTAGTACGTATCCTAATTATTTCAATAAGACTTTTATGACTCAGGCACTGATCAAATCGCCTATAAATTAGGTGGCTCTACCACCAATTGTCCATTTCAAGGAACAATGAATTTATGTAACACTTTGAATATGAACTCAGACTGTTTCTCAAGTTCAGTCCAGATGGACCACAATGGTCCATAATTTAAACTAGTACATGCAAGTAATAATTTAGAGTTAAAATGGGAAATAATTATCCTTCATAGTAATCATCATGACACTTTATAGAAATCAACTATGAAATTAGATCCTACAAAGACCAAATTAACAATAAAAACTTTTCGTGTACGTCTGATATCTTAATCTTAACAATGAATTGTGATAATTCATGCACTTCGTACCCTCAAACAGGAATCAGCTTAACATGTAATCTACACCCTCCAAAAGTCTAGCATGTAATTCCAACACACTATTGGTACAGCACCAACCACTGGTAAACAAAATTAGGTTCATCAAACCTTTCCAACATCAGCAAATCATAACTTACCGTTTTCCAAACTAGCTTATAAACATCTTGTTATTCACTATTCCACCACCATATACTGACACACTCAAGACAATGGAGCTTGTGGTCCTGCTTCACCTTTTTCACCTTTTTATTACACTTTCTTCACCTACATTACTCCCAAGTTCCACCCCTTTGCTCCACTACTCTCCACCACTACCTTCTTCTTGCAACCTTTCTCAATGGAAGCAAGGAGCTTTGAAGGCAAGCGAACTTTCAAAGAGAAGGTCTACAAGGAAGTCGAAGAAGATGTAGATGATGACTTGGATGAAGAAGAGGGAGGTGGTGAAATGATGAGCTTTGCAGATAATGAGAGAAAGAGAGCAGTTGCTGTTTTCTCTGGTAAAAGAGGCACTAGTGGTGGTGCTGGTGGGGTGTCACCGCCGTGTTGTCAAGCAGAGAAATGTGGAGCTGATTTAACTGATGCAAAGCGTTACCATCGCCGTCATAAAGTGTGTGAGCTTCATTCAAAGGCATCTGTTGTGATTGTTGCAGGGCTGAGGCAACGGTTTTGTCAGCAATGCAGCAGGTCCAGGATCTCTAAACCTTCTTTTAGCATTGTTTCTGATTCAAGTTTCTTTAATATTGTAGTACTAGCACGGCCTCTGCTTCTTTTTACTTGATGATCATAATCTATATGTAAGTAAGGAAAATTTTCTTGCCTGTGTGAAAAAAAATATTTTCCTGGATCATTCTCCCCGAATTTTCAAGCTACATCCTTTATTTCTTTTTGGTTAAAAACGTCACACACACACACACATATATAAATGAAGCTTCGAATAATTCTCTGTTCCAAAGAATACTTCAAGAACTAACTTTATCGGCATAATTTAGAAGTTTTTCACCAAAACAAACAAGTCAAACTTTTGATGTATGGCAACAATGACCTGTAGACCCCAATATGGCTAATTCTCATTTCTAAACCTTTGAATATGTTTGCAGACTTGGAATGTGATTCCTAGCATTACTTCCTCTACCAGTTTGGCTTCTATATATATGTAAATGTATGTGTATTCCATCATATACTAAAACGTCAGCAAATAAAAATAATTCCTAAAATATGTGAATTTCTTCTATACTTTATTTTGACCCAATGTTACGCAATGTAACTATTACGCTAAAATACTAAAACATCTTAGACATTTGCAAGAGGAATTCATGTGCTAACTTGCTACCAAAAGTAGTGGAGAGTCCTAATTTCAATGAAAGAGCTTCCCTCTAATTCCAACACAGGAGGCAATGCAATTAAAGAAAGTTACCACATTAGACAGGTTCAAGTTGCAGTAACAGGAACTTTTTCTAAAAGGAAGTTTTCAAAGAATACCTTTAATAAATAAAGGGTTATGGCATTCGAACAACAGTATCAACATAAATTGCTTGAATTTTTAGTTACTTTCTACTTGTAGATATTATTGTCTCTGCTGAACTTAAAGCTTCATTTGTCCCTTGCCTATAAATTCATTTAGCACCTACCACTTCTATAAAACTAGGACAAGGCTGTTTTTTTTTTCTATGTCGTATGCTCTTTCAGTGAATTTAACTTTGATGGTTTCTGAGAACTTTTCATAATTGGACCATATAGGTTCCATGATCTATCAGAGTTTGATGAAGCTAAAAGAAGTTGCCGCGTACGCTTGGCTGGACATAATGAGCGCCGCAGAAAGGTTGGTTACCAGTCAAAGGAAACTCAGAGTAGGCAAACTGATGATCATAGTGGCAGAATTCAGGTAACAATCCCAGGGAATTCCAGTTACAAGCAACTCCAGATCCGATAAGATCAATGGTTTCCTCGTTCTGGCACGCTCTCTCTCTTCTGTCATCCTTACATGCCCTGCCCTGCATAAGATTGATAGTTTTCTATGCCGCGTACTGAGAAATCGTATCTACATCATATTTAAGAGGAGACCATCCTTGTAACAAGTAACAACTACCTTGGGTTGTTTGTTTTGGTTCTACTTATGTCATTGTTTATGAACTGGTATGGCTATGTGGAATAGGCCTTAAGTTGTTCTATAGTAACTATGCTTGTCTCTCTATGTACTTCCCTCTCATATTAGTTTTGAAATTGAAGGACCAGGTCTCTAATTATCTATACAGAGCACTTAATTTATATCCTAAGTTTCTCTCCAACCTGATGAGTGATGAGTGATAGAATTTCCAGTTTAATGCATAGAGTTCCCTTGCGACATTAGTCTATAATAGATAAGCATGTTTCGAAGCCTTAAAACCTCTACTACTGGATGAGATATTTCACTTCAACACTGAAATCGCTTGATGCCATTAAACAATGTTAAATATTAGCTATGATATATTTCATATTGAATATATTTAAAGAGATGCGGAAAATGGAAGCATAAAATAGGAACATAAAAACATAGGCTTACATGATTCAGTCTTACGGCCTACGTCCACGAAGGAAACCCTTAAGGGCTACATCTTTATTATATAAAAGTGTAGTACAAAATCTGTGTTATAATAAACCATAATATTAGTATTTATAGTAGACTACACTCTAGACTAATAGACTTCTAATACAAGTAGGAGACTTGGCTTGCACACAAAGTAGAATTAGGCTTAAGCCTATGCTAATGAGCTAATATATCTTTAACACCCCATTTCAAACTCAAGATGGAAGCTTGATGAAAACTTGAGATTTGATAAGGTTAAGAAGATCTCTTGAATGAAGTTTGGATTTGTGACAGTGGTTTGAGGAAGGCAATGTTCATGATCTTGCAGTGTTGACCTTCTAACGGTGGCATGACTATACTGGAGAACCAAAGAGTTTTGACAGTAGCAATGGGAAACTAAAGAAGATGAACGCAGTGAAGAAACACCAAGGAAGATAAAGATTGCTCTTAAACACACCGTAAGAACAAAAAACCATGGCCACAAGAAAGTGGCTCTGATACCATGTTAAATATTAGTTATGATATATTCCATATTGAATATGCATGAATAGATGCGGAAAAGGGAAGCATAAAATTAGAACACAAGAACACGAGGGTTATGTGGTTCAACCTTACGGCCTATGTCCATAGAGAAAAAACCCTTAAGAGCTACATCTTTATTATATAAGTGTAGTACAAAACCCATGTTACAATGAAGCATAACATGGATATAGTAGACTAAATCCTAGACTAATAAACTTCTAGTACAAGTAGGAGATTTGGCTTGCACACAAAGTAGAATTAAGCTTGGGCCTATGAAAGCTCAATTAGTGTGAAAACACTAATGCTTGTTTAGACTCCCAATTTTAAATTACGGCTTAATTGCTTTTACTCTAACTTATCTAAGTGTAGAACAAGAGCAAATGAAGTGTAATAAATTGAAACACTACTTTAAGCCATAAGTAAGTACAGTAAGTGATAAATGTAAAGCTTAAAGAGTAGGGAAGAAAGATGCAAACACAAGATAACATTGAGACATGTTATCGAAGTACTCAGCAAAAAACCTCTCCGCGGCCATCCAAGCCGAAATCTATCCAGTAATGAATAAGTTGGAATACACGAATATCAAAAAGTCCCTCCAAGCCTAATCTACCCAATGTACTTGAGCCTTCCAAACTCCTGCTAGCAACAAACTTCTCAGAGTCTTGTCTTCACTAGTTATCTGGATCCCGCAATTCCACCCGATTGCATCTGCCACTCAATGACTTTTTCCAATGCTTCCCATAGGCACCAAAACTTCTCTCAACAATCAGAATGGGTGAGGTAAGTTTTTGGGCTAAGGACCTCTCAAGGGTGTGTAGATGAAGAGGTAGGAGTAAATGGAAACTCTACAGAAATGATGTAAAGGATTGTGGGTAAACAATCTCTAATTCTCAAGTGTTTGGTAAGGGTTTTCTCTCTCAAATGTTTCTTATGAATACTCCTTCCACTTCTTACATTTTGTGGGTAATGAGGGTTTATATATTGTTGGTAAAGGAATGAGAAAAGGCACTCTAAAAAATAATCAGGCAGAGAGTTTCGCGAGTCATTCATGACTTGGCCTGAGTCGCGAATGACTCGCAAAATCCAGTTTGTTAAAGACTCTTCAAATTCCAGCATGTGCTTTTCACATGTCCTGTTTCGTGGGTCAGCAGTCGCGAGCCAATCACAAGCTAACCATGAAATCCTCATCTTCACAAGTTCTTCACCAAACTCTCACACACAACCCTTACATTAAATCCCACAAAAAATATAGGGAAATGATTGAACAGAATTACAATCAAACTTGACACAAAATTAAAGCCAACATAAAACATAGTTGTAAATCACAACTTTACAATCTCCACCTTTGGCTATTTTGTGACGAAACCCCTAAACAGACTCTAGACTTAAAACGTGAGTATGGGAACAGAGGCAAAATTCACTCACACCTAAATCTAAAACATGTGAAGCACTTGAACTATATACACCTATATCCTGAAACACTTGCACATAACAAATAGCTTCATTAAATATGAGACAAGTAGAATACAAGGCATGTATAAAAAACAAGTAAAATGCGATCAAGTAAAACAAAAGATATATGAACTTATAGCATAACTTGATCAAACATGAACAGTCATTAAGAAATGACCACAATGAACATTTAACAAGTAAATGATCATCTAGACATGCAAGCAATTAAGAGCAGTGCAAAAATTAATTGCATGTCCAACAAGCACATGATGCAATAAAGAAAATAAAGCAAGAAGCAATAGATAACTCAAAGCATCAAGAAACGGCTACAAAAACCAAGATACATAAATTACTAAAGATAAACTGAGTTTTAAACTAAAGTACTGAAAGCTTTAAAATAAAGCAATGTAAATGAACATAGCAAAGTAAATAAACTATAAGAGCAGTAAAAAGGTCTCAAAATTTTGCTCCCCCTTGAAATATACTCCCCCTCAACTAAATACTACTCCCTTTTTTTGACCGAAATGGCCAAAGGTGCTAATCCATGCTCGCCAAATCTCTAATCTGAGTGGAGAGAGAAGTGATTTGCTCTTGAAGATAAGTGAATTGGTGTGTGGAGTAGATTGAGTGCTCATCAAAAGATCGCTAAAAGTGATCTAGGCGATCAAGAAGAAGATCGAGGCGATCGGGGGCATGAGGTGGTGCATGTGGCTGTCCCTAAGGCTGAGCCTGTGGTTGCTTCTAAGGCTGAGAGGGTGAGGCTTCCATATCTTTAGGTCCAAGGGTGAAGTTGTCAATGTCTTCATCAATGTTGCCAACCTCATGAGCAGTGTCCTCACCTTCTACTTTCTTTTCTCCCTCTTTAAGACCACGAAGATGAGCTTTTGCTCCTCGTCATCGTTTGAGCAGAAATCTGGTCTTCCCTCTTCATGACTGGCAAATTAGAAGGAATCCTGACCCTTTCATGTCGCAAGACATGATCAATCCCGAGAAAGGCTGAGTCATCCAAGACTTCTTCTTGCTAACACACTTTGCAAGGAGATGGTAAATGTGAGCACAAATGCCTGTCCTTCTTCTAGTACAAGTAATGAAAGAATAATGCTTGTGGTTGAGAGAGAGTTGTTAGATTCCTCACTAGGTAAAGGTTTAAGAGCATGGTATAGGCTAGTGTTCTCATAGCAAGAGAGAAGCTGGTAGAGAGTAAGGATTGTTTCTTCCGTTCTCCCCTAAGATTTGGAGCTATTACTAATACTAATCTTGTCCTCTTGTCATTAGGAAGAGAAGACTCCGGGATCACTGGTCTGATCTGTAGGAAGTTCTAGATAGACATGGTTGAGACAATGAACTCCTTCCCTCTCACCCAATAGTTTAGGTGATCTCCCTCCACAATAGCATTCGAGAAGAACTCCCGAATTAGGATATGATGCACATCCATTGAGCCTATGAAAAGAGGAGCCCAAGTGCAGTCTCTGAACACATCAGGAATGAAAGTGCCCTCAAGAGACTTAAAATCCACCTCTCTCCCTACAATAATGACTGCATCCTTATAATACTCAAAGAAGGCCTCAAATGCATCTCTATCTCAGAAGCAATCCTCTTTGTATCGTTGACGCTTAAGAGGTTTATTGGCAGTGGTTTTCTTGCGATGAGACATGTATAAAAGAAACAAACACAAACCATACACAAAAATGGCAACAAACTTGATTAAAAACAAGTTAGTTCAAAAACAAGTAAACAACTCTTAAACTAAGTAAAAAAGCATACAATAGGACACGAAGAAATGAAAACAATGCTAGAAGTCTAATTAGACAAAGAGCATTACAATATGCATGACATGTCACTTGTGATAGGGTGTGTGCATCAAGCATGCATGTACAATGCATGACCAATGCATGAACAAGCACTCATGGGGAAAAGTGTGTAAAACACACAAGCAATGATAGAAACATGTTAAAATTAAGTAAACAAAGACAACATTACAACATGATCAACCATACAATGCCCCAAATTCCAACAAGAACACACAACAAAATGACAATGTCCCACCATTAAACTTTCGATGAAGCATGAAACAACATTTTTCCAAACAAAAAAACCAAAAAAAAAAACTCACCTTGATGTCCATGTGAGAATATGGAGCATGGGTTTTGGGATCTCGAAGGAGCCCCTCCTCATCATTCCAATCAAATGTTGGATCACATTTCTTGCCATGAAAAGTAAGAAAAGAGGATCCATTGGAAGAAGAAGACATGTTGGTGCAAAGAAAAGATGGATTTGAAAATGGGTTTCACAAAAAATAGGTGTGTGGCAAAAGTGCTCAAGAACACAAGGATCTAAGAAAATATTGAGGGATATGAGTGAAGGAGGGTTGAGAAGCTTAGAAAAGTATTTTTTTTGGAAAAGAAATGGTGAGAAGAAGAAGGAAAATCGAGTTGAGGAAGAAGATGAATAGTTTTAATGGTGGAAGAAAGGTGATGAAGGAGGAAGCAAAAAAGAAGAAAAGAGACACTTAAGTTTCAACTAAGTTGCTGAGTCAACTCAGTCAAGTTAAGTTGCTGAGTCAACTCCCAAAAAAAATTTCCTTTTTTTTTTCTTTTCTTCTTCTAAAAAATCAAAAATCAAAAATCAATTCTAAAAAAAATAAGAGAAAAAAAATTCTTGGAGTAGATTAAGGATAAAAGATTCAAGTTCAAAGTCTAAAATTTTCAAATCCCAAATTTTCAATTCAAAATTTTCATTCCCATGTTGCAAAAATTTTAAAATTTCAAATTTCAAGTTCTAAATTTCAATCCAAAATCTCAAGTCTCAAAATTCCAAAGTTTCAATTTTCAAAGTTTCAAACTTTCAAAATTTCCAATTTCAATTTTCAAATCTCAAATCTTTCAAGATCTCAAGCCTCAAGTTTCAAAATTTCAAGTTTACAATCTTTCAAATTTCATGTTTCAAAATTCAATTTCAAAACCTCATGTTCAAAATTTCAAATTTCAAAAGTTCAAGTCTCAAATTCCAAGTTTCAAGTTTTAAAGATCAAATCTTTTTTAAAGAACTACAAAAATCAAAGTTTTCTTTATAAAAATAAAATTTTCAAATCAAGAAGGGACAAATGAAAATCACACATTTCAAAAAAGTCAGGGAACAACAAAACACTCATCAGTTAAAGTCTAATTCCAAATTTTAACTTTTGTAGGTAACAAGCTAGGTCAGAGTTGAAAAGCCCTTTAATCAACATTCCAGCTCCGGTTTCAAGTTTGAAAAGTCCCTTGATTACCTTTCATCAAGATCGAGGTTGAAAAGCTCCTTGGTCGCAGACAGACCTATTGTCAAGATCGAGGTTGAAAAGCCTCTTGGTCGCAGACAGTTCCTTCGTCAAGATCAAGGTCACAAACAATTCCTTCTTCAAGATCGAGGTTGAAAAGCCCCTTGGTCGCAAACAGACCTTTCGTCAAGATCGAGGTTCAAAAGCCCCTTGGTCGCAGACAGTTCCTTTATCAAGATCGAAGTTGAAAAGCCCTTTGGTCACAGACAACTCCATTATCAAGATCAGGGTTGAAAAGCCCCTTGGTTGCAAATAGTTCCTTTGTTAAGATTGAGGTTGAAAAGCCCCTTGGTCGCAAATAGCACCTTTGTCAAGATTGAGGTTGAAAATTCCCTTAGTGGCAGACAGACCTTTTGTCAAGATCGAGGTTGAAAAGCACCTTGGTCGCAAACAGACCTTTCGTCAAGATCGAGGTCGTAGACAGTTCCTTCATCAAGATCAAGGTCGCAGACAATTCCTTCGTCAAGATCGAGGTTGCAGACAGTTCCTTCGTCAAGATCGAGGTTGCAGACAGTTCCTTTGTCAAGATCAAGGTCATGACAATTATTTCATCAAGATCGAGGTCGCAGACAATTCCTTCATCAAGATCGAGGTCGCAAACAATTCCTTCGTCAAGATTGAGGTCACAGATAGTTCCTTCGTCAAGATCGAGGTTGAAAAGCCCCTTGGGCGCAGACAATTACCTTTCGTCAAGACCAAGGTTCAAAAGCCCCTTGGTCGCAGACAACTCCATTATCAAGATCAGGGTTGAAAAGCCCCTTGGTCGTAGATAGTTCTTTCGTCAAGATTAGGATTGAAAAGCCTCTTTGTCACATCAATTGTCAAGAATGATTTCCAAAGTTCATCAGCTATCAGTTAGGTCAAGTAGTTTCATTTTTATTAAAAAGCAAGGTACTAGTTCTATGATCCAAAGTTTTAGGTTCGAAGGCTAAGAAATCTTTAAAAATTCAACCTCAATTAAATCATGGCCGCTAAAATCAGTGTCTTTGTTTAACATTGACATTCACTTTCCAAGCCCTATCAATGAAAGGCATTCTGTAGACACTTGATTTTGCAACCATGCTTTAATCAAGATGACTGGAATGACCATCCATGTACCCCAAAAATCATGTTTGCATTACATGCATTAATTCATTCATTGCATATCATAAAAATGATCTTGAGATTCTAGCGGTCACGATAGTATGTCCGGTTTCCAAAACGGACCATCGGATCGAAAGATATCACATGATCAAGTTTGCACGATCAGCATGCATTGTGTCTAGGTAGAGTCGACCACGCATGGTTAATTTAAATTAATTCTGATTGGTTAAACAATGAAAATTAATTAAATAATTTTGTGATTATTTAATAATTAGTGTTTAAAATAGGATTGCTTGCATAGGAAAAAAGGGGATAATTGGATAACAATAAAATTGTGGATAATCTGAACTTTATCAAGATTTATTTTAGAGTATTTATCTACAAGATAATTGTTGTTGAAAATACCTGAATTATCCAGAAAAGAGATAAAAATTTTAGAATACGGATTGAAAACACGTCTAAGTGCAAAGCTCAGCTCAAGAAAACCTAAAAAAGGAGTCCAAAACGCACCTGAACACAAAAGTGTGATCAGCATCGATGAGTACCATTCAGCACTTTTGGAGTGCCAATCGGCACTTTCAAAGTGCTGAATGGCACCCTTAAGGGCTAAGGCCCAACTCTCTTTGGGTGACAATAAGGCACATCCTTTTCGACTTATTCGCAGAAGGACACATCCGAATTTGCATTCTAATCATCTGAGCTATTTTTTAGACTCTTCCAGCCTCTATAAATAGAGGCTGGATCTCAAAATTCAGCACACTCTTTTACGCTCTCAAGAGAGACACTTTCTCATTCCCTTAAATTTCTCATATTTTCGATCCCCATTCTAATATTCTCTCAAGCTAGGGTTTTTACATTTCAAAGATAATTGAATAAATTTCTTTGAACTCTAAAATATCCTCTCAAGAAGAAGAATGCTCCATGCAAGAGGTTGTTTCTTGTTAACCCTTTTTTTTATATAGCTCTTGTTGAGATGATGCATGTTTATTTATTTTATTGTAGTTGTGTCAAATATTCATATCATGAATTGTTAACTTATTTTTGTTAAAATATATTCTTGATTCTTTTTATTATTGTTATGATCTCTTTCTTAGTTTCAAAATCTGCATGTTATCAATTCTTTTCTTAAATCAAAAACAGATCTGCATCTTCCATAGATGCAAATCTGAATTTTTCTTAAATAAAAAATGGATCTGCATCTTCCTTATATGCAGATATGAATTTTTCTAAATAAAAAATGGATCTGCATCTTCCTTAGATGCAAATATGAACTTTTCTTACATCAAAAACTAATCTGCATCTTCATTAGATGCAGATCTGATTTTTTTTTTTTTTTTTTTCAAATTAAAAACTAATCTACACTTCATTAGATGTAGATCTGATTTTTTTAACATAGTAGATTTTGAAAAAAAAAAAAAAAAAAGGATCATTAATGGTTGTGTTTCTTGTGTTTGTTTTATTTAGTACACATAGCATAAATTTATTTCATGAATAAAATCCTCTTCTCAAGAAATGTTTTTCATATTTCTTTACACATAAAAACAAATCTGTTTTTTTTTTTAAATACACAAATCTATTTTTTTTTTATTATCAAAAAACAGATCTGATCTTTTACAAATCAAAAACATTTTTTTTTTTCAGTTCTCAAAAAACAAATCTGATATATTTTCAAATCAAAAGATTTTGTTTTCTTTAATAAGCACATATATGAATTTTTCTCTTCAAATAACCAATTTTTTTTTTTTAAGTTCTGGAAAACAGATCTAATTTTTCTAAACCAAATTCAATTTTTTTTTACAAACACAGATCTGATTTTTTTTTTTTTTTTTTTTTTAACTAAGAAGAGGATGCATTCATAAATAAACTTGTGTGATTTAGTTTTTTTTTTCATGTGTGTAACATATCATTCATGTCATGCATAAAGGGTAAATTAGTCACAAGAGTCTAGAAAACCAGACTCTGTCTGGGTGGAATGGGTGCCTAACACCTTCTCATTCCGTAACCTAGCCTCCGAATTTAGAGTTTTTGGATAGGTAGACCTAGGCTTTATCTTTGTCTTTATTTATTTTGGGTAGATTGTAACTAGGACAAAAAGGCATGTATTTTTGGTAGTTTCTAACTAGGATCCAAAGCCATGTAATTTTCAATTTATCAAATATGTACTTTTTTACTCGATAAATGAAATGAAATAATTCAGTCATGTATAGTTATATTTAGTTTTTCTTTTTCTTTTTTTGTACAAAAAATAAGGGATGACTCCACACCACTTACCTAAAAAGAGAGGTGCCTTGAAAAAGCACTCAAAAATCTCTCTCTTTTTTTGAGAGGCACCAAGTTTGGCGGTCTCTCACAATCTCATAAGATGTTTTCTTGGTACCTGCTCGAAAGAAGATTCTATTCCCAATATGACATGATATGTTCACGGCTTCACCCCAAAACTTTTGAGGGATATCCTTGTTGAGAAGCATTACCCTTGCCATTTCTTGTATAACGCTGTAGACACTCGATTTTGTACCTGTAATTTAATTTTGAAAAATGGCTAGAATGATCATTCATATACCCAAAATTCATGATTGCATTACATGTATTAATTCATTCATTGCATATCATAAAAATGATCTTGAGATTCTAACATTCATGACGATATGCCCAATTTCCAAATCGGACTGTCGGATTGAAAGATATCACATGATCAAGTTTGCACGGTCTGCATGCATTTTGTTTGGGTGGAACCAACCACGCACGATTAATTTAAACTAATCCTGATTGGCCAGACAATTAAAATTAATTAAATAATTTTGTGATTGGTTGCTAATGAATGTAAAAAATAGGCTTGCTTGCATGGGGGGGAAAAAAAGGATAATCAGATAACAACAAAATTGTGGATAATCAAGACTTTTTGGAGTATTTATCTACAAGATAAAAACGCGTCTAAGTGCAAGTCCTGGCTCAAAAAACTCGAACATGGGACCGGCATCCAAAAGGGCCATTCGGCACTTTTGGAGTGCCGATTGGCACAAATGCAGGCCCCAACCCAAGGTCACTTGGATAGAGATAAACCTTACATTTTTCAATTTCTTAGAGGTAAGGATGCGTCCTAGTTCGTATTCTGATCATTTAGATAATTTTTCGAACATCCCGGCCTCTATAAATAGAGGCTACATCTCAGAATTCAGTACACTTTTTCACACTTTCTGACTCCACCCTTTCTGACTCTTCTTTTCTTTTATTTTCCCTCTTACGTTAAAGACGTTCTGGAGGCTCTGACCTTAGGAATTTCTTTTCTATAAGCAAAATATTTTAGGTTTCAAAGAGAATTAAATAAATTTCTTTAAACCCTAAAATAATCCTTCACTACTAAGAAGAGCACACTCATGCAAGAGGTAGTTTTTCTTTTCTTTTTTTTGTTCCTTTTTATTAATTCTACTTGATGATGCATGAACAGGCTTAAGTTGATTTTATTATTTTGATTTCTGATGTTATTGCTATGTGTTGTTAAACTTTTCTTTAAAGCATGTTCTTGTTATATTTTGTTGTTATGATTTTTCTTTTGAGTCTCAAAAATCTGCTATCAAAGATTCTTTTTTTTTTTTTTTTAACACATAAAACAGAGCTGAATTTTTCAGATCTAATTTTTTAACTCCAAAAACTGATCTGCATTTTCATTAAATGCAAATCTGATTTTTAAACCCATAAAACTGATCTGTATTCTCATTAAATAGAGATCTGATTTTTTTATAACACTCAAAACTTATCTATATTTTCATTAAATACATATCTGGATTTTTTTAACACATAAAACAGATTTGAACTTTTCAAATCTGATTTTTTAACTCCAAAAACTAATCTGCATTTTCATTAAATGCAAATCTAATTTTTTTAACCCATAAAACTAATATGTGTTTTCATTAAATACATATCTGAATTTTTTAACACATAAAATTGATATGTATTTTCATTAAAAACAAATCTAATTTTCTTAGGAAAAAAAAAAAGTTTTCTTTGACTCAAGTGCAGATTTTGGGATTTAAAAGAAGAAAATAAAAATTAGATTGAAGTCTTTTCTTTTTCATAATGAGTGATGCATGTAAAATAATTTTATCTCATGAGCGTGAGTCATCTTTCAAAAAGTTTTTTTTTTTTTTTAAATGTTCAACAAAAGGTCTAATTTTTTTTAACATATAAACCAAAAATCATTTTTTTACTATTCAAAACAGATCTAATTTTCTTAATAAAATCACCTTTTTTAATTTTTCCCAAAAACAGATCTAATATTTTTTACAAAAACCCTGTTCTTTCTTTATATAAAAACATATTTGATTTTCTTTATAAAACTAATTTTTTTTATCTACACAAAAACAAATCTAGTTTCTTTTTTAATGAGTCAAATCGATTTTATTTATTTACAAAAACAGATCTGAATTTTTCTAAAAAAGAGGATACATTCATAAGATAGATTTATGTGATTTAGTTTTGGTTAAGTGTGTCATGTATGCAACATATCATTCATATCATGTAAAAAAGGGTATATTGGTCATTAGAGTCTAGAAGACTAGACCCTGTCTGGCTGGAATGGGTGCCTAACACCTTCCCATTCCATAACCTAGCCTTCGAGTTTAGTTCTTTTGGATAGGTAGAGCTATACCTTGTCTTTCTTTTATTTTTGGGTAGATTGTAACTAGGACAAAAAGCCTTGTAAGATTCATTTTATCAAGCTTGTATTTATTTTTATTTAATTAATGACAATGAAGCATTTCAATCATGTAAATTTATATTTATTTTTTTCTTATTTTTTTGTATTAAAAAAAAAAAAAAAGTGGCAACTCCACACCACTTATCCAAAAAGAGAGGTGCCCTTCAAAGCACCGAAATCTCTTTTTTGAGAGCACCTAAATTTCCCGGTCTCTCACAAACGTGATTCTTCCTTTCAACAACCCCATTTTGTTGAGGTGTCTTTAGAGCTGAAAATTCCTTCTTTATTCCATGTTCATTGCAAAATGTTTCAAACTTTGCATTCTCAAATTCCTTTACATGATCACTTCTTATTTTGATGATGGGAACCCTCTTTTCATTCTGAAGCCTCTTACAAAGTTTTTCCATCTTCCCATATGCTTCCAATTTTTCTCTAAGAAATTCCACCCAAGAGTATCTTGAGAAATCATCAACTACAACCATGATGTACCTTTTGCCGGCCAAGCTTTCCATCCTTGTGGGACCCATTAGATCAACATGAAGTAACTCCAAAGGTCGAGACGTAGCGATGACATTCACCTTAGGATGACTTGACTTGGTTTGTTTTCCCATTTGACATGGTCCACAAACGGTCTTCTCAACTTTTTCTAACTTTGGTAAGCCAACCACCGCTTCAAGTTCGGAGACTTTCGCCACTTGTTTGTAGTTAGCATGACCAAATCGTTGATGCCATAGCTCCAACAAGTTGACTCGAGCACTTCGAAATGACACATTTGATTTAGGAACCATACCATAACAATTGTCGGTAAATCTAAGTCCTTTCAACACTTGAACACCATCTTCACTAAGGATGACACACCCTTTATTTGAGAACTAAACCAGAAAATCCTCATCACAAATTTGAGTAACGCTCAACAAGTTTGCCTTAAGTCCCTTGATGTACAACACATCAGTCAACAATGGTAGCCTCAGTATTTCTATCGTTCCTTTTCCAATAACTTGAGAATGACTACCCTCTCCAAACGTGACATATCCATCTTCCTTTTCTTTAAGACTCTTGAAGAGAGATTTATCACCTGTCATATGCCTTACGCATCCACTGTCAAGATACCATAAACATGAGTTAAACACTTTCAATGCGGTATGTACAAAAAGGCAAGCATGAGATAAGCATTCTTGATTTTCATAACAAGATTCATCTTCATTTTTATTGTGATTGGATGAGTGAAGTTTTCTTTACAAACTATCAAGCTTATCACACAAGTGTCTATTCCATCTCTTATATTTTTCAATCAAGGAATTTGACTCACACAAACTATTATGAAGCATGTGATTCCTATGCTCTAAACATCTTAGCATGTGTAAGAAGATTATAGCATGTTTCTTCGATTTTAATAACTCTATGAGCTCATTACTAGGACAATCTCCAAAGATGCTCATCAAGTCATTATCACAAACACATAAACCACAATTCATGTTAGCTTTTTCCATTGCCATTTCCATAGCGAGAAAGGGTCTAGGATCACATAAGGATAACAAAATCCAAAAAGTGTACCCACTCTGATACTAATTGAAAGCTCAATTAGTGTGAAAACACTAATGCTTGTTTAGACTCCCAATTTTAAATTACGGCTTAATTGCTTTTACTTTAACTTATCTAAGTGCAAAACAAGAGTAAATGGAGCACAATAAACCGGAACACTAATTTAAGCCATAAGCAAGTACAATAAGCGATAAATGTACAGCTTAAAGAGTAGGGAAGAGAGATACAAACACAAGATAACACTGAGACATGCTATTGAAGAGAAAACCAAAGTACTAGACGAAAAACCTCTCTGCGACCCTCCAAGCTGAAATCGATCCACTAGTGAATAAGTCGGAGTACACGAATATCAAAAAAACCCTCCAAGCCAAATCTACCCAATGTACTTGAGCCCTCCAAGCTCCTGCTACCAACGGACTTCTCGAAATCTTGTCTTCACTAGTTATTCAAATCTCGCAATTCCGCCCGATTGCATCCGCCACTCAATGGCTTCTTCTAATGTTTCCCATAGGCACCAAAATTTCTCTCAACACTCAGAATGGGTGAGATAAGTATTTGGGCTAAGAACCTCTCAAGGATGTGTAGATGGAGAGGTAGGAGTAAATGGAAACTCTAGAGAAATGATATAGAGGAGTGTGGGTAAACAATCTCTAACTCTCAAGTGCTTAGCTAAGGTTTTCACTCTAAAAAATTTCTTGTGAATACTCCTTCTACTTCTTACATTTTGTGGGTAATGAGGATTTATATATTGTTAGTAAAGGAATGAGAAAATGCACACTAACAAATAATCAGGAAGAGAGTTTCGTGGGTCATTCGCAACTTGGCCTGAGTCGCGAATGACTCGTGAAATCCAGTCTATCAAAGACTCTTCAAATTCTAGTATATGCTTTTCACGTGGCCTCTTTCGCGGATCAGCAGTCGCGAGCCAGTCGTGATCTAGTCACGAAATCCTCATCTTCACAAGTTCTTCGCTAAACTCTCGCACACAACCTTTACATTAAATCTCACAAAAATACAGGGAAATGATTGAACAGAATTACAATTAAATTTGACACGGAATTAAAGTCAACATAAAATATAGTTGTAAATCACAACTTTACAGCCTATATTAATGGGTTAATATATCTCTAACAAATAAATAAGTGTACTTAAATCATTAATCCCCTCCCACACTACCCTGTACCTTCCTTTCTCTCAAAACTTCCAAACACACTAAAAAAAACTTATGACTAGGCAACTAGCAACTAATTATGCCAACTAGTTGCGGTAATCAATGCATTTATGCTTACTAAATAGTAAATACTAACATTCACCTCCTCCATACACTAATCCCATAGATCAATAATCAGTTAATTTGTTGCCATCGTGTTGTCTCTAAATATTTTTTTCATTATAGATTTTGTTTAGCATGGACTCTGGAATTTGTTTGGGGTTTTATTATTTAGCTGCTTCTTTACGTTTTGTTACTCGGAAACAGTCTCGATTTCAACTTACTCAACCGAAAAAGAAAAAATCTGGAAAAAACTGCAAGGAACTTCTAAAGAATTAAACAGTGTTTACATGAGAACACTTAATTATACCCCAAATTTTATATACTTAATGTGAGAGAGAGAGAGCTAAGCAATGTTACATCACTTAATAATTTTTTATCTGATTAACATTCAAAAAATCTCATCGGATTACATGTTCTTAATATGCATACCAAGTTTCATTTCAATTATATGTTATTTACTATTCGATCTAGACACCTATCTTTTATGTGCAATTTTAAATACAAAAATTGAAATATAATTTTCAATTGAAGTTTAATTTTTCACCATATATCTCGTATATTTTTTTAATTTTTGTGCCAAGTGATTATTAGTGCAAAAGTCAAATAGTAAACAAATAAATAAGAATGAAAAAGAAAGGTTTGGTTTGACTTTGACAAGATATTAACGTGATTGTTGGCAATGGAAATTGGGGACAATCAAAAATAAATAAATAAATAATGAAAATGGAATTTCTAAGTCCCGTAAACTAAACTCTAGCACAACAAAAAATTAATAATATTTGCTATCAATATTTTTTTCTTATAGTATTATGATTATTATACAAATAATGGTTGGACAAACTAAAAATGATAATTTCATTGATAAAACTTTAAATGATTTTTTTTTTTTCATTTGTTTCAAATAATCTTATAGTTATTTTATAAATAGTTATTTTATATTTTCAAATATACAAACATTATATATATATATATATATATTATACATAAACTTGGTGAAATTTTAATATGCATTTAGTGGTGCTTATTTGTAAATGTATCACATGCATGTACATGGAGTTACAAGCTAGCCACCAATTAAGCTAATTATGTGAACCCAATTCAAACAATCTTATCAATCAAACCAACAAATCACCAAATGCATTAAGCATGCATGCAATAAAATCAATAAACAAAACGGATGAGAGAATTTCTTCAAAGGAAAATTCACTACAAGTAAGGGTGTCCACAGGTTGAATCAAATCAAGTTTGGGGTAAACCTGCCACTCAACCTGACAACTTCAAGTTTTGAAACTCTAAACCCATCGCCAACGATCAATTCTTTGAAATCAACCGCCACTTCTGTGTAAATCCTCTAGTTAGGTCAATCAAAGTCATCTCAAATAAGGTAGGGTGACCAGTGCAATGCACAAACAATGGAACAATGCCTAATCTCATCAATTTTGGTGGAGATCTCGGTGATCTAATGAGATCTCCACCGGATGTGCTAAAGATCTAAATAAATTTGTTGAGATCTTCACCATATCTGACGGAGATCTCGCTAGATTTGAGAAATCGACAACATAGGTGGAAGAAAATGGGTCACAGTAAGGGGAGGAGGAGGAGAATGGCAAGGACTTCGGTCAGATTTGGCCACTCGAGTCTCTAACAACGACACCTGCTACTCGATCCACCAATGTCAAGTGTTGAAGACATAAACCCACCGTCGACTGCTACACATGTTGAATCGAGTGAGTTTCAGTTCAAATGGCTCTAGGTTGGATGGGTTCATCAAGTCCATAATCGGATTGGACTTCCCTAACTACAAGGGTGACACACCCCTATTAAGGAAAGACACTATAAAAGGAGTTACAATCTAGAATAAAATCTTTGTTCCCACAATAAATCTAGACCATCAAACTTCTTCAACATGAATCCCTTCATAAACGACCCATTTATGTTAATGACCAAAATCTTTGAGCTGACTCCAAGGTACCTTCTTGAAGTTGATACCATAGTGGATTCCATTAGGATGTGGTTTCATGCTCTTTGATCACAAGTATGGATACACACCCAAAGGAATATGTTCTTCTAAACTCATAGGTATTATAGGATGTAGGCTAAGATTTTCTCTCTGAATGCTTCTGAGTTTCTACCTCTCAAAATCTTTACAAAACAACATTTATAACATGCTTTGTATAGTATGAAAGTATCCAACTTGAATAAAACACGTCATTGAAGCCCGTGATTTTTGATTGATCAAAATTGAACAAGTCGCTATCAAAATTGATCCAGTCGCTATCAAAAATTCGAACTAATTGAATAAGAATAAAAATTTTGAAATTTATTTTTTTGCTAGTATATAATAAAGGTAGCACTATGACATTTAATAGTAATTGTCTCAACTAAGATAATGTAGTAGGTAGTGTGGGTCATGAGACCATCTCATGAGATACCCTCATTTGAATAAACTTATTTTCATTGGTTTATTTTGTTTTATATTTATTATACAAAAATACAATTGTGCATTGAAAAATGCGAAAATTAAAAAAATGTACATTAAAAAAAACAGTTAAAAATAAACTCATTCAAATGAATGTTTAGTATTTGGACTATTGAGTATATTCCATAGTTATGAATATACTCAATAATCAACAAAAAAAAAAAAAAAAACACCCTTGTTGAACTCTAAAATCTAACTCTAAACCCCACTTACAAATTGGAGGGGAAAATAGAATGAGGCATAGTAAGGAAAAAGTATAAAAAGAAGACAAGAAGAGAAATTCAAAAGAAGCTCACGTATCTTGCCAGCATCTTGAGACAACTCTCAAGAGATTCCTCAATGTTATAACCTAGTGTGTGGAAGGGGAGACTACATAAACCCAAGAGAATAGTCAGGTTCTCAAAGAGGTATGGATACTCTTATTTGTCAAAAAATAAAAAACAAAAAGAAGCTCGCGTTGATGTCTTGCCTTTTATTCTAAAACTTAGTTTGTTTTGAAATAAAATATTTACCATAAATGTTTTTTCATTTTCAGGTGTTTGTTTGCAGATAAAATATAATCAAACTTATAATATATTTTCTATTAATAGTAAAATCATTTATAATAAGTTGTAAAATGTTTTACCTTTAAAAATTTGGTAAAACATTTTTCAAAAACACACAGTGGCTTCCCTCCCCCACCTAGTCGCTAGGTCACTGGTCCAATGGTCAAAGACACCACTCTGGTGACTAGTGTTGGTAGTCTTGTGGACAGAGACTCCACTCTGGTGGTCGGTGCCGTCAGTCTGGTGTCTAGTGACTTTGCTCCATGACCAGTGCTAGTGGTCCAATGTTCAATGTCTTCGTTCTAACGATCGGTGTTGGCGGTTCGGTGGCAAGAGATGCCTCATTAGCAATTAGTTCTAGTGATTCAATGGCAAGAGACACTGCATTGTAACTGGTTTCGAAGGTCGGCAACCGAAGACACCATTTTGTCAACCAGCGTTGGCGGTCTGGTCACTGAAGATACTGCTTCGATAGTGATCGTTGATACACTGATCCTCGAAGCCACTGCTTTAACTATCGATTCCAGTGGTCACCTCACTGAACCTCTAACACTAGTGGCTTCAGTGTTAATCCATCAGTTTTGGTTGTTTGCTTGAAAATTTTATTTATCATACCAAACACTTGAAAGTGTTTTACATGTAAAAAATTCTACTTTTGAAAATATTTTACTTAAAAAAAAAAACGTAAATAAGCTCGCGTTGGTGGCAACCTCACCTCAAAATTTGTCTTTTAATTTTCAAAGGTCTGCGTATTTGAAGGAGAGAGAATTGAGATGAGAGACGAAATGATAAAAAATAAAAAATTAAATTAGGAATTGAGATTGAAAAATCTTCACAAAAATAGAGATTGAGAAACCAACCACGTTGGTGGGTGATTTTTTGGAAGCTTCCTTTGCCCCAACATCCATGTTAATTTAAAAACCGTAAAATAAAAAATAAAAAAAATAAAAAAAGTAGTTTTTAAGTAACTAATTTGATCAGTTTTATAAATATATACATATACACACACTAAAATGCAAATTACACCTAAATTTGACTCAAATTCATTTTTTAGTCATCTAGCTTTTTTTTCGTTCATTAAATATGCAATTAACCAATGAAAAGATATTTTTTTTAATTCCTACATAAAAAATTAATCAAATATTTTTATTTTTTAACATAATAGATCATAAAAATAAACCTGAATTAAATAAATTTGAAACTTAAATAACTTAATTGAACAAGAGTAAAGTTGACTGAAATGAATTTTAGTCAAATTTTGATAGTGCCATTTTATTTTATTTTTTGGGGTTAACTGGAATGATAAAAAAAAGAAACTACAAAGTTATGGCACTACCCGGCAGTGCCTGCAATAAACAGTGCCCAAAGCATCAAGTCTGAGTAGTTTTAATAGACAATTTAGAAAGCATCAAATGCAATTTGCATTATATATATAAACATATTTTGTTTTAATGGACAAACTGAAACAGCCACCGAATTGGTACTTAGAACATTGGACTATATGAAACAAACACCGAATCGGTATTTAGAACATTGGACTATATTCAACATCGCCCTCAAGATATATATGAAAGTCCATCTGTATTGAGTCCCACATGCATATAAAAGAGGGTCTCATACCTTATCAAAAAAAAAAAAAAAATTTTGAGGGTCTCATACACTAATACCATACAGAAGATACTTTTGGGTCCCAGCATATTTTACAAAGCAATTTCTATTAGTCTATTTTGTCCAATAGACCAACCAACACGACTGCATTCTCCAGCACGAATGATTCTTTCTACAATTCAAAAGAACTAGAAACAATAACATTTCACCTACCTTTCTGCCTGATAAGTCATTACCTTTTTCCCCCCTCCTTATTATGGAAGCTAGATTCTCAAGGGTATTACCCCAAAAGTAAGGGAAGAACACTATTTTCCAGAACAAGTAAATTAGGCAGTTCTCTCACAGTTTGCTTGCACATTAGACACTGATACAGAGAAAACCCAAAAATAAAAGCCTTTAACATGGCACAATGTAAGGCATCAGTTTTATTTCTACACAACTGATGTCAAAACATCACTTGAAACAGAGACTTTTACCAAACATAAGCGTGGAGAGCAATCCTTAGTTCACTGAAATCTTAAAACTATGCAGGAAATATCGTCCGTGCTCTTCCTATTAAGTGCCTCTTCAGTAAGGTGCTTCGCTGCTGATCTAGCATCCTTGATTTGCCTGATACAGTCTACTGCTTCTTGGTTCGACATAACCTGGCACCGGATTGAGCAAAAAAAATCAGTCCATTAGAAGTACAAAACATATTTCAAAGGAAAAAAAGAAGAAGTTCAATTTAAATAAAACAATCTGATGTAATATGTTTTGTACTATCAAACAGAAGTAGACATGAATAAGAGGTAGCTCGGCCAGAAATTATAACAAAACAAACCTTCCATAATCCATCACTTGCCAGGATAACAAACTCTGTGTCATTTTCTATAAACTCCACCGATACATCAGGCTCTGAACTCAGGTGTTTCTTCAAGCTCTTGTCACCAAATGCCCTTGCCACTGCCAATTGACCATCAACTCGTGGAACATCACCTGCACTAATCAGAGTAGTAATCTTAATATCAAAATAAATGTAAATAAAACATTGCACCGAGTGGGAAACTGCTGGAGATGATGACATTAATTATTCTCTATAGTTGTAGCTAACAGCGCTAGCACCAAAGGTCAGAAAGTGCAAACCTATTTCAGAGTTCCATCAAGTTTATATTTATCCCCCCCCCAAAAAAAAAATCCATCAACTTTATGATCTTTGATGATTAATAAAACAAAGATCATAGTTGGATTGCTTGCAACTAAGTGTGACGACAATAATATAGTTTTCAGTATCATCTAAAATGTGCAGAGTGGACACCATCAAAAGGATTAAAAAATAATAAGCTTATGTTAAATGCTATGACACACATGAGAATGATATAAGTTTCATGTGGCATCAAAAGAATGTCATCTCAGATCAATAGTAACTTTTATTGAAGAAATCTGGTTACCTGGAAAGTTTGATACAAAACCGCCTCTCTGCTCAATGCTCCCCCTTTCCACGCTTGGCTCATGATCAACTGATAGTTGTTTGGCTGTGCCATTCTTACAGATAACAGCTCGGGAATCCCCAACATTTGCTACTACCAGCTTTTTACAATCAATCAATATTGCTGTAACTGCAGTTGAACCACCCTTACCCAAATCAACTGCTTCTTCCAAAATGTTAGCATCGGTTACATGATAAGCTCTCCTGACTGCTTTCTCTGGTTCCGTCCAGAAGTCAGCCTACTTGGAGAGAGAAAAATAATTAAGATATTGATATATTCATAAAAAATTATACCATATATATAGGTAACGAAACAGATACAAGTCTTTCAACTGCATGCATTACCTCCTTTAAAATATTGTCAAACAAATGAGACCTTAGATAATCAGGTACATTATGGCTCAAATGACCATCAAAGATTGCAAACAGACCAAGCTCTTTGTCGTCATGTTGCTTAAACTGTGCAACGACATAATCTTCCATGGCATGATGGGATTTTCCCTTTACCAAGTGAAAGCCATGTGTAATGTTCTTTGACATCTTGCTCTTTCCTTTTCCAGAGTCAGCATCCGATGAACCTAACCCAACCTTTTCCTACAATAAATATATTCACAATGGCCAATCCAAATGAGAATACTTTTGTGAAGGACATGAGAGTAAACCATTTCAGAATGATAAATAAACAGGCATAAGCACACCAAACTACAACCATCATTCTAGAAGTCTAATTATGGCCTGTTTGGAAGTTTAGAGAGGGAGGAAAGTAGAGGGGAATGGTTACCTTCTACCTTGTTTGGATGTTTTTAAAATTAATAAGGGGAAAAGGAGTAATTAGCCCTTCCTCTTGTTTGGATGTTTTAAAAATTAGGATGGAAATGAGAGAAAATGATTTAAATAAACAAATTTACCCCTATTTGAAAATGAACTTGCAACATTGGTCTGATTAATTTGTGGAAATGCTGAAATTGAATCTTATTACTCTGTTTGGTCAAGAATGCCAAGCACGATATCATTGAAGTAGCAAAACCAATTACCAAAAAAAAGAAAAAGACGTAGCAAAACCCAGAAGCCTTAGACTTCTTCACATGGTGGAGCCCACCGGCCCAGTTGAGAGCGATATAGGCATCGCCACGGTTGAGCTTGACGGCGGCGCCGATGGACTCGCCGGCAGAGGACTGATAGAATCCAAACAAGCTTGAGTTTGAACCACCATCGGCAAGTCCAAGAGCACTTGCACTATAATCTGAACTCCGAGCTCGTTCACAATCGGTCGCACTCTCTCTTGGTCATTCGCTAGGTTATAAATCACCGTTGTGGCCGCAATTTGTGCCTCGAGAGACTCACCGTCTTTGAGAAGCTTCAACAATGGCAGAACCCCGCCTTCGACAATGATCTCCTTGTTCCAATCGTTGTCTCACACGAACGAAGCGAGTTCGTTCGCGGCTTCAATTTTCTCAGCCAGTTGGGACATTTGGAGCATGTCAACGAAAGACCAAACCCAAGAGAGAATCAGATCGTTGCTCGTGATCGAAGGGAGCGAGAGGTTGATGCCACCGCCGCCGTTTTCGGTGTCGAAGATACTGAGAAGCCACCGCATGTTGCCGACGGAAGAGTCTAGAAAGCTCTGAGCTTTCAATGGTTTTTAGCAAAAATAACATGGTTAAAGTGTGTAAAAAAAGGGGTTGTTTAGCTTCAATGTCAATGAAACAATGAGATTCAATTTTTTTTCCATACACCTTAAATTTTCTCAGGAAACAAACAAAGAATATTTATATAATTGATTTGTAATTTTGTTAATTTAGAAAGGGTAAATTGGAGAATTCATTTAGTCAATAATTTATCTACTCTACTCTCCCTCCAAATCTCTCCAATTTGGGGGAATTAAAAATGAGGGGTAGTTGAAACCCCTCCCCCTCCTTCCTTAAAAAACTTCCAAACAAGGTAATTGAATTATTCTCCCTCCCTCTACTCTACTCTCCCTCCTTTTTTTAACATCCAAATAGGATGTTACACTCCACTTTACAAGTTGTATGTGGGCAATTTAGAGGAAGTGGAATAACCAAACTGTTAAGGCATGGAGAGATCAGTCACTGAGAACAAGCCTTCCTTCTTGCGTTTTTTATATGAATGTTTTATTATGTTGGGGAGGCATCTTGTAAAGATAAATAAAAGCAACCTGGTGTGCATGTGTGTGTGTGTGTGAGAGAGAGAGAGAGAGAGAGACTTAATAAAGCTTCTTGCAAAATTCTCCTTGGTCCAATCAATATAACTCAGAAATCTTCCCTTCTGAAATAATTTTAAGCATTTCATGGCTTTAAATCGAATATAAAAAGCTTAGACCTTAACCCAATGCAACTCTGATTCACCATTGGCTGTTACTATTTCAGGTGCAAGACTATGCAAATGTTTCATATTGCTTACAGAAGACCTCCATTCCTTCAAGCTGACAACATCTTCCAAACTAAAATCTAAGCATATTTATTTATATAAATAACAATATTGCAACACAATGATGCACAGCATCTGAACTAACTTTATATGTTTATTTCTGTCAGCAATAGTGAAAGAGATGGACGGGCAGAAACATCCTATCAGATGTCAAAATACATTTTCCATGTTGCAGACCATTATTATAATTATTTTTTATTTTTTTATTGATAAGTTACACACACACCTACCGGGTCTTGCACCCACAACCTCACCCTGCATTACAAGGGAAGGAGTTGCCAGTTGAGCTAGAGTTCATTGGCACATAATATTAAAAATTATGTAACCACTTCCACTGCCAGAATCTGTTTACAGAGACTGAAATGAAATATGGAACTAGACTATCAAAGATGCTCAGAGTCAGGAACAACTCTTTGAGAAAAAGGGCCTTGTTATTTAGTCAAGTCTAGCATGTGGTATTACAACGCTACAAGGAAAAAGAGAGGCAGAATAATAGACAAAACGATGCTACTGTTTCACACATACACACAAAATATCCCGTGTACACGTGCACTTGCGAGCACACAGACACAGATGCACACATGCATGATTGCCCAATCCAATGCTGTTAACGAGCTCTATATATATTTATGTTTCTAAGAATTTCAATGGATTTTTGTTTGTTTGGATTTCTTAGGTGCCTTTCCATTCATGTGAGTAAGCAAGCAGCAATGTGGAAAACGCAACATAGACGGGGAATGTTTTATCATTTAAAGGAAGAAAAGAGTAGTTAGGCTATTATCCAACCTAACACAAACAATATAATGAATTACAAAAGGTTATTTTATACTCTTATATTTTTGTTTATAATCATGGACATTCTCATTATATGTTTCAGAACAAGTTATGAGATACATTAAAGTTGTAATCAATCAAATCCAAAACATCAAACCCCCAAATCAATCCCGAAATGTTCCAGGTTTATATTAATAAGATTTAAAATTCCAGGGTTCAATTAGAAACTACCAAAGGTTCAATATGTAACAGTCTTCAAGGGTTTAATTTAAATATTTTTAAAATATAGTATTTACTTTGAAGCCACCCGTTTAAAATATTATTTAAACAAAGTTATTTAGTCTCAAATTTATAATTTTTATATGACTACCAAGAGCTAACACGTAATTGACCTAAGAATGTAGAGTAGCTTATAAGAAAAATGATATTCTCTTATACTTGATGATCACAAATGTCAGTGTGAACTAAAAGGCATTGGACATTACTAATGTGAAATTTTGGTGATTTAAAGAGTACTCGGTTCATAAGTATTACTTCAATGAAAAGTTCCTGAAACATCTGCCAAATGATAAAATACCCTCATTCCAACCTATAAAGTAAGTTGATTAGGATCCTCTCCAATTGATATGAAGCCATTTCATGGTTCAGATTAATTACTAGAAATCTAAAAGTGTAAACAAAATTCACTTTCAAAATAAAAATTTTATCTTGATTGGATCTATTACTGGAATCCACAAGAAATCAATCATGATATCATAAAATGAACCAAACATAAAGTTTAGAGAACTGGGTCGATGTCAATTTGTGTGTGTCTGTAATTTGCAATTCAAACAACTCTAACTACCACCAAAAAAAAAAAGTAATAAAAATAAAACAGATCGTACGGAAAGCCAAGAAGCAGTAGGTCAATGGGGATCAACGACCCAAAAGAAAACAGACACAAAAACATAAGATAGCCACGAAAGAACGTGTGGAAAAACAAATACCTTCATCTTGTGGAGGATTTCTTTGCCTGTCATGGTCTCTTTATGCAGAGCAGCCTATAAATATACTAAGTAAAGTAGAATAGTATTGAAAAAAATGAAGCAAAAACAGTGGCCAGGAGTGGAGAGAGAGAGAGAGAGAGAGAGAGAGTAAAGGGGAGAGAAGGACAGGTGTGAAATGTTATAGATGAGGATACAAGTCCTGTTGACACGCCCACTGTTTTTTCCCAACAATAATGCCGCGTTCTTTGCAATAATCAAGACGCGTTCCCGCCACCTCTTTGTCTTTTCTTTCCAACTCTTTTCCTTTTCACCATTATTATCACTTTTCTTCTTTTCACCCCTTTTTTTCTTTTCCTAATTTTCTACCTTATCCATTTCAACTGTGGCTATTATCATTGATAAGCAACTTGCAAGGGTGTTGTTCAGCGAAAAAGAGGAAAAAAAAACAAAAAAAATACCAACGGGTGTATGAAAGCTCGAATGACCAATAGAAACTGATCGGTCATCTTTGGGCCCCAACCCAAAGATCACCCATGTGATGTACCTAGCTTTCTGCTATGTTTGGTAGGTATGAAAAGGAAGATGTAGGAAAAGGGAAATGAAAAAATTATTAACAAAGAAAATAGGGTTCATGAAGTTCTAGTGGTACTACATTTATAATATTTTTACAATATTTTCATAATAAATTATAGTTAATTAGTTGTTATTAGTTCAAATTTAAATCTAATACTAAGATTACTTTTTCGCCATAACAATAACAACCAATAACAACCTATCACTTAAGATTTATTGTAAAAATGTTATAAAAATATTGTGAATATATCATTTATCTTTTTACCCTGACCTATCCTTTTTTTTCCTTCTAAATTAGTAGTGATGCATTCAACCTGACCCATCCAACATCTTCAATTGGTTTTCGTTGGTTGGGTAAGTCCAAATTTTTTCGTTCTATTTTTGGTGCTCCATCAATAGACTTGCCACATATACACTTATACCTATTTAGTTAAAGAGAAATGATATGTCCATAATATTTTCATAATATTTTTACAACAAATCCTAAGTGACAGGTTGTTACTGGTTGTTATTGTTTCTATCATTTCTTAAAATATAATTTTCTATCATTTCTTATTTGTTTCATTTCCAAAAGTAATCAAAAATTAAAATAAAAACTCAAACCATGCCCACCACCACCAACTTTCGCTGGTGCTACTAGGGAGAGATCGCCGATGTCATTAATGATCATCCATGACTGCCTCCTTATCTTCAAATCAATGACTAGTATTAGTTTTGTGACGTCTTCTTAGTAGTTACCCATGATTGCCTTTTCTTCTTCAAATCGATGGTTGGGTACCCAATCATGGCGGCAGTGTGACGTTGATAACATCACGATCTCTTCTTGGTGGCATTGGAGAAGGGTGGTGGTGGTGACTAGTGGGGATGTGTTGGGGGCTTTTTTATTATTTATTTTTGGTTACTAGTCGACAGTGGTGGATGGCTGGCTAAAGGTAGCAATTGGCCGTTGATGACATTTGGTGATCTCTTTGTAATGGTGTTAGTGATGGTTGGTGGTGGTGGAGGACTGGTGGGGATGGTTTGGTTTTTTTATCTTTTATTTATTTTAGGAAACTAAAATTAGAACATGCATAAAATTAGGATTTAATTAAATAGGTATACATGTGGCAAGTTTCTATCGGTGAAGGAAAAAAAAAATGGGAAAGAAAATTTGATTAAATTGGGTTAGAACTTTTGTTTTAGTCTTGGGTAGGGTCAAGTTTGCGTTGATCGTTGGTAGATTTTCAACCCAACTCAACCAAACATATATATATAAGTTTAGTTTATTAACCTTATTTTAATAGTTTCTTTTGATTGATATTGGTATGTTGAGAATTAGTTTTAATGAAAATTAGAATAGAATTTATGCATATTGTATGAATTTATATTAATTTATTGAAATATATATATATATATATATCTCATAAATAGATGATGAAATCATTTTTCCTTTTTTCAACAAGAGAAAATGTTCCAACCCAACCCATATGATTGGGTTGAGAATTTCTCAACTCGACTCATGCACATCTCTATTCTAAATTGAAAAAAAAAAATAGAAAAAGAAATAGCATTAAATAAAAAATTATACAAGTACCCTTCAACTTTTCATTCTTTAACTTTTATTAATAAACATATAATAGTAATTTATTATCTATCATTCCATTGTTTCATTATCTCTACCAAACACACATAGTGGAAAACACAAATATTTTCCATCCTCCTAATATTTTTTTAGGATTTATGATCCTTAATACTTTTGTGGGAATGTGATGCTTTGGTTCATCTTTTACTTATTTTAATATATTATTCCACTTTTTATTTTATGGAATGTGGTGAATTTATGTGAATTGTTGTTTATTTTTTGTTTGTAAATTGTTTACATTTGCTAATGAGACTAGTTTTAGGACTTAGTATGTGTGGGTAACACCTTCCCACTCTATAACTTTGTCTCCAAACTCAAATATGAAATTTAGGTTAGATATTGTAATTTTTATTTTTAAATTGTACCTAGAAACAAAACTATATGAAATCTTTCTTACTATACTGCATATTTGACCAAAGCCATATAAATCATGGTTTGTTTAGTGACCAATTCTTGACATGACCAGGCTTGCTCTGATATCATTTGTAAAATTCGAAGAAAGCACTATCAACATGTGAGTTACCATCCCAAAATGATTAGTCAAGTTGCAATTAAACCCCTTCATAATCACTTATGAACCCAATTTCCAGCTAATAAACAGTTAATTTAGGACATAGCACACACCTACACAACACATACTCAAATAATCCAATACTCACCATTTGGGTTGTCACAATTCTCAAAATAGTTAACAGAATTTTCAATTATTTTAAAAATCATAATTTTTTTGTTTTTGTTAGGCCATATAATTAATTTATAAATTGAACACGTGCTAAATAAAAAGGAGACGTGTGGAAAATGAATGCCAATAGAATTGCCATGTCATTAGTGAATTAACAATAGGTTAAAGCACTGAAGAGAGGCCGATGGCTTTAATCTATTGGAGACTAGAGATTAGGAGTTACCTTGAGCAGTTTTGTCTAAGTAAGAACACATGAGAAGCACAAGAGAGGTAACAGTTACCTCAAGGCAGTTACAAGGGGAATTCCAGCCTAAGTATATGGAAGTAAATGCAATCAAAATAAAAGCTTCTAGTATAAATAAGGGATTTGTTTTATGAGGATGATACGCACATTCAAGCATTAAAGTCCAGAATATCACTTCTATTTGTATCAAATAGGCTATAGTCCTTTCTCAAAAAAAGAAAAAAAAAAAGGCTATAGTCAGTTAGTTGGTTTCTAAGAGGCTTTATACTTACTAGACTCATCACACGCGCTTCGTACGTGCGATAAGGTTTTTTTTTTTTTTTTTTAGTGGTCATATTTTGTAGGAAAAAAAAACAGTGTAGGGTTACATTTTTATATATATAATTTTTATTTTGAAAATCTAATTTATAAGTGAATAAATTAATTTGAAAATTAATAGGAGAGTAGTCCTATTTTTTAAACAATATTTTAGTGGGAGTTAGAATTGCATTTTTACAGGATTATCCATTAATTTTGTCTCTACTAAAACATAGGAGCGTAGGGGCATTTTTCAACTAAATAATGAGAAATCTAAACAGGGGAAGCCCCTTAAATAATAGTATAGATAAGTTTGTACTTTAATTCTTAATTGCAGGTTGTTAACTTTTCTATTCAATGTATTTCACTTCGAGTAGGCTTGGTAACTTGGGCTTCATAATCTAAGCTTGGTAATATGCTTCGTGACTCAGGTTTTTCCTTGTTCTCTTGTGTATTTCTCAGAAGTTTTAGAGGTTTTTTTGTTTTTTGGGAAAAGTCTTAATGAGTTAAGCATTACTGAACCCCAAACCCTTACCCTTGAAGTTAAAAATGTACTTTGAGCCGTTTAAACAACTTTGAGTGACTTGGAATATAATTAAGATACCATAATTAATATTAAAAATTGGTTTCTACTGATCAAACAATTTCTTAATAAAATTTGGTGATCCATTACTCATTGAAAATGTCCATGACTGTATTTTCATATTAAATTTGTTCACCCAAAATTTCAAATTATTTTGTGAGATATGGATATAGCTCTTGGACTTGATGGATATGCGCTTCTATTTTTTATGCATGATCGGCACATTTTTGGTCAAGAGGCGTTAAAAGCTTTTTTATTTTATTTTTTTTCATACAACTAAGCTTCTTCATCTTCTCAAAAAAAAAAGCTTCTTCTAAAAAAAAAAAAAAAAACCTCTTAGGGAGGTCATTGCCACAATAATTACCTTGGTTGCAATGGTTCCAAATCCAAAGAGAATGGGGGGACTTCAGGGCTATGGGTTGTTGTACTTGTAATACGATATACAAATGTAAATCTTTATTATAGACTGAAGTCTATTCTCTATAGTTTTATAAACTCTGCTCAATTGGCTTTTGTTCCTGATATAATGTTTCTACAGGCAGTTTTCTTACTCTTAATTTGGTTCATGGCTATCATAGACTCTTCAAAAGCTAAGTATGCCATCAACATTAATTTGAGAAAAGTCTAATGATTCTATTGAATGGTCTTTCATTCCCGTTGTTTTGAAGGCTATTGGTATTCCTCCAATTTTTGTTAAATGGGTTAGGTTGTATAACCACTCCTCAATTTTCTATTGCCACCAATGGCAACTTCATGCTATTTACTTCAGCTCATGAGCCATCTATTAGGATTGTCCTAAATTTTTCTGATGAGTTTCATTCCTTGTTTGGATTGGATGTAAACCTGCAGAAGAGTGAGCTATTCTTTTTGGGTGTTGATGGTGATTTGAGGAAGCAAATTGTGTCTTTGTTAGGGTTTTGTATTGGCAAGTTACCCATGAGGTATCTTGGGGTTCCATTGATGTTAGGGGAACTTTTTCCTAAATATTGTAAATATCTTTTTAAGAGAATTTAGGGCTGAATTTGGTCTTGGACTGTCAAGCATCTCTATTTTGGAAGAAGACTTCAATTGATTAAATATGTACTGCTTAATATCCAAAATTACTGGTCTAGCTTATTCATTAACCAGAAGATAGTAATTAATGGTTTTGAACAGAAGCTCAATACATTCCTGTGAACTAGAAAGGATGCTAAAGCTTGTGGTGCTACAGTGGCATGGAAATCAATATGTTTCCCTAAGAAAGAGGGTGGATTGGGTGTGAAGAGCTTTAGTTGATTGGAATGGGGCTGCGGTTTTGAGGCATTATTGACATCTGTTTCCTCATTGTGGGTTGCTTGGGTTAAGACTTTTCTGCTTTAAGGGATTTGCCCCATCCTGTGTTCTTTCTCTTGGAATTGGAGGAGTGTCCTTAAAATAAGAGATCTTGCAAGGCATATTATCTATGTTTAGGTTGGTTTAGGTGACTATTTTATTTGTCACGACTATTGGCACCCACTAGGTCCTCTATATGTGAAGTTTGGGCAAAGGACTATATATGATCTGGCTTAAAATGAAATTTTGAGTATCATTGTAAGGACACTTGAGAGGCGTTAAAAGTCAAGATGAATCAGATTATATGATGAATGGCAGTGCTGTTCAAAAGATTTGGCTCTAAGTTTTTCTTTATTTGTTGGTTAGCAAACAGAAGACTAACAACCAAGGGTAGATTGTTATCTGGGGGTCGTACATTTGGTCCCTGTCTGCTGTTTCTGCAGAAATATAATTGAAGATAGGAGCA
Organism: Quercus ilex subsp. ballota; assembly: GCA_032727855.1. Lineage (NCBI taxonomy): Eukaryota > Viridiplantae > Streptophyta > Magnoliopsida > Fagales > Fagaceae > Quercus > Quercus ilex. The sequence goes on from CM064915.1 coordinate 23,386,995, forward strand.
AGTTTCTTTTTTAGTGTAGTTTTTCTAGTCAAGTGTGGAGGCAGATTTCAAGCTATTGTTTGATTTATATATATTTCTGTCAATGGTTGGAATGGAGTGTTCAATTGGATTGTTAGTTTGAAGGGTGAAAATTTTTGAGGTATTCTTAGTCAGTTAGCTTGGAATGCCTTTGTCTATTACCTTTGGCAAGAAATTAATATAGAGTGTTTGGCAAAAATGCAAGGAATGAGGAAGCACTGATTCATCAGATTAAAGAGGGTGTAAGCTTCAGATTGACAAACACAAAGAATGTCCCTTATTCTATTTGAATAGAAAGCTATGTTATTTGTGAAGACTACCAGGCTCAGTTCATGTGAATTTAGGTAAATAGGAAGTTTCTTGTTTGTAATCTTTGTTGTTAGTTTGGATGCGTTTGTTCTGTGGGAAGCAATTTGCTCTGCATGTTTTGTAATCCTGCTTAAAAGTTCCATTTGTTTGAACAGATCTCTTATTCATCAAAAAATTAAAAAAATAAAAATAAAAAATAAAAAATTGAGAAGGATTAATCATGTGATTATAAAGATTGTGAGTTTACATTCTTCCCCTAAGATCATATTTTTTAATTACCATTTTAGTTCCTAACGTTTTAGTTGTGTAGCTTATTCTCCAACATCTTAGTACTATGCTAAATAGTCTCTACCATTAAGTGATAGATGAAAAAAACTAACATAACTAATGATAATTTAAAATACTAATTCTGATGCCACATGGGAGGCCACATGGCTTTGATAAAAATCCCAAGACACAACTGAGAGAGAACATTTGGGATTGAAATCCCTAAACCTGACCAAGAGTAGCATAAAAAGGGGAATGAGAGATACTCGATTTTGTTGACTATCTCTTCACCTATAAGATTTTTTTTTTTTTTAACTCAAAGACAATCTCATTCATTCATAATATTGCAATTATCTAGATACAAGGCATCAGCAGCAGGTGGGGGATTTTCTTCCAACCATACTATTTCCCCATCTATATGTCTAGCAAATTTTGCCAATGAATGTGCCACTAAATTGGCACCCCTCTTGACACATGAAACATAAAAAACTCTAAACTCCCTTCCCATACTGTAAATGTCATCAGACACATGTCCCAATCTATCCCTATCAGACTTCGGACCCAAAATAGACTTCATGACATTACAATTATCCCCCTCCAAAATGATCTCCCTAAACTCAGCTTCTAAGGCAAACTCCACAGCTCGTCTACAAGCTAACGCCTCAGCTTCCTCGCTGTCCTGCTCCTGAGAGCCTTTCCCCGCCATCGCCACCATAACCTCACCATTCTCATTCCAAACCACGACACCAATGCCTGAAGCCTTCATCCCTTTAAACACTGCTGCATCCACATTAAGCTTATAGACTGAACCTGAAGGCGGTACCCATTGCACCTGATGCTGAATCGAACCAGATGAAGTACGAACAGAGAGCTGAGTCTGGGCATCCCTATATTCCTAGAGAAAGTCTTTTGCACGCTGTATCAGTCTAGTCGGATCCTTGATACATCCTCCGTACACCACCAAATTTCTCTAATTCTAGAGAACCCAGCATTGAACAAAGAAATGCTCCAAGTCCTCCACCTGAAGCCATTCCATCAAATCCTCCACTAACTTAAGGATCCATTCTGAATGTTGTGCATTTTTGCATACACACCTTACTACCAGCTCACACGTCTTGTGCAACTCCACACTTCCATACCACATGAAGGACAGATTCATCCCCCTGCTTGCACAGCACACAGGATCGGTTTTCAACAATTTTTCGACCTCATTGAGAAATTTCCTTTTTAATTATGAAGCCACATCCACACATCTGGTACGTACCTCCTACTCAATGGGATTCGAACCATGGCTTCCATATCCTCCGGATGAAATTTTGCAGCAATAATACTTTGATTCCAGTCATGAATATTCCAGTCAATTAAATCCAATACTCGACAGCCCCAATCTCCATCAAGTGGTGGATAAAGAGCTTTATTTGTTAGATAATTCGGCATCCATTTATCCTGGAAAACCCAAATATTGGCACCATCCCCAACCCGCTAACAGCAACCTCTCTTTAGGATTGGTTGGGTAGCAATCAAACTTTTCCAAACGTATGAGCTATTAGGAACATCAGTAGCCTCTAAAAATGAAACCCAAGGAAAATACCTTGCCTTAAAGCACTTATAGATTAAAAACTCCTGTTCTTACAAAAGCATCCACCCTTGTTTTGCTAACATACCCAAATTAAAGCTCTTTATGTCCCAAAATCCCATTCCACCCTCTTTCTTAGATTGAGATAATACACTCCAACTCTTCCAATGTATTTTCCTTTCATTGTTGACCTACCCCCACCAAAACCTCGCATACATTGCATTCAACTCATTACACAACTTCACCGGTAATTTGAAGACGCCCATGGTGTAAGTAGGAATGGCTTGAACCATAGCTTTAATGAGGACTTCTTTCCCTGCCCTTGATAATAATAATCCTTTCCATCCTTGCATTTTCTTCCATACTCTCTCCTTCAAATAAGCAAACGTCTGGTATTTTGATCTACCAACCACAGTGGGCAGCCCAAGATAGGACTCAAAGCGTACCACCTCTCTTGTTCCCAGCAACTCCTTAATTCTCTCCCTCTGTTCACCCATTGTGTTAGTGCTAAAAAATAGAGAAGATTTGTCAAAGTTAATAAATTGACCCAATGCAACTGCATATGTCTGTAAAATATCAAAGATAGCTTGCACCTCCTCCAAATTACCCCGACAAAACAATAGTGAGTCATCCGCAAATAGAAGGTGTGAAATGTTGGGAGCTCTCTTACAGATAGAAACACCATGAATCCACCTCTCTCGTTTTGCCTTAGCTAGTAACGATGAAAAACCTTCTACACACAACAGAAACAAATAACGTGATAAGGGGTCACCTTGTCGGATTCCCCTCATAGGACAAATCTTACCATAAGCTTTGTCATTAATACAAACTGAGAATGTAGGAGTTGTCACACACTTCATAACCCTATCAATCCATACATCTAGCAAACACAATTTAACCATAATACCCCTCAGAAAAGGCCATTCAACCCGATCATACGCCTTACTAACATCCAATTTCAGAGCTAAATAACCTCTTCTGCCCGATCTTCTATTATGCATGGAATGCAAAGACTCATGTGCCACTAACACATTATCAGTAATCAGCCGACCTAGGACAAAAGCACTTTGATTGGGTGATATTAGCTAAAGGAGAATAATCTTTAGTCTATTGGCCAGCACTTTGGATATGACTTTGTATATGACATTACATAGGTTTATAGGTCTGTAATCAGACATTCTTTCAAGCGACTTAACTTTGGGAATAAGGACAATATGGGTAAAATTAATTTCAGACTGCATGTTACCAGTATTTAAAAAAATCTAACACAACAGTGATCACATCATTACCCACAATATGCCAAAATTTTTGGTAGAAAATAGCATTCATACCGTTAGGTCCAAGAGCCTTTGTTGGTCCCATTTGGAACAAAGCTGCTTTAATCTCCTCCGCACTATATTCTCTGGACAACATTTCAATCATATTTGGGGTAACTCTGTGGGGTACTGTATTCAGACATCCTTCCATCTGATCACATCCAGCTGAAGTAAATATAGACTCAAAATAATTCATCACCACCCCAGCAATTTCAATATCTCCTCTACCCAATTCTGCTAGAAGTCCCATATCCCTTTAATAAAATTTCTTCGTCTTCTCTGGGAAGCTTTAGATTGAAAATACTTGGTATTTTTGTAGCTATGCTTTAACCAAGAAACCCTTGACCTCTGATGCCAGAATATTTCCTGTTTTAAAAGAAGATCATCCAACCGCTTGCTTGTCTCTAAAAATTCAGCTTTATGTTCATCTATTAATTCCTCACTAGTCAAGATCTCCACCTGTTTTTACAATCTTTTAATCTCTTCAGTGTCGGGATGGGTCTTTTGTGAACCCCATGCTTGTAATCCTACCTCGGAATTCCTTGTCTGATCTAGTCTACATAGTTAATGGAAGATGGTCTGAAGCATGAGACACCAAATGGGTTACAGTAGTAGTAGGAAACCGATTCTTCCATTCACTATTGGCTACCGCTCTATCCAATCTCTGTCTCGTATTAGCTTCACCCAGTCTCTTATTATTCCATGTAAAAGGGTAACCCCAAAATGCCAAATCTACCAATCCACATGAATCTAATGCTAGGCCGAACTCCTCCATCTGCTTAAATGGTGGTGGATAGGCACTTTGTTTTTCTGTGCAAACAAAATTGCTTTAAATCACCAATGCAGCACCATGGTCCATCAACAAACGTAGAAAGGTGTGCTAATAGAGCCCAAGATTTCGTTTTTTGACTTGCTTCAGGCCACCCATAAAACCTAGTAAAATACCACACAAATCCATCCTCTTCCACCACCTTGGCTAACACAAGGTTTTCAGTATAATTGATCACATCCAATTGCACATCTGATTCCCAAATCAACGCAATACCTTCTCCTAAATTCGGCTTCTTAACAATGAGTTTATTTCGGAATGGAAATTCTCTACAGTGTCTTTCATAACCCTACTTATCCAATCATGTTTCCATTAAAAAACACACCGTGGGAGTTTGTTTCCTCACAATTTTGCGAAGGCTACGAACTGTCTAAGGGTTCTTAAGTCCTTGGCAGTTCCAGCTTAATAGCCTCATTGTGCTTAGCGGGGGTGGATTGACACCCCGGCCGATTTAGAATTTTGTGAAAGCTCCTCATTCAATTTACTCTTCTTCTGTACTTGCTCTTCATAATCCACTTTTGCACTGCCCTCTTGCTGCAACGTACTCCGTTTCCCCAAGCTAAGCAAATTGAAGTTGAGAGAATTGTCCGGCCCACACACCATACGAGCTAGCCTTTTCCAAGTGGGCCAGGTCCTAAATGAACTTACCCAATCTAAATTTATTCCTTCTCCCTCATCCTCCACCTGTCTCGCCTCATATTCCTTTTCCTTCGGTTGTGGTTCATCTGTTTGGTTTCCTCCACTAGAGTTTGAAATGGAGTAGGTCTCATCTTTCAAATTTGAATCTACACATATCCTATCCATATCATCATCACCTTCCTTCTCGGCACTAATTCCATCCCAATCCGATACATTGCCTACCATCTCAAAGATTCCTTCCTTACGTCTCGCATGCTTTGTAAACTTCTCTTGCCCACCTTTTGCCACCGCCACCATATCCGTCTCAGGGACATCACCGTCGTTATGGAGCTTTTCCGCCTCAACTCCCTCCTTTGGCTTCCTTAAATCCTCTAAACCTTGTTTGGATGACAGTTTAGCTCGACCTCCACTAGCTTTCAGCCACTCCCCATACTGACAAACCACTTGCTCCCCCTGTTTCATCGCTGCAAAATAGCTTGCACAATGCTTCAAGTCATGCCCCAACATCCCACAGTAATGGCAGTGCATTGACAGCCTCTCGTACTTAAACATAGTCCATGTTCTTTGTCCAGCCGAGTCAAATAAAAAACCCCCACGCCATATCGATTTCGCAATTGGAATGGCAACCTTCGTCCTCATAAATAAATTCTGCATGTCTTGCTTATTTCTCCGATCCACCTCTTCCACCATTCCCAACCAATGCCCCACTTCCAGTGCCACCTGAGGACAAACCATATCGAAGGGTGCACCCGAGATTTGTAGACTGTTTCAAACTTCACGTTCCTCGCTATCATCCCCACTTCCCATTTATGTAACATGAGAACCTGATTATCAAATGTCCACGGACCTTCCCTCAAAACACGTCCCAATTCAAACTCTGCTGTAAACTTGAATTGAAACAAATATGAACTGACCTCGACAGTCTGCACACCTTCCTCTAACCCCCATGCCTTTCTCAACGTGTTTAGAGCCTCTCTTTTATTAAAAGGCTTGCAAGTAAGAAACTTGCCAACTAAACTTTGAGTACACCTCTCAATTTCTTCCCTTCGGCCCTCATCTAACATTGGTATAACTTCCTCTTCCTTCGAAGTTAACTTCATATTCTCCAAACAGTTAACCACATCATCGGCCATCTTGCACATGACTCAACCAAAGAAAAAAACAAGAAAAATCAAAACCTTAGGCCTTGTTTGGGGGGAGGGAATGGAATGGAAAGAAATGAAAAAAATAATTTTAGAATATTCTTTCCTTCCCTTGTTTGGGAGATTTAATGGAGAGAATGGAAAATTCATTCCCTTGTTTAGGAGAGAATAGAATAGGTAGGAGGGAACACTCATTCCTCACTATTACCTTAAAACCTCAAATTTTCATTCCTCCCGAAATTGGGAGGAATGGGAGGGAATGAAATTAGATTTAATGAATTTTTTACTAAAACTCCTAAAATACCCCTATATATTTCATTACTTAAAATATCCAATCAAGGTTACTTAATTCCATTCCATTCTTTTCCTCCCTTTCCCTTACTTAAATACATTCCATTCCCTTATGATCATTCCATTCCATTCCCTTATAAACTCCCAAACGAAGCCTTAGGAGACCTAAGGGAGGGAGAAGACTCGTAGGAACATGAGGGAGAGAACTCCTATAGCAGGAGAGAACCCTAGGGCCGGCACCTATAAGAATTTAGTGGAGTTATACCATATTTTGTGGCTATGTATGGTAGCTAGGTGACAGACCTTATTTTGATATGTATTCTATTGTTAGGAATTTTTCTTTGTTGGAAAGGAATAAATTAATAATAAATTACTAATCGTCCCAAATACTTAAAAAAATTATATATTTAATTATTTAATCAAACAATTAAAAAAAAACAACAATAAGAAATTACATAGCAAATAAAAGAGAAAAAAAAAATAGAGAAGTAACGATGACTTTCACATAAAGAAACAAAGCAAAGAGAAGCCATAAGATTCCATGGAGCAATTAGCCTAGAGCAAAATTCTAGAGCTAAACCCAACTTCTAAACTTCAAGCCTCCACAAACCAGAGGCTAAGGGTGTTAATGTTCAACCCAACCCGCGAACATGACACGAACCCAACACGGGTTTTTTCGGGATAGGGTTAAGCCTTAATGGGTTTGGATCATAAACGGATCGACCCGAAAGCAACACGATAGAAACGTGTTATAAGCAGGTCAACCCGCGTAACCCGCAATAGACACATTTGACACGCCAATTTATTTGTGTCAACCTGATATGACCCACTTAACACAACCCGTTTAACTTGTATAACAAATAAATATTTATTTTATTTTAGATTTGTCAAATACCTTTTATATCCAACATATATTTTAAATTTAAAAAGAAAAGTGAGTAATTACGAAAATTTACAAGGGATATAATTGAAAATTGAAACTTTATAGACCCTAGAACTACTATGGATATAAAAATATAATATTCTTGGAACTTTATAGACCCTACCAATTTTTATAGGATTAGTCTATTGTAAATAAGAAAAAAGTTGTATCCCTCGTAAAAATTGAAACTTTATAGACCCTAGAACTACTATGGATATAAAAATTCATGACATCAACAAAGAATTTATGGATGATAATCGTGGTCATAGTTAGGATTAGTCTATTGTTTGCTCAAATTCTTTCAATATTGATACTTAGCATTTGACGAGTTCTAAGAATATTATATTTTTTTTGAACTATATTATTTTATTTTTGTTAAACTTTGTTATTTTGAATTTGGGCTGAAGTGCATGCACTTCTTTTGGAGTGTAAAGAACTTATTTCTAGATGAATGTTATATTTTTGTTGAACTATATTATTTTGAATGTGGGTTGAAGATTTGAAGTGTATGCACTGCTTTTTGGGATGTAAAAAAAATTATTTCTAGATGGATGTTATATTTAATATTATGCAAGTTGAAATGGGTTATGTTACATTCGTGTCAACCCAACACGACTCGTGTATTAAACGTGTCAAATGAGTTGGGTCAGGTCAACCCGCCTTATTAACAGGTCGGGTTAGGGTTGAAAGATCGTGACACGATTATTAAATGGGTTGGGTTAGGGTTGAGCCATTTAGTCGAATACTTTTACCTCGACACAAAACGAACCCAACACGCTAACCCGAATTGACACCCTTACCAGAGGCGACTAGGGGCACTAAACCAACATAGAAGCGATGACATTAATAACTGGATACAGGTTTCTAAGCTTGCAGCGTTCGTTGCCTAAGTTTCTAATGGAAGATTCTTGATGGCCATTACATCCAATCCATGTGGCTTGGTCTTTTATGATGATTGATGGAGTTGGATCATGGGTTTCGTGACTCGATTGGGCTAGATCCAGATCCTCTCCATTTTACAATGGCAATGAGAACTGAGACATGCTCGAGATAAAGGATCTAGTTCAGCTATGGGGTATGGCTATTGCTTTTTCTATCTCCTCCTTCCTTGCTTCTCTTCTCTTTTACTACCTTTCTACTTCTTTTATTTGTTACTCTTTCTTCTTCTTCTTTTTTCCCTTTTTTTTTTTTTAAACAAGCACGTCAATCTTCCTTTAACTATTTAATTTTTTTTTTTGAAAGCCTAATCAAACTTCATTCATTTAGAAAAGAAGAATCAAAAAACAAAGCATCACGAGCTAGTGGTGGTGAATCTTCCAACCACACCCAGACGAGACTAGTTTGGAGACGAGGAAGAGACAGCACCCATTACTATCACATTATCCCCTTGGACAATTATTTCCAAAAAACCCACATCTATAGCAAACTCCATTGCTTTCCAGCATGCCAAAGCTTCCGCCTCCTTATTGTCAACCACTGCTACCCCTCTAACTGATAACGCTACCATTAGATCCTTAGCTGCATTATGAATCACTGCTCCTATCCCGATCTGTTTTCAAACGTAGTCGCATCAAAATTTAGCTTGTACAGCTGACCCATTAGAGGCTTCCAGTTCTGCATAATATCAGGTGATACCAAACCTGCTGCAAGTGAGCTTTGAGCATCCCTATACTCCCTCAAAAATTATGTGGCTCTCTGATTTAGTTGCCTAGGATGTTGCATTGCTCCACCGTGTAACAGAGAATTTCGATGGTGCCAAATAAGCCAGCATTGGACTAGAAAAGTCTCAAATTCCTCCAGCGACAGTTTGGACATCATGAACTGAAACAGTTGCAGAAAATCATCCTTCTCTCTGCCACACTTCTGTATCTGAGAAGTAGACCCAGCCCAAACATCCTAAGTAGTGCTGCAGTCCTATATTGCATGTATCACAGATTCCAGAAATTGTTAGCACACTCCACTCCTATCCTCTGTCTTTATCTTCAGACTAAGTTCACCTTTGATGGCAAAATATTAAGGCAAGCCCACCATCCAAAAATTTTAATTTTGCTAGGAATCTAGAGCTTCCAAAGCTGAGTCTAGACCCAGTGATCTTCCCTTTGTTTAGAGCTCTCTTCTCTACCAATAGCATCTTCAGCTAACAAGCAAGCAACATGGTACCCAGATTTAACAGCATACTTTCCAATGTGACAATACATCCACACCAACCTATCTTGCACTTGCCTTCTGCTTAACGGAATTCTAAGAATTGCCTCCGCATCAAAGTGATTGAATATCGTATAAATTCTTTCCCTGGTGCATTCTCCAGTCAATTAAATTTGAGAATCTCCATTCCCATTCATCATATTCAGTAGGAAACAGAATTTTATAACCGAGATGATTCGATATCCACTTGTCTTCCATCACTTGGATTGAAGAACCCGTTCCCACCCTCTAGTAGCACCTCTTTTTCAATATTTGTTGAGCAACCAGCATACTCTTCCAAACATATGAGCTGTTAGGACAATTTGCCGCCTCTATAAAGCTACATCTCAAAAAGTACTTGGCCTTGAAGCATCTAGATAACAGTGAATAGTCTTGTAACATCTGCCAACCCTGCTTAGCCAACATAGCTAAGTTAAAGCTCCTGAGATCTCGAAATCCCATACCACCCATCTTCTTAGGTTTCGTCAAAAAACATCAACTCTTCCAATGAATTTTTCGTTCATCACCAGTATGGCCCCACCAAAATCTTGCACAGAGAGCATCTAATTCATTGCAAAGCTTTGCTAGCAACAAGAACACTCCCATAGTATATGTTGGAATTGATTGGGCCATGACTTTGATCAGAACTTCTTTTCCTGCCTGAGAAAGCATTCTACCCTTCCAACCCTGAAGTTTTTTCCAAACCCGCTCCTTAAGATATGCAAATGTTTGGTACTTGGCTCTACCAACCAAAGTCGGTAAACCCAAATAAGTGTCAAACCTATCCACTTCCTTAACTCCCAAAGCTTGTTTAATCCATTACTTTTGACTGTCAGATGTATTTCCACTAAAATAAATTGACGACTTCTCAAAATTAATACATTGACCAGAAGCTTCAGCATACAACTGCAGTGTATCAAAAATCACCTGCACTTCTTCCTGATTTGCCTGGCAGAAAATCAAAGAATTGTCTGCAAAAAGTAAGTTAGAAATACTAGGCGCCCTTCTGAAAATCTAAACACCATGGAGCTGCCCTCATATTCAGCTTTGGAAAGCAAAAAGGTGAACCGTTCTGCACATAAAAGAAACAGATAAGGTGATAAAGGGTCCCTTTGATGGAGCCCTCTCGATGGGATAATATTTCCATATGCTTTACCATTAACATGAACCGAGAAGGAAGGTGTGGTGACACAACTCATCACCCTATTAATCCTTAGGAAATCCCAGCCTAACCATCATACCCCTCAAAAAGGCCCATTCTACTCGGTCATAAGCCTTACTGACATCTAATTTCAAAGCTAGAGCTCCTTTTTTCCCCTTTTTCCTCCCGTGCATGGCATGTAAAGTTTCATAGGCTATCAGAGCTAACATCATTACCAATAATATGCCAAAACTTTTGATAAAAAAGAGCATTCATACCATCGAGTCCCGGAGCTTTAGTAGGTCCCATTTGAAATAATGCTACTTTTACTTCCTCCACAGTATACGGCCTGGACAACTCTTCCCTTATATCTGTAGTCATCCTTTGAGGAACAGTGTTGAGACATTCCTCCATCCTTTCACATATGCCTGAGTGAAATATAGTCTCAAAATAATTAACAGCCACCTCCGCCACATCTGTAATGTCCTCCACCCAAATACCATGTTGATCTTTAATGCCAATAATGAAATTTTGTTAATGCCTTTGGGAAGCTTTTGAGTGAAAGAATTTTGTATTCCTATCACCATACTTTAGCTAGGATACCCGCGACCTTTGTGCCCAAAATATTTCCTGCTTAAGTAGAAGATCATCTATTTTTTTTGCTTGCTGCCAGGACTTCCTCTCTGCTCTCCTCTGTTAACTCTTCTTCATCCATTCTCTCAATCTTCTTAGTTAAGTGTTTTATCTCATCCATATTAGGGGCTATTTTGGATGAACCCCAGGCCAGCAAGTCCACTCCACAACTCTTAATTTTGTCCATAGTTGCACCTAAACCAGCTGCATCACCACCCGAATTGACCCAAGAATCCGTGACCACCTCTTCACACTCATCCCACATCAACCAAGATTCTTCAAATCTGAATCCAGGTGGTCCTCCTCCTCTGAAATCACAATTTGTTCTAATATGAAGGAAGAGCGGGACATGATCAGAGGCATGGCTGAACCCATGGGTTAAAGTGCTATCTGAAAATTTTTCCTTCCACTCACGGTTCAGAACGGCCGATCCAATCGTTCTATAGTATTTGCTGCACCAAGTCTTTTATTGTTCCATGTGAACTTATACCCTTGAAAGCCCAAATCAAATAAATTACACCCCTCCAACGCTACTTGAAAATCTTCCGTCTGCTTGTACTGAGGTGGCTGTCTACTTTGCTTTTCTGACTAATGAAGAATTGCATTGAAATCTCCTACACAACACCAAGGCCCATCCACAAACGAAGAAATATGAGATAATAGCGCCCAACATTTCTTTTTTTCACTTGCTTCTGGCCACCCATAGAATCCTATGAGAAACCAAGTAAAACCATCCTTCTCAACCACCTTCGCCAATATATGATTTTCAGTAAAATTAATAACATCTAACTTAACGTCAGATTTCCATAGCAATGTTAAACCTCCCCTAGAATAAGGCTTTTTTACAATCTACCATGTTTTTTTAAAACCTTCTTTATCCAATCTAGTCTCCATTAAGAAGCAGACTGTAGGAACTTGATCCCTCACTAACTTGTGAAGGCTTCGAACTGTCCAAGAGTTCCCAAGCCCTTGGCAGTTCCAACTTAGAAGCTTCATTGTGCTCGGCAAGGTTGCACGGGCACCCCTGCCATTTCCTCTAAGTTAGAATCACCACTGCTTTTTACCCCGTTTCACCATTGCATGCTGTTCATCTCCAATCGGACTGCTTTCTACTCTGTTTATAACTCTTTTCCCCAATATAGACTTAGCTCTCTCTTTAATAAATTCCGCAGGCCCAATTTCCATATATCTAAGCCTAGTCCAAGTTGCCTTTTGTTTTGGGCTTTAAGGCCCAAAACCCGAATCCACAGTCATCACGTGCATGAAGTCTTCCACGTCAACCACATCCCTTGCATTTGAACTTGGCGCTGTGTTTGTAGTATCAGATACACCAAATCCCATACCTTCCTTATTAGTCTCCACAATCCCATTAATTTCGGTTGCCATGTGTTCCCCTTCCAAATTTGTTCCCTGTTTGTCATAGTTTCCTCCCTTACGTCTCTCATCTTGTTCCCTAGGTTTTTGAACAGTTACTTCGCCGTCCCTCGTGGCTGCTTCATGACTGACCTGACCAGATCGGTCCTCTTTCCGTTTAACTTGCACTCCGACCTCTTCCCTATCATACTTTTTGCAAGGAGGTGATCAATCTGGTCCCCCATAGCCTTCAACTAGTCCCTATATTGACAAATAACCTCCCCTCATTCTTGGTTGCAACAAAATATGAAGCACGATGCTTTAAATCATGGCCTAGTAAACCACAATAATGGCAAAACAAAGGAAGTCGCTCGTATATAAAAGTAACCCAGTGACTCTTGCCATCTAAACCAACCAAAAAAGCCTCTCTCTGGATCAGCTTTGCTATTGGAATAGCAACTTTGACCCTTATAAAATAACTCTGACCCTCATGTTTCTGTTTTTTCTCAACCTCAACCACCGAGTCTAATCTACTTCCTACTGTTTCTACAATGGTAGGTGACACCAAATCAAACAGAGTGCCCCAGATTTGCACCCAAAGAGAAACCGACTCAAACTTAACATTGTCTGTCGTCACCCCGGCTTTCCAACGAATTAACATCAAAACCTGGTTATCAAAAGACCATGGCCCACCCTTAAACACACAATCCTTCTCAAACATCGTCTGCCATGCTAGCTGGATTAAGAAAATAAAAGAAAAAGCAAACCCTTAGGAAACCTAAGGGGGGAATATCTCATAGTAACGAGAGAGAGAGCTCCTACTAGTAAGGAGAGAGACTTGAGTAATATCAAGTGTTTACTTAAAGCGCATAGAATTTATATTTTGCAAGCTGTGTTATTGGCTAATTGCACATGTAGCACATCAAGTTCTTAGGCTTAATAATAATAAGCACATAAAATATAATTAACGTAATGTATTTTAATTGCAAGTTAATTCATTCAATCTGGGAAAGATTTTCTTCCAAATTTAGTATTTTTATCACTCCTTTTCGTAGTTCTTTTAAAGATTTTAATAAAAAAAAAATTAATGAACTAATTGACTATTCTTTTTTTATTCCTTATAGGGAGTGGAAGTGAAAGATGAGACTCATCACAAATAATTTACCGGTGACATTCGAAACAATGCACCTCATCAACTAGAGAAGGAAAGGAAAGGAAGGCTTAATGGCAACCAAACTGAACATGAGTAAGGTTTTTGATAGAGTGGAATGGGATTGCCTAGCTAGAGTAATGCAAAAATTAGTATTCCATGATCTCTAGATATTTATTTTTATGATGTTCATAACTTCTGTATCTTACTCTGTGCTAATCAATAGGGAACCAAAAGGCGAAATCATCCCTTCCCAGGGTATTCTCCAAGGGGCATTTCTATTCTTATTGTGCACAGAAGGTCTTTCGGTGATGCTCCATAGAAAGGAGAGGTTGGGAAACATCAAAGGGATCTCCATATGCCCGGGGGCTCCGCATTTGTCTCATTTATTTTTTGCATATGATAGCGTCTTATTTTGCTGAGCCAATATGGGTGGATATTAGCGTATTTAGGATATCCTTCAAGACTATGATGCTGCATTAGGATAGAAAATCAACAAGAATAAACTTCCCTCTTCTTTAGCAAGAACACTAAAGCTGCTGATCAAGCTGAAATTGAAAACCTTTTTGGGGCCCAAATCATCAAGCAGCATGATAGATACTTGGTTCTTCCATCCTTGTTCGGTTAAGTAAGAAAAAAGGCTTTTAATAGGATTAAAGACCAGCTTAGCCAGAAGATGGTAGGCTAGAAAGGGAAACTCTTATCCTCTGCTAGCAAAGAAATCCTCATCAAAGCGGTTGCCTAAGTCACCCCTACCTATACCATGAGTTCCTTCAAGTTACCAAACTCAATGTACAAAGATCTTAGCTCTATGATTAGCAAGTTTTGGTGGAGGCAAAAGTCTGATGGGTGAAAGATATCTTGGGTGACATGGGTTTCAGAGACTTAAAGGCCTTTAACCTAGCTCTTCTAGCCAAGCAAGGGTGGCGGCTTCTCCAAAACATGAATTCTCTCTTCCACCATGTTTTCCAAACTAAGTATTTTGCTGGCCGATCTTTCTTGGATGCTCAGATCTGTAAAAGACCATCCTTCGCTTGGAGAAGCATTATGGCTGCCAAAAGCATGGTGGAAGATCTGGAATGACAAATGGATTCCTAATCCTGATATATACAAAACCATGACCCCCATAAACCCTCTAATGTACAATGAAAAGGTCTCGACCTTAATTGATAAAGAGAGAGCTGTGTGGAAAACTAAACTAGTCAAATCCATATTTCTCCCCCATAATGCTGCAAACATCTTAGCTATTCCTTTAAGCTCTGCTTCTCCTAAAGATCAGAAAATTTGGTTTGCAACAGCCAATGGTGTGTTCTCGGTTCGTAGTGTATACTGGGTAAGCCATAAGTAGCTAACCAAAGTTGATGTGGGGGAATGCTCAAGCAACACCAGGATGGTATCATTATGGAAGTCTATATGGCAGCTCTGTTGCCCAAACAAAATAAAAAAACTTCATCTGGCGGGCTTGCAAAGATATTCTCCCCACTAAAACTAAGCTCAAAGACCATAAGATCCCAATGGAAGTGGAGTGCGACATTTGTGGAGGTGTAGAAATAGTTGGACATGTGTTTTAGGGTTGTGAATTCACGGCAGCGGTGTGGCAAATGGCAAATCTCAAGGCTCCAAGCCTTAGTACCAACTCACAAAATTTTCTAGACCTGTTCTAGTGTGTAAAAGAGGCAAAACCAGACCAAGACCTTGAAGCCTTCACAACATTGGCATGGTCCCTGTGGAACAATCGAAATGCCGTTCAGCATGGTGTAGACATCGCATTTTGTACCCCTTACGACTCGGGCCCCCGTTTCCCAATGATGCCCGAACTCTAAGGCCCAATGCCAATTTAGGGCCCAATCAAATATCAAATTGACTTGAGGAGTGTTAAAATGAAAAATATAACTTTTTAAATGAGAAAAAAATCTATTTTTAGAAATAAATGACCAAAGAGGCCCTCGGCCCACATACGCAAGCTGCTGCGTATGCAGGCACACTTCAGCGTACGTAGCTAGGGTTTCAGAAACATAAAAAAGATAAGTTTTCTGCAATAATGGCTAAGGTTTGATATGAATCCCACATCATTTACAGTCGTTCCAAATCCCATTTTTTCCACTATATAAAGCCTTACATGGTACATTTTCAAAACACACAGAAATCCCACGAGAAAAATACAAGATTCACTAGAAAATAGTGAATCAAAAGGGAGTTTTTCACAAAACACCCTTAAGTCAATTTTGTTTGATTGGGACCTTTTCTAGCCCTAATCCTTTTAGTTTAACGTAGCTAATCACTTTCTTATTAGTTTGTGAATAGATTTGACTGAAGGGAACGGTCAAAATCAAGTTAGGAAAGCTTTTGTGTGAGGTATCTAGTCTAAACTTTTATTTTTCCTTTCTTTCATTTTTTGCTTCTAAATTCTTTTGTTTGCTTTGTTTTTTTTTTTTTTTTTTTTTTTTTTGTTATAATACGTTTTAATATGTTTTTCTAGTTTAGATTTGTATGTTTGTACGTTTAAAATGCATGTTAGGTTATGTTAGGTTGTTAGAATTTTAGTTTTGAGGTTCTGCCCTGTTTTTGGTGTTTTTAAGGTTACGTACGCATAATTTTTCCTGGCACGCGCAAGCTTGATTATACACATGCAAACCTGTTATTGCATGCATAAACCACTACCCAGAAACCCTAATTTTTGTTTATATTTGTTTTGCTTCTGCTTTCACATGTTTGTTTTGTTTAGTTTCTTTTCCATGTTTTTACGCTTCCAAAGTTCCTGTTTTACATGTTTTATTTGCTTGGTTTGCTATCTCATTTTAGAATTAGGGTTTGTTTAGTATTTGCTTTGTTTTAATGCCATGATCATGCATTGATATGCTCATGCATAATGCCATAAGTGTTGAGTTGCTGAAAGGTAAGTCAAGGTAAATCATGCATTGGTATGAACATGCATTTGATGATGTATATTGTTTGAATATTTGTCTTATGCCTTTTAATTCCAATTACATATTTTATATAATTTTGTGATTGCCATGGTTGAGTTGCTACCTTGTTTTAGATGTATGATATGATAGGGTTTTCATATGCTAGATGAATGCTAGGGTTTATATATGTGTGTGGTTTGGTTTCTTATTGCTTTATAGATAGATAGGTATGTGTTTTGGGATAATGACGCCATATTGTATGCTTAGATGTATGCTAATGTGTGTGTGAGTATAGATACAAGTGTTGAACATGTTTTTAATAAGGTTAAGGCGTAAGACACAATATT
This sequence comes from Quercus ilex subsp. ballota, assembly GCA_032727855.1. Classification (NCBI taxonomy): domain Eukaryota; kingdom Viridiplantae; phylum Streptophyta; class Magnoliopsida; order Fagales; family Fagaceae; genus Quercus; species Quercus ilex. The sequence goes on from CM064915.1 coordinate 23,404,018, forward strand.
GGGAGACCAACCTTAGGGTTACGTAGTCTTGGGTGCCTAACACCTTCCCAAGAACGTACCTAAACTCCAAACCCATATCTTTGGTAGTAAGATCAATGGTCCTTCCCCGAGAGGACTCTATATATATGATTCCTAGACCATTGCAAAAACTAGGTGGCGACTTCCCCTTGTGTCCACACATGGGGAAGCCATTAGAACTGCTTTATAGATTTTTGAAGCATCAAGATCCTATTTGAATGAGTTCCAAAGCTACTGCAAGCTTCCACACCCTCGTTAACCCCATGCTCTCAACTTGTGGAGGCCACCTCCACTCGGATGATACAAGTTCCATGTTGATGGAGTTGATTTTAAAGAGCTAGGACACTGTGGGATTAGGGTAGTGGTTCAAAATGACAAAGGATAAATAATGGGAGCTCTTAGCATATTACTCCCATATCCACTTGGTGCTCTAGAGATTGAAGCCAAAGCTGCTGAAATTGGCACAATCTTTGCTTGGGAGTTGGGCCTTAGAGAGATCACCTTGAAAGGGACTCCCAAACTATCATGAATGCCATTGCCAACCATGACCTAGGTCCAATTCAAGTCCAACAACTAGTTGCTGGTATAATATCCTAGGAATCCAAGTTCAGAGCATGGAAGTCTTCTTTCACATGCAGAAAAGGGAACAAGACAGCTCACCTTATCAGAAGGGCAACTCTAATGTTGCTAACTAAGATGAACAAGTACCAAAATGTGGAGAGACAATCCGTCAGGCAGAGAGGCAGGGGTCCAAAATAGAGGAGTGGAAGGATTGCATCAGTTATAGCAATACGACAGTCCTTCAGTCTAGAATAGCTTGTGCGACTTGTAGTTTAGGATTAGTTCATTTCTGTAGTTTAGTAGTTATTTATACATGTACATGTGTAGTGATTTGGTTGGTTATACAGCTTAGATCTATATAATGAGAAGTTAGTTAGGAGTTAGTTTTTGCTTTAGCTCTTGTATCAACACTAGTATAAAATGGCTCTTGTACAATCATTTTCTAATTAATGCAATCAGAGTTTTCTTTCACAAATTCTCACATGGTATCAGAGCACTCTGTTTTCTTCTAGAATTTTCTCATTTTTTAGCTTCGTTTTCTTTTCACTCTTAAGGTCCTTCAATGGCGGATCCAACACAATATGTCACAACCTCATAGTCTATCACAACCATTGATGAGTCTCACCCATTCTTTTTGTAGTATGGAGAGAATCCAAGTGCAATTCTTGTGGCTTAGCCTTTAGTCAATGACAATTACCCTAGTTGGGCAAAGTCAATGCAAAGACCTTTGGGAGCAAAGAGAAAATTAGGATTCATTGATGGCAGTTTCTCTTTGACTCCATCTAGGGCTTATGTTGAATCCACTGCATTAGCAGCTCAATCAACTGCAGGATCTGCCAATCTTGCTTATGGAAATGCCTATGGAAGTGGTCTAATAGGGAAAGGCAGCAAGAATAAGGGCAAGGATAGACCTATATGCAGTCATTGTGGAATCACAAGGCATACCATGGGGAAATGCTACAAGCTCCATGGGTATCCTCCTGGATACAAGGCCAAGGGAAAGAATCCAAAGGCTAATCAAGTTGCTGGGCCTGAGTTTAGGGTTATTCTTGGTGGTGTAGAGTTAAACCTTATGCCTATGCAACAGCCTTATCCTCCATAAGCTTTTCCATTTACTCCAGATTAGTATCAAAGACTGTTGGCTTTAATTGGGGGTACAGGCAATGGTTTTCAGGCTCAAGGAAGCAATGCAGCATCAGAAACTACTCAATTAGCAATGGCTAATAGTGTTTCAGTCACTACTCCACTTGTAGGCAAATCTTGCAACTTGAAACATTCTGTTTTTGCTGCTAAGGTAGTAAATAGGAATGCTTATAGTTGCAACACTTGGGTTTTAGATATAGGTGCCACTGACCATATAATCTATTCTGCTACTTTACTCACCACCATAACTAGCCCTATTCCATTATTGAATTACCTAATGGAGAAAGTGCTCAAGTTACTCACATTGGCACAATCCAACTTTCTACTACTTTGATCCTAGATAATGTACTTTGTGTCCCTTCTTTCTCTTTTAATTCGTTGTCCATAAGCTAGCTTACTCAGAAATTTCCATATTACCTTGTTTTCCTTTCTCAATTTTGTTTCATTCAGGACCTTTTATCTGGGAAAACAATTGGAATAAGTGAAGTGCATTATGGACTTTACTTGCTACAAAGATCAAATTGTGTTAGTCCTTCTTTGTCAGATCATCTCATCAAGCACAAGCTTGGTTCCTCTTCTCATTTTGTCAATGCTGTTAGTAGCATGCCTAGAATTTGGCACTTTAGGTTAGGTCATCCTTCCTTAAATAAGCTAGTATCTTTACAAGATAGTCTGTCTGCTTCCTTTGACACTTGTACTAATATTTGCAATATATGTCCAATAGCAAAACAGAAAAGGTTACCCTTTCCTTTTAATAACAATTTCTCTTATTCACCTTTTGATCTTGTTCATGTTAATATATGGGGGCCTTACTCAATGCCTACTCATGATGGTTTCAAATATTTTCTCTCTATTGTTTATGATGCAACTAAATGTACTTGGATATACTTGTTGAAAGCTAAATCTGATGCTAGAGCTCATTTAATTTCTTTTCACAAAATGGTACAAACTCAATTTAAGGCAAATATCAAGTCTATAAGATCTGATAATGGCCAAGAATTTGCTATGTTTGAATTTTATTCTAACCATGGTATTATCCATCAGAGAAGTTGTGGAAAGAAAACATCAACATCTCTCATCTATTGCTAGGGCATTCAGAATTCAGTCCAATGTTCCTTTGTGTTATTGGGGGGACTGCATTCTCACTGCCACTCACATCATTAATAGGTTGCCATCTCCCATTTTACAGAACAAGTCTCCTTTTAAAATTCTTTTTCATATTCAGCCTTCTTATGCTCATTTAAGGGTGTTTGGGTGCTTGTGTTATGCGCCCACTATTTTTGCCCACTATTTCTGCCCATAGAGACAAATTTCAACCTAGAGCCCAGCTTTGTGTCTTACTATGTTATCCACCTGCCACTATAGGCTATAAACTTTGAATCTTGTTTCTAAACAAGTGTTTCTATCTAGGGAAGTTGTTTCATGAACATATCTTTCCTTTTCACTCCCTTGATTCTATCTACTCCACTCCTTCCTATGTTCCTGCTACATTTCCTTCCATAGCTGAGTCCACTTCCACACTTACTTGTCTGCCTATGGATTCTACACCTGTGTACCATGATTCTTATTTCCATTATCAACATTTTGCACCTGATGTTGATTCTAATTCTAACATTAAAGATGATGTTATTGATCTTCCTGGTCAAGTCAGTCCAACACAAGATGTACCTCAAATGATTCCAACACGGTTCAAAATGACATTCCACGTTCACTAAGTCATCCTTCCTCATCTGAGTCACCTTCCATTGCTTCATCTTAGCCTACACTTCCTTCACAAACCCTTAGAAGATCCACTAGAGTGTGTACTAAACCTTCTTATTTGCAATCTTATCATTGCAATCAAGTGAGTTCTTCCTTCCTTAATCCAGTCACTCAAAAAAAAGTACATCTCACCCTATTCAGAATTTCCTTTCCTATTCACATTTATCTACTTCCTATAAGCATTTTTGCAATTCAATCTCTTGAATTGTGGAACCTAGTACTTATACCCAAGTTGTGAAGGATCCCAAGTGAAGAGAGGCCATGGCAGCTGAGATTACTACTCTTGAGGCTAATTAGACCTGGTCCTTCACTTCTTTGCCTCCTCATAAGAAACCAATAGGGTGTAAGTGGGTTTACAAAGTTAAGTATAAGGCTAAAGGTACTGTTGAAAGATACAAAGCAAAGTTAGTTGCAAAAGGTTTTACACAAAATGAGGGGTTGGATTATATAGAAACCTTCTCTCCAGTAGCCAAAATGGTTTCAATTAAAGCCTTACTTGCAATGGTTGTTGTGAAAGGGTGGCACTTATCTCAACTTGATGTCAACAATGCATTTTTGCATGGTGACCTTGATGAAGAGGTTTACATGGTCTTGCCCCCCAGGCTTCCACAACAATGGGGAGGTTGTTCATAAGCTTAACAAATCATTGTATGGCCTCAAGCAGGCATCTAGGCAATGGTTTTCCAAGTTTTCTCATGTCTTGATTAAACTAGGCTTTCATCAGTCTAAAACCGATTACTCTTTGTTCACAAAAGGCAGCCCTGGTTCATTTATTGCTTTATTGGTGTATGTGGATGATGTCCTCATTGCCAATGACAATGCTCAAGCAGTGGCAGACCTCAAGGTGTTGCTAGATAAGCTATTTAAGCTTAAAGACTTGGGACACTTGAAATTTTTCTTAGGCTTGTAGGTGGCAAGGTCTAAGAAAGGTATAAGTCTTTGCCAAAGGAAATATGTCCTGGAGTTGTTGGAAGATGCAGGTGTGAAAGACCACAAGGGTGCTCTCAAAAAAGAGATTTAGGTGCTTTAAGGCACCTCTCTTTTTGGGTAAGTGGTGTGGAGTCGCTACTTATTTTTTTATACAAAAAAATAAGAAAAAATAAATACAATTAAATATTCAAAATACGTCAAATGTCATTGATTGAATAAAAAAAAGTACAATTTAGTAGATTAACCTTACAAGGCTTTGGTCCTAGTTACATTCTACCAAAATTGAAGACCAAACACTAATCTACATACCAAAATCCAAAGTTCAGGGGCTAGGTTACAGAATTGGAAGATGTTAGACACCCATTCCGCCCAGACAGAGTCTGGTCTTCTAGACTCTAATGACCATTACATATCCTTTTGTATGGTGTTGAATGATATGTTGTAATACACATAACAAACACTTGACAAAAATTAATTTAAACAAATTTGTCTTATGAATAATGTCCTCTTTTAAAAGAAGAATCAGATCTGTCTTGAACATTAAAAAAATGAGACTTGATTTGTAAAAATCAAGTCTATTTTTGTAAAAGGTAAAAGAAATGAGATTTTGTTAAAAAGAATCAGATTTATTTTGAAAAGTTAAAGAGAGAGAGAGAGAGAGAGAGAGATTTGGTTTACAAAAAATCAGATCTGTTTTTAAAAGTTAAAAAAGTAAGATTTTTAAAAGATGATTCATATTCATGAGACAAACTTATTATGCATGCATCACATATTAAAAAGAAAGACTTTAACCTAACTCTTAATTCCTTCTTTGAAATTTCAAAATTTGCAATTTTATAAAAAATAAAACTTTTTCAGAAAATTTTTTAGATTGTATTTAATGAAAATACAGATCTGTTTTGTAACCAGAAAAAATACAAATCTGTATTAATGAAAATAAAGATCAGTTTTGAGACCAAAAAAAATACAAATCTATATTTAATGAAAATACAAACCAGTTTTATCACTAGAAAAAATACATATCTGTATTTAATGAAAATACAAACCAATTTTGTGACCAGATCTGTATTTAATGAAAATACAGACCAGTTTTGAATTTTTTTTAAAAGGTTTTGATGATCATTAGCAGATTTTGAAATTAAAGAAAAAGAAATTAAAACAAACAATCAACTAAAAACATGTCAAAGAAAATTTCAACTAAGTATATAAGCATGGCAAATATGAATTAAGAACAAGGCACAATGAAAATCAAACATATTAACCCAAACAAAATGCATGCAAACTGTGAAAACTTGATCTTGTGATATCTTTCATCCAACAGTCCGATTTGGGAATCGGACATTCCATCGCGACCGTTAGAATCTCCAGATCATTTTTATGATATGTAATGAATGAATTAATGCATGTAATGCAACCCTAAATTTTGGGTATATGAATGGTCACTCTAGCCATCTTCCAAGATTAAATTATGGGTGCAAAATCGAGTATCTACAGAATGCCCCTCATTGATAGAGTTTGCAAGGGGCTTGAATTGTGACGACCAAGGGGCTTCTCTACCTTGATTTGTATGGGAGGTAAGCAAAAGGCTTCTCTATCTTGGAACTTGAGACGATTAAGAGGCTTCTCTATCTTAATCTTGAACTGTAACGACCAAAGAGCTTCTCTACCTTGATCTGTATGGGAGGTAATCAAAAGGCTTCTCTATCTTGGAACCTGAGGCGATTGCGAGGCTTCTCTACCTCAATCTTGAACTGTAATGACCAAGGGGCTTCTTTACCTTAATCTGTATGGGAGGTAACTAAGAGACTTCTCTATCTTGGAACTTGGGGTTTTGCCTGCAAAAGACCAAAATTTGGGATTAGATTTTAAATGATGGGTGCCCTATTGTTTCGCTATTTTAATGTGTGATTTTCCTCTCTCTTTTTCTTTGACTTGAATTTCCTCTTTAGAAGGAAAACCTTGATTGATTTTTGTAGTCCTTTGAATTTTTTTTTTTTTTTTTTTGAAATTTGATATTTGAAATTTCTTTGAAAAATGATACCCTTTGTTCTTGACCATCCTTGAAAATTTATTTTTCCTTCCTTCAAAATTGAAATTTTCTTGAAATTGAAACCATCTGTCTTTGAAAATCTTCGAACTTTTTTTTTTCATCTTTAAAAACAAAAAAAAATTTGGGTGAGTTGACTGAGTCAACTCAATTAAACCTGAGTTGACTTAGCAACCGGGTGTGTTAAAAAAATTTGGCCCTCTTTTGTGCATGTTTATATCATTTTTTTTACTTCCCCTTCTTCACACTCTCTTCTTCCTCCATTGTTACTATTCACAAGCTTCTTCCACTTGCATTTTCTTCATTCTCACACCATTTCTTCCTTAGAAAATCACTTTCCTAGGCTTCTAAACTTGCTTTCATTCATTTCCCCCAATATCTCTTCAAATCTATGTTCTTGACCACCTTTGCAACAAACCCATTTTCTTGAAACCCATCTCCACACCTCCATCTTTTGCATCTTCAATGGCATCTTCTAAGAGACCATCTTTTCTTACTTTCAATGGGAAGAAATTTCATCCATCCCTTGAATGGAAGGAGGAAGAGGGGTTTCTTTAAGACCCTAAGACCCATGCTCCACACTCCAAAAAGGACTTCAAGGTGAGCTCATTTTTCTTTCTTTGTTGGCAAATTTGCTGATTTTATGTTTGTTGAGAGCTTGATGGTAGGACATTGTCATTTTCTTGTGGTTTGTTCTTGTTGGAATTTTGAACATTGTATGATTTGGTTGGAAATCCTTGTGTGATCATGTTGTGCTCTTTGTTTTGGGGCATTTTTGAATTGTTGAGTTATTTGGTATGAAACTTGGACAATGTTGATGACTCATGAAGTTTGGCAATATATGTAAATTGTGGTATTGTTGAATGAATTTTGACTTGAATTTTATGGGTATTGAAATCATGAAAACTTGACGTGTAGGCTTGATTGAAGAAACTCACTTTTGATGAGTGTGGAAATTTTGTTGGAATGTGTAAATCTTATTTCATGATTATGGAAATTTTTATGGGTATGGGTATGGAAAATTTTTGTGGTGGTATGGATTTTTATGTTGGATATGGGAATTTTTTTTTTTTTTTTTTTTTCACATGGGATTTCTTTGGGTCACGGAATTTTTTTTGGACATGGAGAAAAAAAAATTTTGGTTAGACATGAAATTTTTTGTTGGACATGGAAAAAAAAAATTTGGTTGGACATAGAATTTTTTTGTTAATGTTAGACATGGGATTTTTGGCATAGGATTTTTTGGACATGGACTTTTTTGTTGGATTTTTTTGTTCGTTGGGATCTTGGGGTGAGTATTTTGGGACATGGTGTTTTGTGGACATCTCACTAATTGGCTAAACTATTTTTTGTAGAACCTAAAGAGTGGAGATAGGCTCCAAATGTTGAAAGGCATATGAGAGGTATTGTCCCTAACTCCTCGGACATTAAGAACATCATTAATGAAACCAGCTTCCAGACCTTTTTCCAAGCTCTATTGAATCATGATAACAATGAGTATAAGGACTTCCAACTACTCCTTGCTTTGTCAGAGTGATTCTAGGACACTACTTGCACTTTTCATTTTCCAGGCATTGGTGAGATGATGTTGACACCCTATGACTTCTTAGCCATTACTGGCTTAAAATTGGGTGGTGAAAGAATTAAAGTCAATGATTTCATCACCTCAGCAGAGATCAAAAGTATATAGGGTGTGTTGCCTTCAAAAATTAGGACCAAAAATGTATTCTTGATGTGGTTGTACACCAATTTTGAGAACTGTAAGACTGTAGCAACCGACACTCGCATGTTCATGCTTCTCTTCATTGGAACTCTCTTACATCCGGACTTAGGTAGTATTGTAAGCTTGCACTATTTGTGGAGTTTGAGGGATATAAGCCAGATAAAAAATTATGATTGGGGTGGCATGGCTTTTGCAACCCTTTTGCACTTCATGACTCAACTTTCTCGACGTAGCCTCTTAAGCTTAGGAGGTGCCCCATTTGTTTGGAAGGTGAGGTTTTGAATTCTTGGTTATGTGTATTTTGGAAGACCATTTTGGTTCTTGTGTCGTTAACAATGTGTTGATTTTTTTTTAGGTCTGGATGTATGACTATTTTGGGGTTGGTCCTCAAGTTTTAGAAGATGTTAGTGACATGTATCCAAGGTTTCTTCATTGGCTGCCTAAGTATCGTTTGTCAACACCTCCCAAGCATTCTTTCAAGTTTGGTGTATGGTGATTGATAACCTGATTGTCGATGATGTGAGTTTGTTTTTGTAGGGGTTTTGCGTTTGGTTGAGAATTTTTGTGTTTTTTTTTTTTTTTTTTGGTTTCGCTTCCTTTCATTCTGGGGTCTTTGTGGTTTTCAGATGTCTTTGGATCCTTGGCATAGCGGTGAGGAGTGTGCTAAATGTGAATGGGCTCAAGAGCTGAATGGCCACCAAGTACTGCTCGAGTATGTCCATGGGAGATACTGGTATTTTGGTGACCGATAATTGGCTCAAGTTCAACATGTGTACCCTCTTGAGACGATTCCAATTAATCCTTTTCCATCCCTTCGGTTGGTAGACCTTTTAGCTAATGAAGAAATTGCTCGTGCTCAAGTCGACCATGTTGTTTTGGGGACACCAGGAGATTATCTTGAATTTATCCAGACTCAATTGCATGGATGCATGGCTAGCATTCCTGTAACCTCGGTAACTTTCTTTCCTCCCAAAGTCAATTTGCATCTTATCTTATATTCTTTGTTTCAATTTTTGCGAAAACATCTGCATATTGCACTTTTAGGCTTCATCATTAGAAGAGGAGGAGAACCCCGCTCCAAGCCATGCTAACGGCTCTTCTAGCTCTTTCCGGGAGACATATCCTTATTTTCCTGCATGGCAATATGAAGTAATGAACCCTGATAGGTCATACAACTCTATGAATTTAGACTGGCTAGAGTATGCCCCAAATTTCCCCTAGAATGACCCGGTATATTCCTAAATCCTTTAGTCTTCTGTCCTCATGTTTGTTCATTGAGTTATTTTGAACTTGTGGATCTGTGCTGTAGGTCGGTGTCAATCTTATGGAAGAAAGCATGCAGATGATTGGTGGTTTGCAGCTTATGGCACACACTCAATCTTATCAATATGTGTTCAATGAAATGAACTGGGTAAAAGATGATGCTTCCTTAGTGCTCTTTGCTTGAATCTCCATGATAATGGATCTAACACTTGCCTTGGTTGATTTTTTAGAACAACCGAATGGCAATGGTTGATGTCAACACAAGATCCTTGGAGGACAGAATCAAAAATTTGGAACTTTAGAACCAACAACAAGAATCTTGATTTTATGCAAGTCAAGTGGACACTGACGGTGGCTTCTCTAGGGATGGGTCTAGGAGATCTTCCCGTAGGCAGACCCGATGTCCGAATGATGCTTGACTTGTATCTTAATTTTCCTGCAAGAACAAGAAAATGTGTTCCTTAGAAAAATTATATTAATTTCCACTGTTAGCTCTTTATCTTTGGATTGCTTCTAATCTTGCTTCTGTAGTAAACAATCTAAACTTATCTTACCACTTTTGATGGGATTTGTACTTACTTGAATTAGGCATGGCCAAATGCCTCTAGTTTGAAAAATTTATGCATGATGACCCTTCATTTTTAAAAGAATTTCTCTCCTTTTTTTTAAGGGGTGAGTTATTTTTACTTGTTCCAGAAAGAGGGGATAAGGCATAGCCAAATGCCCCTAGTTTAAGAGATAAATGCATGACTTTGGGAAATCCTGACTTGATTAATTTTTCACTTCCCTCTTTTTTCTTTTTCTTTTTGAAACAAGTGATGCAAGTGATTTTTTTTTTTTTTTTGAAAAACAAATGGACAAGACATGTCTAAATGCCCCAGGAGATTATCTTGAATTTATTCAAACTCAATTGCAAGGATGCATGGTTGGCATTCCTCTAACCTCTGTAACTTTCTTTACTCCCAAAGTCAATTTGCATCTCATCTTGCATCTCTTATATTCTTTGTTTCAACTTTTGCGAAAATATATGCATGTTGCACTTTTAGGCTTCATCATTAGAAGAGGAGGAGATTCCCCCTCCTAGCCATGTTGACAGCTCTTCTAGCTCTTTCATGGAGACATATCCTCATTTTCTCGCATGGCAGTATGAAGTGATGAACCCTGATGGGTCATACAACTTTGTGAATTTAGACTGGCCAGAGTATACCCCAAATGTCCCCTGGAATGACCCGATACATTCCTAAATCCTTTAGTATTCTGTCCTCGTGTTTGCTCATTGAGTTATTTTGAACTTGTGGATTTATGCTTCAGGTCGGTGTCAATCTTGTGGAAGAAAGCATGCGAATGATTGGTGGTTTGCAGCTTATGGCATGCACTTAATCTTCTCAATATGTGCTCAATGAAATGAACTGGGTAAAAGATGATGAATTTGATCTAACACTTGTCTCTGTTGATTTTTAAGAAAAACAGAATGGCAATGGCTGATATCAACACAAGATCCTTGGAGGCGAGAATCAGAAATCTGGAACTTCAGAATCGACAGCAAGAATCTCGGTTTTATACAAGTCAAGAAAGAGACACTAAGGGTGGCTCCTCTAGGGGTGGGTCTAGGAGATCTTCCCGCAGGTAGACCCGAAGTCCGAATGATGCTTGACTTGTATCTTAATTTTCCTACAAGAACAAGAAATGGTGTTCCTTAGAAAAATTATATTAATTTCCATAATTAGCTCTTCATCTTTGGATTGCTTCTGATCATGCTTCTATAGTAAATAATCTAAACTTATCTAACTACTTCTGACGGGATTCGTACTTACTTGAATGAGGTACAGCCAAATGCCCCTAGTTTGAAAACTTTATGCATGATAAGCCTTCGTTTTTTAAAAGAATTCCCCACCCCCCCCCTTTTTTTTTTTTTTTTTGAAAGTGGTGAGTGATTTTTACTTGTTCCAGAAAGAGGGGATAAGGCATAGCCGAATGCCCCTAGTTTAAGACATAAATCATGACTTTGGAAAATCTAGACTTGATTAATTTTTCTATTCCCTCTTTTTTTTAAAAAAACCAAGTGATGTAGGCAATTTTTTTTTTTTTTTTTTTGGGTGGAAAACAAATGGACAAGGCATGTCTAAATGCCCCAAGAGATTATCTTGAATTTATCCAGACTCAATTGCAAGGATGACTGGCATTCCTGTAACCTCGGTAACTTTCTTTCATCCCAAAGTCAATTTGCATCTCGTCTTGCATCTCCTATATTCTTTGTTTCAACTTTTGCAAAAATATCTGCATATTGCACTTTTATCATCATTAGAAGAGAAGGAGAGTCCCCCTCCCAGCCATGTTGACGGCTCTTCTAGCTCTTTCATGGAGACATGTCATCATTTTCCCACATGGCAGTATGAAGTGATGAACCCTAATAGGTCATACAACTCTATGAATTTAGACTGGCTAGAGTATACCCCAAATTTCCCCTGGAATGACCCGGTATATTCCTGAATCCTTTAGTCTTTTGTCCTCATGTTTGCTCATTGAGTTATTTTAAACTTGTGCATTTGTGCTTCTGGTCGATGTCAATCTTGTGGAAGAAACCATGCGGATGATTGGTGGTTTGCAGATTGTGGCACACACTCAATCTTCTCAATATGTGCTCAATGAAATGAATTGGGTAAAAGATGATGCTTCCTTAGTGCTCTTTGCTTGAATCTCCTTCATAATGGATCTAACACTTGTCTTTGTTGATTTTTCAGAACAACCGAATGGCAATGGCTAATGTCAACACAAGATCCTAGGAGGAGAGAATCAATAATCTGGAACTTCAAAATTGACAACAAGAATCTCAGTTTTATGCAAGTCAAGAAGGAGACACTAAGGGTGGCTCCTCTAGGGGTGGGTCTAGGAGATCTTCCTGTAGGCGGACCTGAAGTTCGAATGATGCTTACTTGTATCTTAATTTTCTTGCCAGAACAAGGAAAGGTGTTCCTTAGAAAGATTATATTAATTTCCACTGTTAGCTCTTCATCGTTGGATTGCTTCTGATCTTGCTTCTGTAGTAAGCAATCTAAACTTATCTGACCACTTCTGATGGGATTTGTACTTACTTGAATGAGACACGACCAAATTCCCCTAGTTTGAAAACTATATGCATGATGACCCTTCATTTTTTAAAAGAATTTCTATCCTTTTTTTTTTTTTTTTTTTGAAAAGGGGTGAGTTATTTTTACTTGTTCCAAAAATAGGGGATAAGGCATAGCTGAATGCTCATAGTTTAAGAGATAAATGCATGACTTTGGAAAATCCTGACTTGATTAATTTTTCTCTTCCCTCTTTTTTTTTTTTTGAAACAAGTGATGCAGGTGATTTTTTTTTTTTTTTTTTTTTGGAAAACAAATGGACAAGGCATGTCTAAATGCCACAGGAGATTATCTTGAATTTATCTAGACTCAATAGCAAGGATGCATAGCTAGCATTCCTGTAACCTCAGTAACTTTCTTTCCTCCCAATGTCAATTTGCATCTCATCTTGCATCTCTTGTATTCTTTGTTTCAAATTTTGCGAAAATATCTGCATGTTACACTTTTTGGCTTCATCATTAGAAGAGGAGGAGAGCCCCTCTCCTAGCCATTCTGACGGCTCTTCTAGTTCTTTCATGGAGACATATCCTCACTTTCCCGCATGGCAGTATGAAGTGATGAACCCTGATGGGTCATACAACTCTGTGAATTTAGACTGGCCAGAGTATACCCCAAATGTCCCTTAGAATGACTCGGTATATTCTTAAATCCTTTAGCCTTCTGTCCTCATGTTTGCTCATTGACTTATTTTGAACTTATGGATTTATGCTTCAAGTCGGTGTCAATCTTGTGGAAGAAAACATGCGAATGATTGGTGGTTTGCAGCCTGTGGCACGCACTCAATCTTCTCAATATGTGCTCAATGAAATGAACTAGGTAAAAGATGATGGACTGGATCTAACACTTGTCTCTGTTGATTTTTTAAAACAACGAAATGGCCATAGCTGATGCCAACACAAGATCCTTGGAGTAGAGAATCAGAAATTTGGAACTTCAAAATTGACAACAAGAATCTCGGTTTTATGCAAGTCAAGAAGGAGACACTGAGGGTGGCTCCTCTAGGGGTGGGTCTAGGAGATCTTCTTGCAAGCAGACCCGAAGTCCAAATGATGCTTCACTTGTATCTTAATTTTCTTGCGAAAACAAGAAAAGGTGTTCCTTAGAAAAATTATATTAATTTCTACTGTTAGCTCTTCATCTTTGGATTGCCTTTGATCTTGCTTCTATAGTAAACAATCTAAACTTATCTGACCATCTGTGATAGGATTTATACTTACTTGAATGAGGCATGGCCAAATGCCCCTAGTTTGAAAACTTTATGCATGACCCTTCATTTTTTAAAGGAATTTCTCTCCTTTTTTTTCTTTGAAAAGGGGTGAGTGATTTTTACTTGTTCCATAAAGAGAGCATAAGGCATAGCCGACTGCCCCTAGTTTAAGAGATAAATGCATGTCTTTTGAAAATCCTGACTTGATTAATTTTTCTTTTCCCTCTTTTTTTTTTTTTAAACAAGTGATGCAGGTGATTTATTTTTGGGAAAACAAATGGACAATGCATGTCTAAATGCCCCAGGACATTATCTTGAATTTATCCATACTCAATTGCAGGGATGCATGGCTGGCATTCCTATAACCTCGGTAACTTTCTTTGCTCCCAAAGTCAATTTGCATCTCATCTTGCATTTCTTATATTCTTTGTTTCAACTTTTGCGAAAATATCTGCATGTTGCACTTTTAGGCTTCATCATTAGTAGAGGAGGAGAGTCCCCCTCCTAGCCATGTTGACGGCTTTTCTAGCTCTTTCATGGAGACATATCCTTATTTTCCCGCATGGCAGTATGAAGTGATGAACCTTGATGGGTCATACAACTCTGTGAATTTAGACTAGCCAGAGTATACCCCAAATGTCCCATGGAATGACCCGGTATATTCCTAAATCCTTTAGTCTTCTGTCCTCATGTTTGCTTATTGAGTTATTTTAAACTTGTGGATTTGTGCTTCAGGTTGGTGTCAATCTTGTGGAAGAAAGCATGCGGATGATTGGTGGTTCGCAACTTGTAGCACGCACTCAATCTTCTCAATATATGCTCAATGAAATGAACTAGGTAAAATATGATGCTTCCTTAGTGCTCTTTGCTTGAATCTCCATGATAATGGATCTAACACTTGTCTCTGTTGATTTTTCAGGACAACTGAATAGCAATGGCTAATGTCAACACAAGATCCTTGGAGGAGAGAATCAGAAATCTGGAACTTCAGAACCGACAACAAGAATCTCAATTTTATGCAAGTCAAGAAGGAGACACTGAGGGTGGCTCCTCTAGGGGTGGGTCTAGGAGATCTTCCCGCAGGCAGACCTGAAGTCCAAATGATGCTTGACTTGTATTTTAATTTTCCAGCAAGAACAAGAAAAGGTGTTCCTTAGACAAATTATATTAATTTCTACTGTTAGCTCTTCATCTTTGGATTGCTTCTGATCTTGCTTCTATAGTAAACAATCCAAACTTATCTGACCACTTCTGATGGGCTTTGTACTTACTTGAATGAGGCACAGCCGAATGCCCCTAGTATGAAAACTTTATGCGTGATGACCCTTCATTTTTTAAAAGAATTTCTCTCCTTTTTTTTTTTTGGAAAGGGGTGAGTGATTTTTACTTGTTCCAGAAAGAGGGGATAAGGCATAGCCGAATGCCCTTAGTTTAAGAGATAAATGCATGATTTTGGAAAATCCTGACTTGATTAATTTTTCTCTTCCCTCATTTTTTTTTTTTTTTTTTGGAAAAAAAAATGGACAAGGCATGTCTAACTGCCCCAATTTAACAAACCCTGCAAAATTTTGAAAACTTTTGTGCTTAATCAATTTTTTTACTGAAAAACTGAGTCAAAATGGACCCATGAAGTGCCAAAAAACATAAAACAGGGTAATTGGGCCATGGTTGAGCTGGGTGCCAATTAGCACTCTTGGAGCTCCGATCGGCATTCTTAGAGTGCCAACTTGCACGCCCAATTTTGCCCTAATTCCTCGTGCTTTTCCCACGCAGTTTCTGTGTTTTTGAGTTTTTTGAAAAATATTTTCTCCGTTTGGGGCCACAGAACACTTTCTTAGTTAGCTACAAGCTCTTGAAACCTATTTTAACCTAGTTAGGGACTGAGGTAGCTTATTTTAGCTTCTAACCTGCAAATGAATCTCTGAATCAAAATTATCAAGAAACAACTATCACATGCAAGAGTTATACGTGGCTAACAATGAAAATTTTCCTCGTTCAACCATTCATGATATCAATAGATGGGTTCGTAGCTTTGATTTTAGGACCAAGACCAATTTTGCAGCCTACAAGCCAGAAAGAATCAAGGCCTTAAGGAATGTCAAGATCAAGTGGAATTTCCTCCGTGCTACCGTGAAGTTCTGGGATACTAAAGACCATGTATTCTAATTTAAAACTATTGAACTTTGTCCCACAATGAAAGAATTTTCAGCTATTCTGGATTATGATCCTGACAAGAAATCTATAGCAATTCCTTGTGATCCCGGACATAGGGAGATTTTATCTAGTGCTCTAGGACTTTCTACTTTAATTACCAGTAGCATGATTGAAGGCCACATGGTGAATCTTCATGCAATTGTTCCAAGACTGATTAACAAACATACTCATGGAGTGACTGACAACATGCAGAAGAATTTTGGTTTAACTCTTTGGTTCATGGGAGAATTTTTGCTTTGCTCTAGATGGCTTCGTTTTGTGGATGCTCGAGCTATTGGCATTGTGAGACAAATTAAGGATGGTGATAATCATATTTCTCTAATCTTGGCAAAAACTCTTTTAGTATTGGATTCCGTATTTCTTGGTGGAGAGTCACAACACTTTCTTGTGAGTCCCTTGACTTTGCAGATATGGTTGATGGAAAGACTGGAAATAATTGCCATGCCTACTATTGTTAATTATGGTCCTGGCAATTCCCTCAGTAGGACTGTCCTAAAAACCGAATGTCAAACTGAAGGCGACTAGGTGAAATTTCTTAACAAGAAATCCAACGTCTCAATTTGATGGAATTGTTATTGTTAGAAGTGTTCACCTCCTTTGTTGCGGTCCCCTAGATTAGATCACATCTTCATAGTCGGGTTAAAGAGGGCAACTTTCTATAAGGCCGATAGACTTTTGAGACAATTCCAATATGAGACCTGGTGGAAAAGGAAGAAAACCATTTACTCCTGTGGACACAAATCCTACTTCTACAAGGAACATGTTGTTGGGCTTGGAGATGGCTGACCGAGTGAATCAATCTTTTGTTAAGGTTCACTTTAACAGGATGACCACAAAATATTCTAACTAGTTGGTGAACAAAATTGAGGATAAGGAGGCTGACATGGTTGCCATGAGAAAACAATTTCTCAGTGACAACCAAGAAAAACATGAGACTGACAACTATGAGTTTAGAAGGAGGGACAAAGATGACAAAGTACCCAGCACAGATGGAACCAACGAACAACCAAAGGAGAAAAGACTGAAGAAAAAATGATCTTCTTATTTTTGGCTTTAGACATGTTTATTTTAAAAGTTGATGTGAAACTCTTAGGTTTAGAAATTATTTAGGACTTTTAGGTTAAGGTTTCTGTTTAGGGTCTACGTTTTTATGGTTTGGCTTAAGGTTTGGGTTTTGATTTCTGTGTAATGGCATGTTTTAATGGAATGGTTAGATTTTGAAAATAATTTTTTTTTTTTTTTTGCTAAATTGGTAAATGGTGGGTTTGGGGAAGTTGTGACAGGACCAATATATGGTTACCTACATACCTTATTGGCAGAAGGATCAAGTCATTACGTAGTTCATTTTATTTGCCTTAACTTTTGTCTAGGCCGCCCTTTCAGGTTTTCAACCTAACAAGCCCTCTCACTCTCTTTTTTTTACTCTCATTTTGTGTATATCGGCCTTTCAGGTTTTCAACCAACCCTTTTTTTCTTTTTCTTTTTTGTTTTTGCGATGCCCTAATTTTTGCCTAAACCGCCCTTTTGGGTTTTCAGCCTTGCGAGCTCTCTCTCTTTTTTTTTCTTATCTTTTTTACTTTTTTTTTTTCTTTTTTTGCTAAACCTAGGAAAGGAAATAACATAATTTACAACCACTTCAGATGTGCTGTTTTCTGGCTACCACCTCAAACGTGGTATTTCTTCAATTGATCAATATTGGTTGGCTTAGTAAAAGGGTTTGTATCTAAATCCATCAACCTTACTGCTCCCCCAGAGTATATTTGCTTGATAATATATAGACCTACCCAATTTTGCTTAAATTTCCCGTTTGTTTCTTGAATTGGGGCTCGGATCTCTTTTAGCACTAAATCCCCTAACATCAAATCTCTAGTTCTCACTTTTCTATCAAAAGCTTTCCTAAATCTCATTTGATAACCTTGAGTTTGATACAAGGCCTTAAGTCTCTTCTCATCCATCATGCATAATTTGTCATATCTACTTTGCAACCAATCTACCTCAGGGATTTCACTCTCCAGTACTATTCTCAATGAACGGTCACCCATTTCAATGGGAAGAACTAATTCCATCCCATACAACAAAGAATAAGGAGTGGCTCCTGTGGAAGACTAAATTGATGTCCTATACCCCCAAAGTGCATAGGGTAATTGTAAATGCCAGTCCTTGTAGTTTTTCGTGCTCTTCTTCAAAATTCATCCAATATTTTTTTTTGCAACCTCAACTGCTCCATTAGTCTAAGAACAGTAGAGGAAGAATTTATGGTGTTGAATATTGAACTGTTGAAGTAGCTTCTCAATTTCTCCCTTGAAAAGCAACCTATTATCTAAGATAATTTTATGTGGTACCCCATATCTACAAATGATATTAGTCTGAATAAACTAAGCAACTTTCTTCGAGTTCAAAACCTTGAATGAGGCAACTTCCATCCATTTAGTGAAATAATCAATAGCAACCAGTATAAATTCAAGGCCATTGGATGATACTAGGTGAATCTTCCCAATAATATCTATTCCCCTTGTAAAGAATGTCCGGGGTGAAGTCATGGTGTGTAACAACGTGGCATGTGCTTTAGATCTCCATGGACTTAGCATTGATGGCAGTTCCGAACATGAGCTGCGCAGTCTACTTCCATAGTAGTCTAGTAATAACCTTGTCTCATTATATTTTGTGACAGCATGTGCACATTCATGTGTGGCCCATAACTTGACTCATGAACCTCTTCAATTATTTGATGTGCTTCCTTGGCGGTCACACAAAGGAGATGAATTCTATCATATAATCTTCTGTAAACCCTCTCCCCATAAATAATATAATTAGTGGACAACCTTCTGATGGTTAATTGGTCATTCTTGTCTGTAGACTTTGGGTATGTCCCATCCTTAAGGTACTGTATAATGTCTGAATACCATTCACCTTCTCCATTCATTGCCTCATCTTCTTCTATTGACATGCAATAAGCTGGCCCTTCTTTTTGTTCCACCACTATTGGTCGAGCTTCATCTTCCTTAGGTCCATCCATCATGGATGCCATTGTTGTTAAAGCATCTGCAATCTGATTCTGCATTCTTGGCACATACTGGTACTAGATCTAATTGAATTTCGAGGCCCACTTCTGGACACATTCATGATAAGGCATTAGTTTTTCCTCATTGATTTTCCATCTATTCTAAATTTAAGAAATTATCAAGGCTGAATCACCATACACTTCCAACTCTTTTACTCCAAGACCAAAGGCCGCTTATAACTCCATAATGCAAGCCTCATATTCAGTGGCATTATTAGTGGCAGGAAAGTTGAGCCTACCAAAGAATGGGATGTGTGTCCCTTTTGGAGAAATTAGGAGAAACAATGCCACTTCCATTTTGATTAGTTGCCCCATCAAAATACATCTTCCATTATTCTATCTCTATCCCTATGATATCCTTATCTGAAAAGTTTCCTTGGATTTCTTCAGCTTCTTTGGTGAATAGTAAGCCAAGTGATCAGCAATTTCTCTCCCCTTCACAGACTTCTGAGTCACATATTTAATATCAAATTCTGACAGAAGCAGAACCCATTTAACTATTTTCCCCATCTTGCACAAGCTTTTCCATTAAGCATTTCAAAGGGTCAATTCTTGCAATCAATAAGACCTTGAAATCAAGCATATAATGTCTAAGCTTATGGGTTGCCCATACAAGTGCTACACATGTCTTCTCAAGTGGTGAGTACTTCTCTTCATAAGCCAACATCTTCTTACTAATGTAATAAATCACATTCTCCTTCCTAGACTCCTCTAGGTATTGACCAAGCAAAGCCCCCATTTCTATACTCGTAGTTATGAGATACAACAATAACGGCTTTTCAAGTACGGGTGGAACCAATATTAGTGGCTTCATCAGATAATTCTTAATCTTCTCAAAAGCTTCTTAACATTGTTCATTCCATACTGTGGGAACTTCTTTCTTGAGTAGTCAGAAAAGTGGCTCACATGTCATGGTGAGCTAGGCTATGAATCTGCTGATGTATTGTATCCTCACTAAAAACCCTTGGATCTCCTTCTCAATCCTAGAAGGCTTCATCTCTACAATTGCCTTAATTTTTTCAGGACCAACTTCAATCCCCCTCTAACTTATCATAAACCCCAACAGCTTTTCGGATGTTATGCCAAAAGTGCACTTCTTTGAATTTAGCCGCAACTTATAGAATTGGATTCTTTCAAAGAACTTCTGTAAAGCTAGTATGTGCCCTTCACGGCACTTCACTATCATGTCATCCACATAGACTTCTACTTCTTTGTGTACCAAATCATGCAACAGAGTAGTGGTTGCATGTTGGTAAGTGGCACCAACATTCTTAAGGCCAAATGGCATGACCTTGTAGCAATACGTCCCCTATTAAGTAATGAAAGAGGTTTTCTCTATATCTTTCCGGGCCATCTTCACCTGATTGTATCCTGGAAAACCATCCATAAATGAAAACAAGGTGTGTCCTGCTGTGTTATCAACTAGGATGTCAACGTAAGGCAAGGGAAATCATCTTTTGAGCTAGCCTTATTAAGATCTCGAAAATCTACACACATTCTCACTTGCCCATCCTTCTTCGGCATTGGAACCACATTAGCTAACCCTTCTGGGTATTTGACCACTCTCAGATATCCTACATTGTACTGTTTCTCAACTTCTTCTTTAATCTTGAGAGTCCACTCTAGCTTCATTCTTCTCGACTTCTGCTTGACCGGCTTCATGGTTGGATCTATTAAAATGCAATGCTGCACTATATTTGTATCAATCCTAGGCATGTCTTCATATGACCATGCAAATACCTCTTTGAATTCAGTCAGTAGGGAAACAAATGCATCTTTCTCATAGGAGGTTAAAGTGTTGCCCAATTGTATCATCTTAGGTTCATCATCAGTTCCCAGGTTAACAGGTTGGGTTTCTTCTTTTATAGGTTCTACATGCTTTTGTTTTAATTCCTTATTATTAAGAGTTTCTTTACCAATTTCTGAAAAAAAATACATTCAAAGCCAACAAATAAGCAGAATCAAAACTCATATTATAAGGGAGAGAGTTCTCAACAGACTCAACAGAAACAGACTCTATAGGAATACAATCACAAACAAACTCAACAGGAACAATAATACTAGCAGAAAAAAACTCAATAGGGATAGAAACAATATTTTTGGTAGAAGTGATTGGCTCAACAGTCTTGATCTTCTACATAGAGTCTTTCATGGGGTGGGAAGCTACCTCCCATGCCCAATTCTTTAACTCGGTTGTGGTTTCAACGATGGCGAATGGCTCCCAGTGAGTTTCTTCTTCCCTCAGCATCAGTACCATTGGGTTTTCATCCATATAATCTGTGCCTTCACCATTAATCTCTATATATGTGGGCTTGTCAGTCACATAAGCATCCAGACGCTCTATACTGTCCATCCACTCAACTAACATATCTTGCTCTCCTTTGTTGCTTGGAAAGATGTATTGAGGGAGGTATTCTGACTCATTCTTGCCCATCCTTTCATCTTCATCTTCAAGATTCTCTGGTGTTAAGTTTTTGAAACTGTGGATCATCAGCTTTCTGTCTAGGGTGGCCAATCTAGCATCTATGTCATCTTTTTCCTTAATGTATTGGGTCAGTGAGCCAAGTTCTGAATTATGGAATGACCCTAACTCAGGAATTCTCTACCATGCTTGTCATATTGAGGGCCTGGCCTTGAACTAACATTAGTAATGCAGCTCCAATCCGAGGGCCACCCATAAGGGTAATCATCATAATCTATATCATCAGCCTCTTCATCTTCAACTTCCACCTCATCTCCTAAAACTCCAAGCACATTTTCTAGCTCATTTTCTTCACTTTCAACACCATTCTCCATACCTACATGTTTAGCTCCAGCATCATCCTTTATATCTCCATCATAGTAGTCCAACGTCATCATCAAAGTGGTCTTCATAGAAAGGTCTTACATCTTCCTCCTTTCTATCACTAAGGGGTTCACCCCAATCATTGCCACTATATTGGCTATCATAGTCTTCACTACTGCTGCTTTCACTATCACTATTGCTATCATCCTCACTATTTCCATTGTCACTACTACTGCTATCACTACTACTATCACTCTTGCTGTTGCTACTTTCATCATCATCACTAAGGGCTTCTCCCCCTTCCTCTTCTTCATCACTTGTTCTTGCTTCATATGGGCTCTTTAATGCATGTTGGCAAGCCTCCTAGTACTTTTCTTCTTCTATATTGCATATGGCATCTCCCAAAAGCGTAGTCATTGCATCAAGGTCCATGTAAATAGCCCAATCAGTGGGGACCCAATTTGTGTCCTCTTTCTTCAGTTCTAGAACCTTGTTATTGCAATCAAAGAATAGCTCAAACCCAGGCATCATTGTTCTCAACTCAGGATCATACCTTAGTTTAGGGAAACCCCAATAGAGTTGACCATCTCTAGCTTTGACAAACTTTCCGTTCAACGTGGGAGTATAGGGCTTTAGGTTCTTCAGAGGACAAACGAGTCCATTGGCTTTAGCCTTTGCATAGGCCATTCTTCTCACCTCCATTTCTAGCAAGTCATCATCAGTAGGCTTATAACCTAACCCAAAAGGTGGGGTGGCTGTAGGAATTATCGGGACTTAAGCAGTTGCATTCTTCACAGTCCTCTCTAAGTTTATCCCTAGAAGATAATTCATTCTCCTCATCATTGCCACCACATTGTTGTTGCCGTAAGGAGCAAAGTCCATGGGGATCTTCTCTACCTATTCTTCTCTTCTTCCAAAACTAGTCTTTTCAATTTCAAAGCCATCGAAGGTCAGTGGCTCATTCTCAGAATCAATACCAAAAATGGGCTTTGGTACGGTCAAAGTATCGCCATATATGGTAACTATGGCCCCTTTATGCGGAAACTGAACCTTTCTATATAGGGATGAAGGTACAGCATCTGTATCATGGATCCATGGACGTCTAAGGAGCATATTGAAGCACAAGGCTATGTTCAGGACTTGAAATTCCACCTTCTTGATCATTGGCCCTATAGTGAGGTCCAGTGTCACGATTCCCAAGACCTCCCTTCTACTATTGTCATATGCCCTCACAAGCTGATCAGTTGGCACAAAATCCTCAACACTCAGGCCCAAGCAACTTGCAGTCTTTAAAGGACACACATTTAAAGCACTTCCATCATCAATTAGAACCATTGGAATTGTCTTGCATTTGGCATCTACAATAATGTGCAATGGGTCATTAAGGTGCTTCCCCTTCTTTGTAAAATCTTTGTTAGAGTTGGAAATAGTGAGTTCTCTACTTGTAGACCCAATTATAACATTCAGATCTTGAGAAGTAGTGGTTGTAGGGACTTGGATTTGATTGAGAAAGCCTGCCAAATTTTGGCGGTGCTTATATGAGGCCATGAGTAAACCCCATAAAGATATATTAGCTTGTGTCTTCTGCAACTGCTTGAGGACCTCATCCCCTTTAGTGGGTGTTTGTTGGGTAGATTTGTTCAAGACTTCTATTGGGTTGTCTGTCTCTAGGTGTGGGGGTTTGAACTGTCTCCCCCTTTGTGATGTGGGCAATTTTTAATGGGTCATTTAGATCAATATCTTGGGGTTTGAAGTGTCTCCCCCCGTATGTGGGTGTTGGGCTATTTGACTAGGATTCAAAGTGCTTCCCTTAAATGTGGGTGTTAGGTTGTTTGATTGGGGTTCAAAGTGTCTCTCCCCATATGTAGGTGCTTCGTAACTCGATTAAGGTTTGAAGTGTCTCACCCCATTTGTGGATGTTGGGTAGTTTGATTGGGATTTGACGTGTCTCCCCCTATTTATGGATGTTGGGTAATTTGGGGTTTCTGTAACATCTTCACTCCATATATCATACTCTACAATGGATATCGTACCCATCAACTCTTCCCATGTCATCATAAAGCGCTCGGGTAGGTCATAAATCAAATCAAACAGGTCCTTTTCTCCTTCCTCTTCAGTCATCAAGTAATTAATCCTCAGTCCTCTCCCAAAATTTTGGTTGGGCAAGGGATTGTTAGTAATGCTAGGCCTTGTAGGCAGTGCAATCACCTTAGTGTCTAATAGACCTTGAATTACATAACAAAGGCCAAAACACTTGTCATTGTCGTGACCAGGGCTTTGATGGTAGGCACATCTCTTACTCACATCAAATCTTGCATGCAATGGGTTTGGGATTGGTCTTGGGTCTAAGGGTTTTAGCAAACCCTTTGCTCTTAGTTTTTCAAACACTTGACTCACGAGCATATATAACTCATGAAATTCCCTCCTAGGCCTTGGAGGTGGCCCTTGTGATATTGGCATGGGGTCAATAGGGGCAATAAGTTGGTAAGGATCATTTTTATTAGAAACCTTGGTGGGTCCTCATTCTTTATAGTGACATTATTTATTGCGTCCTCAATTTAGGTTCCAGCAACAATCAAAGTTTTAAAATTAAGAAAATATTGAGCAAACAAATACTTATGGTATACAGGCAATAAGTTTTTTATAACCATGGTTAATTGTTTTTCTTCACTTGTCCTATTCATCATCTAAGCAGCTTTGGACCTCCACTTGGTAATGAAGGTAGAGAAAGATTATTTCGGCTCATGCTTAGTGGTTTACAAATCCCTCCTCGTCACATCCACTTCTATGTTGTACATGTATTGATTGTGAAACTCACGGCAAATGTCCTCCCACCTCCTTGCTCTAGCATCATCTAAGTTGAGGAACCACCTAAGAGCAGCTCCAGTCAAGGTATTTTGAAATATTTGAGCAAGTAGTTCTTCAAATACTCCTAGGGGCTGCATGGCCCTCATGTACATCTTCAAATGGAACTTTGGGCAACCAGTCTCGTCGAACTTGTCCAAGGTTGGCATCTTGAACTTAGGAGGCAATCTCACATTTGGGAAAAGTAAGAGTGATTGGTAGTCCACAAGGTCTTCCATCTTGCGAGCTCTTTTGATCATCTCTTCCACCTTGGTTATCGTCTCGTTGATCTTCTTCTCACCCTCCATGGTTGGGGAATTATGATCAATCTTGTTCTCCTCTTGGCCACCCTTCAGGTTTTGAAATTGTTGCACAATAAGGTTCATGTCTTCCCTCAACTGAATTTGACTAGCTACCATGGTGTTTAGTAGCTCTTGAGTGTTCATGGGTTCTTCAGTGTTCGGATGTTCTCCCCCTTCCGCCATGGTGATGGAGTCTTCGGACTTCTTGTGGCTTGGACTATCTTGTAGGTCAAACACGGGATTGTGATGTTGCAGCAGTGGAGTGTCTTTTATGCTCACAGGCTTCAGTACCGTGATGGGCTTGGAACTAGAACTACTAGCTTGAATGTCGGTCTTGGGTTCTCTTTGGAGTCTTCCCTTTAATCTTGACCAAATTCTCCCCTAAGAAAAGGCTTATTAGGTCAAACAAAGCTAGGTCCCCATCTATATCAATCTACAAACCAAACAAACACACAACATGCAATGCAATTTTTAACATGGACTGGCCTAAAGGTAGGTTCTAAGTCATTACATTGTAGGGTGGGTTTGTTGTTTCACTATTTCCCATAGCTAGGACATTACACCACCCAACTTGTAATGCAATGAACATTACGTTGGTCCAAACGGCATGGTCTATCATTTATAGTCAACAAGAAATGATCCAGTGACTTTGGGATATGAGTTGGTGAGTTCACCACTGGGTACTTGAATCTAATGAAAACCAATGATCCATGGTCACTACACCATATGTTGAGATGGGTGCATACATGTTTGTTGTTTTGATGGCACACACTATGACAGTTAGGGAAAGCTTTTAACAATCAGCGTGGCAACACAAACAACACAAAAAATATCATACAAACATTTCAAGACATAGCCAACCAAACAAACAACAACATCATTAAAAAAAGGGTATATAGTTGGTCACTTAAAGTCTAACACAAAACTTAGCCCTCGACATCCCCAGCGGAGTTGCCACTGTGAGAGACCGCAAGAGTGCTCTCAAAAAAGAGATTTAGGTGATTTAAGGCACCTCTCTTTTTGAGTAAGTGGTGTGGAGTCACCACTTATTTTTTATACAAAAAAAATATGAAAAAATAAAATACAATTACATATTCAAAATACATCAAATGTCATTGATTGAATTAAAAAAAAAAAAAAGTATAATTTGGTAGATTAACCTTAAAAGTCTTTGGTCCTAGTTACAATCTATGCAAAAAAAATAGAAAATTTTGGTCCCAGTTACATTCTACCAAAATTAAAGACAAAACACTAATCTACTAACCAAAATCCTAAGTTCGATGGCTAAGTTACAGAATGTGAAGGTATTAGGCACGCATTCCACCCAAACAGAGTCTGGTCTTCTAGACTCTAATGACCATTATATACTCTTTTGTATGATGTTGAATGATATATTATAATACACATGACAAAAATTAATTTTTTTTTTTTAAATTGCCTTATGAATAATGTCCTCTTTTAAAAGAAAAATCAAATCTGTTTTTGTAGAAGGTAAAAAAAAAATGAAATTTTGTTAAAAAGAATCAAATCTGTTTTGAAAAGTTAAAAAAAATTAAAAAAAATCAGATTTGTTTTTTAAAAGTTTAAAAAAAAAATGAGATTTGGTTTGGAAAAAATGTTTTTAAAAGTTAAAAAAGTAAGATTTTTAAAAGATGATTCATATTCATGAGACAAACTTATTATGCATGCATCACATTAAAAAGAGAGACTTTAAACTAACTCTTAATTCTTTATTTGAAATTTCAAAATCTGCAATTTTATAAAAAAGAAGAATTTTTCAGAAAAAATTTTCAGATCTGTATTTAATGAAAATATAGATTTGTTTCGTAACCAAAAAAATACAAATCTATATTTAATGAAAATACAGGTCAATTTTGAGACAAAAAAAATACAAATCTGTATTTAATGAAAATATATACCAATTTTGTGACCAGAAAAAATACAGATTTGCATTTATTGAAAATACATAGCAGTTTTGTGACCAAAAAAAATACAGTTCTGTATTTAATGAAAATACATACCATTTTTAAGACCAAAAATACAGATATGTATTTAATGAAAATACATACCAATTTTGAATTTAAAAGAAAAACGGTTTTGATGATCATAAGTAGATTTTGAAATCAAAGAAAAAAAAATTAAAACAAACAATCAACTAAGAACATGTCAAAGAAAATTTCAACTAAGTATATAAGCATGGCAAATATGAATTAAAAACAAGACACAATAAAAATCAAACATATTAACCGCATTCATGCAACGAACAATCACAAGATATTAACTAATGGAAAAGAAAAAAACAAATAGAAGAATATAACTAAATACCTCTTGTATGAGCGTGCTCTTCAATAGAAGAATATTTTAGAAATCAAAAAAGTTTTCACTTCTTTGAGGTCCAAAATACTTTACTTACAAAAACGAAGTTCTTAAAGCAAAGCCTCTAGAACGTCTTTAACATAAGGGAAGCAGAGAAGTCAAAAAAGAAGATAGTCTTTATCTCAATCAGGTGGCTCCTGGGCCAGGCCGAGCATTTGGGTCAATCGGCACTTGGGAAGTGCTGATCGGCACTTGCCATGTGCCGATCGGCACTCCAAGAGTGTCGACAAGCCCTCTTGAGTGCCAGGGCCGCATTTGAGTTTTTGTCCGATTTGGACTCCTTTTTTGAGGATTTTTTAGCCCAAAATTGCACCTAGACCCGTTTTTTATTCATATTCTAAAAATTAATCCATTTTTCTTGATATTCAAGTCTTTAAAGTGATAATTATCTTATAGATAAATATTCCAAAAAGACTTGATTGTCCATAACTTCTTTATTATCTGATTATCCACTTTATTCCCATACAAGCAAGCCTATTTTTGACACTAACTAACAACCAATCACAAAATTATTTAATTAATTTTAATTGTTTAACCAATTAGAATTAATTTAAATTAATCACGCATAGTTGGTTCCACCCAAACAAAATGTATGTAGACCATGAAAACTTGATCTTGTGATATCCGACAGTCCGCTTTAGGAATCAGACATATCATTGTGACCATTAGAATCTCAAGATCATTTTTATGATATACAATGAATGAATTAATGCATGTAATGCAACCCTAAATTTTGGGTATATGAATGGTCACTCTAGCCATCTTCCAAGATTAAATTATGGGTGCAAAATCAAGTGTCTACAGTAGGATTATTGGGTTGTAAACCAACAAAGGTTCCTATGGAGCCAAATCTGAAGTTAAGCTAGTTTGAAGGGCAATAATTGAAGGATCCTAGCATGTATAGGAGATTGATGGGGAGGTTGATCTACCTAACTATCACAAGGCCTGACATTACCTTTGCGGTTCATAAACTTAGTCAATTCATGGCTAAACCAAGGCTGCCACATCTTCAAGCAACTAATAAGATCTTGCAACACATCAATGGTAGTCCTTGGCAAGGCTTATTATTTTCTAGCAAGTCTGAATTGCATGTCAAGGCCTTTGCAGATGCAGGTAGGGCTGCCTATCCAAATACAAGGAGATCCACCTGGTTATTGTGTCTTTATAGGTGAATCTTTGGTCTCTTGGAAGTCTAAGAAGCAGCAAACAGTCTCACGTTCATCAGCCAAATCAGAATATAGGGCAATGGCTGTTGCAGTGTGTGAGGTTGTACGGTTGATCAATTTTCTTAAGGACATTCAGGTTTGTTAGTCAAAGGTAGCTTTGTTTTTCAGTGATAGCCAAGCTGCATTACATATTGCAGCTAATCCTGTATTTCATGAAAGAACAAAACATATTGAGATAGATTGTCATGTTGTCAGAGATAACATTTTAAAAAAGTTGTTTAGACTATTGCACATTAGAACCAAATCACAAGTTGGGGATCTCTTAACCAAGGCACTGAATTCACAACAGTTCTCTCACCTTTTGTCCAAGATGAACATGCTCAATATTCATGCCCCTGTTCCTCTTGAGGGAGAGTATCAGAAGGGCAAGTCTAATGTTGCAAGCTAAGATGAACAAGTACTGAAATGTAGAGAGACAAACCTTCAAGCAGAGAGGTAGAGGTCCAAAACAAAGGAGTGGAAGGATTGCATCAGTTATAGCAATACAACAGTCCTTCAGTGTAGAACAGCTTGTGTGACTTGTAGTTTAGGATTATTTCATTTCTGTAGTTTAGTAGTTATTTATACATGTACATGTGTAATGATTTGGTTGGTTATACAGCTTAAATCCATATAATGTGGAGTTAGTTAGGAGTTAGTTTTTTCTTCAGCTCTTGTATCAACACTAGTATAAAATAGCTCTTGTATAATCATTTTCTAATTAATGCAATTAGAGTTTTCTTTCACAAATTCTCACACACCTAATGGCTAGATATGCCAAGCAGATTTCTGATTGTATTATTTGGGTGAAGGATACTCCTCCTATAATTGCTTCACAAATCCTTAATGATGTAACTATTTTGGGTCTTAACAACCCCGTTTAATGAGAGCTTATCAGCTTTCCTATAAAAAATAAAAAATAAAAAAATAAAAAAAAAAAAGTCATTGGCACAAGTCTTGTAACAAAATTTTTGCTGGCTGAGGAAAGGGGATGTCTTGTAAATTTGTTTAACGAAAAGGGTGACTTGTAATTTTTGAAATAATTCAAACTAGAAAATGGAAATGGGATGAGTTTTTTTTTTTTTTTTTTTTTTTTTGGTAAAATATTCTTTATTGTTGTTATGGTCAGTGTCATGGCACTAGTTATGTGTTCACTGGCCTGGGTAGATAACCATTACCTGTGTATATTGAAACACGCATCCATTGCCTGTGTATTATGCAATTCGAAATACAACCTTGCTTTCTTGAAAGGTAATAAGTGATAAATCATCATAAATTATGTCCACAAGTTAAAAAAAAAAAAAAAAAATCTACTCTTTAAACAAAAAACTATCTAAAATAAAATGAATTCAATTTTGTCTCTTCTTCTTTCATTTTCTTTGGCTCTCCTTACTTCCAGTGAGAATCACATCAACTCCAAGAACTCCAAGATCTCCGTCTTCATATTAATTCATGGTACCTCACCAACCTCAGCAATCTTTGTAAGTGGACAGCCATAGTATGCCACACGACAGGAACAGTATAAATAATAAACCACTCCAATGTAAACCTCACAGGAACACTTACCCAACTCGACTTCACTTTATTGTACAGTGTATGTTTGGATTGCTTTGAAAACAAGGGACTTGTGCGTCTGCGTTTTTTTGTATGGGTCCCGTGCACTGTTCGCAGGTCCCACAAGTACGAATTTCAGCAAATTTTTCTTTAAAATTGGGCCCCACGGCGCTATTCACACATTTAAAAATTATTTTGCTACAATGTTTTCAGTTTTTAGCAATAAACGGTATTCAAACAGATCTTAATCTCACCTACTTAGACCTCAGCACCACCAATCTCCATGTATCAATACCACTAGCCATAGAAAACCGCTAGTAAATGGTCCAAGTTTTCGGGCATGCCTTTCTTGACCCACCTTAGCTTATGTTTCAATGAACTCACTTATAAATTCCTTGAGTTCACACTAAATTAATGGAACTTGACTTAGGCATCTGACCAAAGATTTTCGTGTTAGGACTTTTGTCTTTCATGTTTTGTAACAGAGCTGGCTGTACATAGTCATGCATGCTTCCTGCAAAAAAAAAATGAAATTTTTAAAGAAAAAGACTAAGGCTGCATTTGTTTCGCCTGAAAAGCATTTCAGGAAATCATTTTACAGCCTACCGTGTGTTTGGTTCGGCATGAAAAATTTGGTCAAACGAAAAATAATTTCCGTTGACCATAAAACTCTCCCACTTCAGCCGTAAAATCAATTACACTCTCATTTTACCTTCAAATGATTTCCAGGACTCAGACACAGAGAGAGAGAGAGAGAAGAAAGGTCACAACGAAACCCATCTCCCCTCAGCTCCACCCCACACACCAACGAGAGAGAGGCGCAACTCCACCCCACATGCAGACGCCGATCCGAGGTCCCCCACACTTCGACAAGCAGCGCCGCCGTACCCAATCCACTCAACCTCACCTCCAACCACTTTGAGCTCTGCATGTACCCGATCCACCAAGGCAAAACTCTCCCTCACACCGACGAAACCCATCCCATCTCCAACATCTCCGATCCGTCGCTCCCATGTCGCCGGCGAGATCGCACCCTAGCACCGATCCACCCTCTACAATACCCGATCCACATCCCTCACCTCTCTCAAACCCACACTTCTCTCAAACTCAACCTCACCTCCGAGATCACATCGTCGAGATCACACCCCAACACTGCCAAATCGCGCCGACGAGATCGTCGCCCATGACCCACCCATGACCGATCTCTCTCTTTCTCGATCTACCTGTCCCATTCCCTCAATTTTTAATCACTCTCTCTGCCTCCCTCTCTTAGTTTGACCGAATAGTTTGAGTTTAGGAATGGTTTTGTTTTTTTGTTTTTTTGTTTTTTTTTTAAGATTATATATTGAAATTTTTTATTATAAAATTTGTTTGAAAACTGAGAAAGTGGTTGAGAAAATGTGAGAAAATAGCATTTTTAGAATGCAAATAAACACATGAAAATATTTTCTAAAACAATTTTTATAATGCAGCGAAACACTTGAAAATATTTTCCTTTCCCAAAAATATTTTCACCTGAAAATATTTTACACTCGAAAAATATTTGACATTCAACCAAACGCACCCTAAAGCAATCTCTTATAAACATAATTTCCAAAACCTTCCTCAACGTCAAAAAGCTGAAGTTAACACATACCATTGAATGGTATGAAGCACAAATTGTGAAGCAACAAATCACTCATCTCAGATATTGAAACTATTGAAGTTTGAGCATTTCCAACTACAATGAAATAAATTTATCTTGTACTGTAATGTCATGTGTGGAACCAAAAAGTAAAGAAATTTTATTGTTGACATGTAGCAGTAGCACGGTATTATTGTGCCAAAGTCGGGTTTTTTTTTTTTTTTTTTTTTTTGATGAATGCCAAAGTTGGGTTTTAAAACAAAAGAATGATAGCTATTAAATGAATTCCAAGTGCCATACAACCAATATGGCAGTGCATCTCTCATTAAATAAATGAAAAAAACCATGTCAGAGCATCAATGAAATGAGTCTATAGTTCATTCAATGGACTACTTACCAAGCAAGAGTATATCCAATAGAATCTGGTGACTTTGGCATTTTATCAAACAGATCATACACAATACGCAATTGTATATTAGCATTTTGTCAAGCAGCTTATACACAATACCCAATTCCACATCGCATGCTCTTGTTAAGTATAGGAAGTTGGATGATGCAATGAAAAATTAGAGAATAAAACAAAAAACTTGGAAAAGAGAAATATAAACTCGAGATCCAAGTAAAGAACGAAGATTTACTAACCTAAAAATGAACAGAACTACCTAATACGGGGCGGAGGGAGAATCCAATGAAGGAGATGGGTGTTAGGAACCCCAAATTATACCATATGTCTTGTAATCTCTTAATTGTTGTTGTAATTTCTTTAGTTGGTTGGTTAGATAATGATGAGTTAGTTAAGAATTGAGCACATTTAACACATGGCTTAATTCTTTAAGCACATGTTTAATTAATTAACTAATTATCTTAGGCCATGTGAGCCAATGGAATTAAAGCTAGCCTCCTATAAATACATAATTGTAATTCAACATTAAATATTGAAGCTCTCTCTTTCTCAATTGAGGTCTAGGTCCCTCTGAAGTGGCATACAACAATTACTATTCCCCATTCACTGTTAGCAAGTCCTTATCATTTGGTATCAGAGTCGTTGGTTGAAACCAAATCTACAACACTTCTAAACGAAGCCATTTCCAACTTTCAAGAAGTTCATAAACAACTTAGTATCATTTTGCAAAAATTATCTGATGTAGAAACAAAAAGAAACCAACTCCAAACACCTCGGTCCAATGAGAATCATACATCAAGCAATGCTCTAGCCATAACTTTTCCAAAATCTATCAAGGTTGATTTTCCTAGGCTTAAGGGTGAAGAACATGTTGCTTGGGTTTATAAAGCAAACCAATACTTCAACTATTACAAGATCCCAGATCATGAAAAGCTTCCAATAGCCTATTTTCACATGGATGGGGAAGCATTAGTGTGGTTCAAAGAGGTTGAAGATGCTGAGTTACTTATTAGTTGGGATGCCTTTGTTCAAGCACTATAAGTCAGATTTGGATCTACTGCTTCCATTGAAGGCTACTATTCAAGAACCAACTATTCTTGTAAGTGATCCAATGCTCATTGCCGTTAGCCAAACTCTATTTCATCAAATGGGTCTGCTCATGTAATTAAGAATGAGGATGTAGACTTACCATGCATTCACGTTGGGGGCCAAATCTCACTCCTTAGTGGCTATCACATAGCCAAGGAACTAGATTCTTCTTTTCTTGGTGACAGATGTGCAATAAATGATAGGTTCCATAGTCGAGACTATTACAATTTTTGTAAGGAATTGAGTTCTACGTCAACTTATGGCATCCTAAATACTCAAGAATGTGCTCTTGGTAGCAGTAATGCGTTACTTGCTAGGAAGAGATATGGTGCTGCTGATCTTTTGAAGTGTGCAAGACCTTTCAATATTAAGGTTGATATGGATAGGGATGTGAAAAGGAAATTACTATCATCTCCCGTGTACATGGAGTCAAGGCTATCAACAATTGGAGTTATTAATTGTGGTCTATGGAAAATTGGTGAGAAGATTCTCTATGTTGGTACCAATGTCATGTTTGTAATGTTACACCTTCATTGATCTATATTGTCGAAGGATAAGTTCAATACGACTACTTTGGGTTATGCTCCTATGTCATGGGTTGTGATTAATTGCTTTGGATCTGTTCGTGTGATTAATGGTCAAGATGCTTTGGTGTATTGGGTTAGTGGCCAGTTTCCCCTCATGAAGGCATCATTTCACAACAACATATTGTAGGCATGGTGTTTTGAAGGGGAGGAAAGTGTTGGGAACCCCAAATTATAATATATGCCTTGTAATCTCCTAATAATTGTTGTAATCCATTTAGTTAGTTAGTTAGTTAGTTAGTCAGTTAGTCAGTTGGTTGGATAAGGATGAGTTAATTAGGAATTGAACACATGTAACACATGACTTAATTCTTAAAGCACATATTCAATTAACTAGCTAATTATCTTAGGTCACATGGGCCAATAACATTAGAGGTAGTCTCTTATAAATACATAATTGTAATTCAACATTAGATATTGAAGAATAAACCAATTGCTTAGTGCATCTCTCTCTGTCTCTCTTAATCTCTCTCTTTCTCAATAGAGGTCTAGGTCCCCTTGAAGTGACCTACAACAACTATTATTCTCGTTCACTGTTCTTACTCTTCCACAATTCATATTCATATTCTAGCAAGTTCTTATCAATAGGGGTCTTCCCTGTATCAAACCACTGTCTTCTTTCTTTGTTTTGTCTAGTTTATACTCTCTCTCTCTCCTATTAGATATGTCTAAACTTAACGGTTTTTTAGATAGAATTCCCTATTAAGTCTCTCTCTAGCATTAATTGCCAATTTTAAATGAGGTGGCACATCCTAGCCATAGATTTCTCTCAAATAAATCTCAGCTATGAAATGGACTCTCTCCTTTTCAAGTGAAATGGAGAGGATCCTAATCCATTGGGCTTGGGTTTCGGTTTGGTAACTCAATAACTTTAAGCAATATAATACCACTTAGTAGTTTTTTACTAGATTATATTTTGAAAATTTAAATGATTACGTCTTCTCTATGTTCTTAACATGCATGTCCAATTTTGTGCCAATCGAAATTTATTTACTATTTAATTCATAAACCAATCTTTGGTGCATAATTTAAAATAAAAAACTTAAAATTTAAACATTTGATTAATGATATAGTAGTTGATATTTGATTATCTTGAAATTTTGCAAGCACTTAGAATATATGAAGAAAATGTAATCCAAAAGTAGATTTGTCAAAATTCACATTCAATAAAAAAAAAATATTAAGTATTGTAATATTACTTAAAGTTATACCAAGTGTAATATATTTGGCTAGACTTCTACCAAAAAATATATATATATATATTTGGCTAGACAAGCAAGGTTTCATGATTTTTCTTAATTTGAGTTTTCCATGATAGAAATAGATTGTCTTTTATGTGTGATTGCTTACTATTATGTTTTTTTGTAATTTATCACATGCTTGGTTGATGTTAAATTGAAAAGACTTAGATTTTTTTTTTTTTTTTTTTGGGTGATAATGAAAACTTCTGGAGAACTAAAGAGATTAGTTTTTAGACACACGGTATATGTCATTGTTAGGGGACCACAATTTGAATCCCTACAACCACTCTAAAAATAGGCCTGCGTGGTGTGAATACCATAAAAGATTTTAGTATGTCTTCCTCATCACCAATTAGTTTTGAGGTGGAATGGCATAACTCACTATCCGACATATGGCATCAAAGCCAAGGTTATGGGTTCGAATCACGAAAGTGTCATTGTAAGGGAGGGATTGTTAGGGGACCACAATTTGACTCCCTAGAACTACTCTAAAAACAGGCCTGCATGGTGTGATGTCGAATGTCATAAAAAATTTGAGTGTGTCTTCCTCATTACCAATTAGTTTTAAGGTGGAATGGCACAATTCACGGTCCGACAGTCATAATACATACCCAAATTATTAAAATATAACAAAAATAATACATTAGAAGGTGAGTTATCAAGAACTTCAAAATCTTGTTCTTGTCTTACACCTCTTTTTGCAAGTGCATAAACTTGTTTCCTTCTCTACAGCAATTAGGGCTGTCCAGAGACCCGGTCAACTCGACCTACCCGTCACCGCCAATCGGACCCAACCCGCCACCGACCGAACCGACTTCTCCAGCGGTCGGCGACGGGTTTATTCCTCCAAAATCTGAGTTTTTTGGGTTGAGTGTCGGTTTTCCTTCCTCCAAAATCCGATCAACCCGATCCGACCAACCCACAAAATTTCCAGCGATAAAGTGTAGATCCGGCGAGATTTTCAAATTTTTTGGGAAGATTTAGGCTAGATCCGGCAAGATTTCGCTAGATCTAGCCAAGATCTTACTGAAAATGGCCGAGATTTGGCTGGATCTAGCGAGATCTGGCCGGATTTCTGCCTTCTTTAAAAAAAAATTCGCCGGAGTTCTGCCGTTTTCATCTTTTCTTGGCCAGATTCTCACCATTTTCCATATGATCAGCCCCGACTGATCCACCCAAGAGCCGTGGAAGCTCCAACCCACCCGATCCGATCAACTACTCAGGTCGGCGGCAGGTTGAAATATTGACCACCTGATCTGGTCGAGTCAATTCTGGGTTTGGCACAAACCCGACCCGTGGACAGGCCTAACAGCAATGTTTGATTTTCTTTGTTGGGAGGCCTTGGAGGAGATTTTCAGTCATCAGCAAGTACAACAAATTCACCAATGGATTCAAATAAGTTGGAAGCAGAGGAGAAACCCATCTCTATGACTCCAAAGCTCGCTTGTTATGCTAGTGGCAGCCCCTACTGACTTAGTTTTCCAGCATAGAAATAGATGGATTAGTGTTTTTATTTTGCTTCCTCGTCAATACCTAGTAGACATGAATTTACTGTGTGCGCAAAACTTGTAACTTGTGATACTCGATCCTAGGTAGGAAAAATTTCATGTAAACCTGTGTACCTTCTTGGGTATGCGTGTGCCTTGTTTTTTGAAAACTGCGTTAGAAAGCCCATTCTTCGAGGGTAATTAGAGCATGTCTAACCATTTCTCCATTTTTTTAATCAAAATTGAGGAAAAAAAAACACATTTTTATTTTATCTATTTACTTTTTTTTTTTTAAATACACTTTCCCATTAAAATCTCCATCATCTTCTTTATTTCATTCAAATAATTTTCTTTTCTTTTTTTAATTATTTACTTCAATAAAATAATTTTCTATCCTCTTTTATTTCTTTTTTCTCCGTCAAATCTTTCAATTTTTTTGCACAATCTTTTTCTCCCCAAACTTTTTCTCCTCAAATTGGTCTCCACCCACTCAAATTCCAGATAGAGAGAGAACCTGAATATTTTAGTATTAGAAATTCATTTACAGAGCTACAGTTGCTTTTAATGTGTGAATACTGAATAGTCACATACTGTAACTCTTTAAAAAAATATTTTTTAATAGAGAGATGGTTGGACTTAGATTTTGTGAGTTTACTCTCCAAAATGGCCTAAAAAGGAGCTTGGAGAGGCAATTGCAACATTATTATAGGAAACGCGTATTCGAATTACCAATTAAGTACAAATTGAAATGTCAAAAATTACTAATTAATAAATAATAAAAAAAATGAGATTCACTCTACTTTATGAATTGACTCGGGATTATTGATCTTATAAAGGGATCTTTAATAATAAGGCATAGGTTAAACGGACTTGGAAAAAACTAGGGATCCTCTCATGCCTTTGAATAATTTACTTCCTATAACTATTTGTCACAAATTTGAAACTTTTCACGAAGAATGCATGCTAGATAACTGATTCTCATAGGAGAAGAAATGGTAGGATCTATGTCTCTGTGAAGTATATGACAGCACAAGAACACAGAGGGTGCGAGTTCATAGTTTTTTTTTTTTTTTTCCATGTACGTAAAAACAATCTTTACGAAGATACTAAATTGTATCTAGCCATTATAAAGAGACTTGCTTTATAAAGTAAGTTCCTTGCATGCTATCAATAATTGTTGAGAATATTCCTTATATTAGTAACTCCCCCCCCCCACCCCCACAAGTAAGGGATGATAAGAATTGGTTAATTGGAAATAATTATTGCCTGAGGGATGACTATAGCCTAGGGTTCAAACCAAAGGGGGAAAAATTGATTTTGATTGGTTCTATTAAGATAAATTAATACATATTTTTATAAAAAAATTGTGAATTCAATCACTTAACCATTATTTTAACACTCTTCGCTTGTGAATGAAACTCCCTATCAATAAATATATTGGGTCAACACATAAAATTCTTAACTTAAAATGAATAGTAGAGACAATGTTAAAACTCAAAACCACATTTTTTAATATTATGATAAATTATTATTTGCCTAAAATATCTATTAGATAATAGGATGGGGTGAATCCAATCTCATATGTTAACCATAAATCAAACAAATTTCATAAAATAATTCTAGTTCGTTTAGCGCAACCTGAACCAAGTTGCACCCAAGTAATCTTGACTTTGGTTTCGTGTAATTTAAGCTCTATCTTTGGTTTCGTGTGATTTAAGTTCTATCAGTTTTAAAACAATAGTTGTGAATATTTATAAGATGGGGATTCGTTATCAAATATTAAAAAAAAACATAAAATTTCGATAAGTCGGTAATTAATTATTATGGACCTACTAGGTTGCAAATTAGGGTGTTACCTAAGGAAGAATACCAAATGAATCAGTTGATGGAGAGGAAGAAAACATTAAATCTGGCTGACCAGTGGTCCCAGAGGCATCATGAGTTAAAATGGGCCCGTAGCTCCTCCACAAAAACCCAAATGGGAGACCAAAGAATTTTCTAAGAGCTGCTTTGTCTCCTAATTTGCAGTAGCCAAAAAGTCTTTGACCAAATTCCTAGTGAGGAGCCCTTGCTTCCAATGACACAAAGAAATCTATGCTGCTCCCATCATTGCTTGATTTTGTGAAAGCCGAACGGCTTAATGTGCTATCACTTGAGTTTGTATGGCCCAACAGTCCCTAAACCCAACTCTCTCTCTCCCTCCTTTAAAAAGCTCTTCTTTGCTTTTATATGGATGAGCGTTTTTTGGAGTCTGTGCCCTTTCAATAAAACAAAAGCAAGTGGACAAAGATGAAAGGGGAGTTCTTTTTGAATAGGATATAAACAAACAAGTACTGTTAGGAGAAAGAAAATTCAGCAATACATGCTTAATTACACCTCTTTAATTTCCACGAATTGAATTCCCTTATTAAACAACCCATTAGGCTGGGGGCGACAGTGCCACACCACAAAATAAGATGATTAGTGATTTATTATATACATTCTATCCTACATTATATACACCCTAAATAAGTATTAATTTATATCTCCGTGATTCAAAAAAGTTAGATATGTGGCCATGTTGGAACTGTTTGAATCAGATCACATGGACATTGTGGCCCATTTCTATAATGTGGGGTTTATGTTTGACTGGAAATGAATGACCCTCCCACATCATTTAACACACTTCTATGCAATATTATCCCACACTCTTGCATATAATTACAACACCTTCATCCATGTGTTACAAATTAAGGTTGAGTTGGCAAGTATATTGACTTCATGATTTCGACCACCAAGCTCATCAAACTTTCCCAACAATGGCTCCTGATCACTCCACGTGTCCCCCTTACGAACCAAACGCCCAACTCTACCAGCCTATTTCTCACAAGCTAGCCATCTATAAAAAACCAAACCAAACTGCTTTTAGTTTATCACATCAAAATTGTAACAAAAGTTAGGATATAAAAATTGTGTCCACCAACTTTCTTAATTTATTATTCACATTCATTTTCATAAGCTAGCCTTCTATAAAAACCAAGCATATCCAAGCAAACCAAACCCTGACACCCTCACAGGATTCCATGGGGAGTCGCAGGCGAAGGAGTGGCTCGAGCGAGATGTTCTCATTTCCATGCACTCCTACTCAAGACCAAGACTCCGACTTTGAGTTTGGTTCTATAACACCAGACTCACCCTCTGGTGATCCCTACAAAAACTCCCCAGCTGACCATTTGTTCTTCAATGGCCGCCTCTTACCACATGCTTTTCCTATTCAACCAGCCACTATCCTTCTCGATAATTCTCGTACAACAAGCAGAACAAGCAGCATTAACAGCAAGGACTCGCTGATGTCTTCGCGAAGCAACAGCACGAACAGTAGGAGCAGCAATTGCAGCAGTGCAAGGACAAGCTCCAGTGACAATTCTGAGAGAAAATTGTTGTATAAAACAACTTTGCTTAGAGATAAATACCATGGAAATAAAGTTTTCTCAGCTCAAGTTTATGGGTCTTCTCAAAGGTGGCAATATATAACACCTGTACCAGTTTTGAGTCGTGAGTCTTCACGTAGAAAGAAAGTTGAGCCTGTGGGAAAAGAAGTAAGAACAAAGAAACGAACCCAGGAGAGGAAAGTGACGAGCTCGTGGTTTGGTTGGAGATTCTTGTGGTGGTTTGTCTCAGCTTGCAGAGAATGCCACGCCATGGAACCGTCCAGGAAAGATGATGCATTGCGAGGAGACTTGAAGTTAAAATAACTTTTCTTTCTTCTTCTTCTTCTTCTTCTTTTCTTTTAGTTTGATTTTGAGTATCATGTGAGTAGTATAGTGATTTTCTTTCCTTGATTTTGAAGTACTTTTGAATTCACAGAAGAAAATAGTCATTTGTGTGTTAATGATTTTGTTATTATTTTTCACATAATCATAATTTCAAGTCACTGATTGATTAACTAGGAGCATTTTGTAGAGGGTTGTAAACTATCATGATTGCAGTAACTGCGGATACTTTTTTAGCAAATTGATTGTGGAATGCCCAGTTCTCTTTAAGAAAAGCAAAGTGACTAATTGGTTTCATCTTTTTGTTCCCCCCATTGCTTCCTTTCCTCCAGATTTCCTTGGGATTTGACACACACATATGTATTAGCAAAGCATCAGTATTTGAGCTTTAAACGTACCCAATGACGAAGTTAAAGCCTTTTCTCGCTCTGTTTAATTAATTAGGGAGAGGAGATTCTTATAAATTGTATTATAATTCTATTAAACTTTCACCAAACCCATATATTTATATGAATAAAAGCCCTTGTCCCAACATGGATGCTGCAATTTATTCTCCACCAAATATGTAACTTACCACATACTACTTACCACATAAATTCCAGATAACTCATGTTAAAAATATAATTAGCCCATTAGTATAGGCTCAACTCTAATTCTACTTTATATGCAAATCAAGTCTCTTACTTATATTAGAAGTCTATTAGTCTAGGGTTTAGTCTACTATATATACTCATGTTGTAGTTCATTATAACACAGGTTTTGTACTACACTTTTATATAATAAAGATGTAGCCCTTAAGAGTTTCCTCCATGGATGTAGGCCGTAAGACTGAACCACGTAACTCTCGTATTCCTATATTCTTATTTTATACTTTAATCTTCCGCATCTATTCAAGCATGTTCAACATGGAATATATCATAGCTAATATATAACATGGTATCAGAGCCACATTCATGTGGCAATGGTTTTCTATCCTTACAGTGTGTTTAAGAGCAACTTTTGTTTTCCTCAATGTTTCTTCATTGCATTAATCTTCTTTAGCTTCCTACTGCTGCCATCAAAACTCTCCGGTATAGTCGTGCGAATGATAAAAGTCGCATCAATATTGTAAGATCATTGCCTTCCTCAGACCACCATCACAGAGCTAAACTTCATTCAAGGGATCTTCTCAATTAACCTTATCAAATCTCAAGGTTTCATCAAGCTTCCATCTTGAGTTTGAAAGGGGGTGTTAAAAATATATTACTCCATTAGTATAGGCTCAAGCCTAATTCTACTTTGTGTGCAAGTCAAGTCTACTACTTGCACTAGAAATCTATTAGTCTAGAGTTTAGTCTACTAAATATACCCATGTTATGGTTCATTGTAACACTCTTATATAATAAAGATGTAGCCCTTAAAGTTTCCTCCGTGAACATAGGCCGTAAGGCTGAACCACGTAACCCTTGTGTTATTGTGCTCCTATTTTATGCTTTCTTTTTCCGCATCTATTCAAGTATATTCAACATGGAATATATCATAGCTAATATTTAACAGCTCAACTCATAAAATTTTTTATTATTAAATAAAAATTTGGAGTTTAATTTTTGTCTACACAAAAAATCAATCAATGTCTTGAATCTTGACCTGATGATAAAAAATAATTATCATGGAGTGGACGCTATAAGTTAAAAATATTATTATAGCAAGACGCCATAAGTTTGAATATAAAAAAAATTAACTTACCACACAACATATTATCATTGGCGCTCAGCTAGTTAAAAGCTTTTTACTTTTTTTTTT
Organism: Quercus ilex subsp. ballota; assembly: GCA_032727855.1. NCBI lineage: Eukaryota > Viridiplantae > Streptophyta > Magnoliopsida > Fagales > Fagaceae > Quercus > Quercus ilex. The sequence continues at coordinate 23,446,099 of CM064915.1, forward strand.
TTCATTTTTTGCCTCAACATCTTTTAATTTAACAAAACTAGTTTTTAATCTCTTCTAAATTGATCGTTTTTAATCTCTTACAAACTTAACATGATTGTTTTTAGCTCCTAACAAAATTTAAGGTTTTTTTTTTTTCCCCTCTTATTCAAGTGAAAGAAATCACTTTAAACTTTACATGCACACTAAAATTGCTTGTGGACTAAATTAAAGAGCAGGGACTAACAGTATATTTTCCCATTATATAATATATTAAAGTAAAATCTAATTAAAGCATCTAAATCAGATTTTAATTGTATTCTAATTCTATAACTAGGTACCATGTAATTTGTTATTCACATTCTTTACTTGGCAAATTTGGTTAGCCGGAATGATAGAAATTTCAATAATAAATCTATATCTCAATCTCATCTTGTTTACAAATCTGTTCAGCTAGCGACTGAGTTCTATCCATGGTTGTCAAAATCCCGATCTGGATCCTACAATTTTACGATCCCACCTGCCCAAAACAATCCAGATCTTTTAAGGATTTTTGCGATCGTTCAGGATTGGTAGGATCATACGATTCTGACAATTCCAAACGACCTTGGTTTCTTTTAATCTTATTTAACTTGACAAAAGGCTCCATTGGACCCAAATGAAAAATAAAATCCCAATGGACCAAGTTTTTCCACTCTAATGTAAAGAGAGTGTTAGTCGGACCCAAATAAAAAATATCCCAATAGAGTGTCACGTTTTGATGTTTTTGGCCTCTTTAAATGATGCTTACAATTGGATATAGTGATGTATGGTAATTATATCAATAAATGAATAATTTATGTGATAGGATCTTACGATCTACAATTCGATCCTACGATCTACGATCCCACTTACCTCCCATGATCCTACGTAGGATCCCGATTTTGACAACCTTGGTTCTAACATCTTGTCTATCCTGTTAAATCTTTAAAAGTTGGTGTCCCTTGGATTATTAAATGGCATTCCCTTCCTGAACCTTTTATAAAATTAAATAAAGATGGAAGTTCATTAGGTAATCCTGGAAAGGCCGGTGCTGGTGGTATTTTGCACAACAATTCGGGTTTATGGATTTCTGGTTTCTCTTTGAACTCAGGTATAGCTACTAATAATACGGCTAAGATATGGCCAGTACAACAGGGACTTTCGTTAGCATGGGATATGGGGATTTAATTTTATTTCCCTAGAAACTTACTCTACTACTAATATCAATTGGCTAACCACTAATGGCATGGCCATGGTTGGACTTGGGGGGCAACTGCCCCACCCCCCCCCCCCCCCCCCCCCCCACCAATTTTTTTAAAAAATATATTATTATTATTATATATGTGAGTGCTAATTTTAGCAATTTTGTTTTATAAAATTACATTTTTGTCTCCTTAACAATGTCATTGATTCTTTTAAAAGTATTGTTATAGTCACAAATTTTTCTACAACATTTTTACAAACTATTAACATAGCAAATTCTTATTGATTCGCATTTGAGCCTACAACTTACATTATTTTTTTACTTACCAATAACCACTTATCACATCAGCAATTTGTAAAAAAGTTTGTAACTTTAGCATTTTCTTCATTTTAAAAACCAAATCAAAAACAAAATATAGAAGCCCAAAAAAATTAGTCCAACAACAAAATTACCAATAGTAAAACTAAAAAAATTAAGCATAGTCAACCAATTTTACCCAAAACAAACAATTTAACCATTTAAAAAATTTTGAACAACCAGCAGCTATGCAGCAGTAGAGTCGAAAGTCGAAGTCACTACACACAACCAGCATCAAAGCAACCCCCCTAACTCTAAGTTCTAGCTCCGTCCCTGACTAATGGCATATTATCATAGGATGTTTTCCCTTTAATTTCTTATTGCAGGACCTAATGGCACGAGCATAGACCGTCCATCTACTTCACATATACCCTAAGGCTAACGGATGTATGGATGCGCTAGCAAAAAAGGGTCGACAGCAACAGAGCATTTTGAAAGTTTCTAACATATGCCCAAATTTTTTGTTTATCTAAAACTTTTGTGTGGGATACGAAGCAACTTGGAACTAGTAAACTGCGTCTTTTGAAGAGCTTATAAGCCTGTTGTTGTATAAAAACTTTATTTTCTAAATAATACTCCCCTTTTTACCAAAAATAAGTGGACACATGAACACTTTTCTAAAAAAATATTTTTTTTAATAAAATGAAATAAAAATCATTTTCATATAATTTAAATAACCAAAACTTAAACAAATAAAGCTTGTCAAGGTCAATGCCTTGCCGGAGGAGTACTCGAGGCACTTCGTCAATGACTGGACTCTTCTTGCCTGAGATGGTACAATTCAACCATAAGTTAATACTTCCCAAAACCATGAGGTGTAGTATTACATTTGGCCATTATATCCCAGGCAGACTTAGCATTCTCATTGTTGCCAAATAGAGCAAAGATGGAACCGATAGAGGTGTTGTGTAGTCAATTAAGGATTTGATGGTTGTTATTGTCCTAGTCAATAAGACGAATCAGGAATTGATCATTACTTTCAAAGGCACCCTTGATAGATTTCTCCAGCTCTTGGGTGACATACAGCAATAGTTTGCAACCTTTAAGAAAGTTGTGCATAAATTAAGACCAACCAAGATAGTTTTTGCCATGTAATGTGACATGAATAGGATGAGAAATTTCATTTTGAGCCATGTAGACACTATAAATGCAAAATCAAACTGGAAAAATGGAATCATCATGAAAGATTGAGTATGAAACACCTGGCTAGTCAAAGTCAACAATCGCAACTAACATGGCAATTGCTAATCAGATTCTGATACCAACACATAGGGTTGTCCATGGGTCAGTTGTCCGAGTTGGGTTTGTGCTCAACTCGAACTTGACCCGAGTCCATCAGGTGGCAGATCAAAGGACCCGTCATTAACCAATATGGTGATTGGGCCAATTTGAGTCAAGCTTTACATGAGTCGAGTCGGTTTCAATTGGAATAAATAAGGCAATAGTGATTAGCGGATCTCGTTGGAGCTTTTAGATTTCCTCTCGATCTCACCAAAGATCACAAGATCTCAACCAGATCTAGGTTAAGATTGCAAGATCTCCACCAAATCTCACTAGGGATATGATATTTTAGCCAAATCTTGGTGGAATCTTTGATGGCGATGTGATTTGGGTCGAATTCTTGGTAGACATGGAGGATTCCAACAAGATTTTTGAGATATTTGGGTGGAGGGTTTGTCGGGTCGATTGATGTTGGGTTTTAGAGGGAAGACCTGCTACTTAACCCAATCCCATCAAGTTTTGGAAGAGAACACCCGCCACCGACAGCCACAAGCATCAATTCAAGTAGTAGTCGACCCAATTCAGGCGAGTGGGTCAGGTAGCCGAGTCTAACGAATAGCCCTACCAACACATACCATAGGGTGTGTGATGGTGTGTGTTGGACACTTGACTTGAATTACCTAGCATGTGGAAACAACCAAATTTAAGCGAGGCAATGGTTATACAGATGAGAGTGGCTTTTGATAGCGACAAGGCAACACTGACACCTCTAACAATGATGGAGGGACACCAAAGAGTTCTAATAGCATAGGGGTAGATCAAAGAAGGCTGAGCCAGAGGAGGAAAACCAAAGAGTAAAACAACACTTGAGACACTAAAAGGTTAGAATTGTGAAACCATCCATTTGTTTCAACACAAAATATTTTCAATGTTTGGTGTGACACGAAAAATTTTCAATCACAAACCACTGAAATGGGCAGCTCAGCCACCAAAGCCACCAATGCTAGAGTGATGTCGCAGAATTTTGAAGAAAGCACACATGCATGATGTTCTCTTTTATGAAACAAAAACTAAACTATTAATTTCTAGTAGTAAACCTCGAGTCCACGAAGGGTTCCTTGAATCCACATGGTAATAAATCTGGAATCCACCAGAGAAAATAATTGAGAAAAACTTTGAATTTTATTATTAATTATCTATGAAAAACGTTTACATACTTAAAGGCCTATTTAAGGATTCCATAAAACTTGAGATATAAGAAAATATATTCTAAAATAAATCCTAATTAATACCTAACCATAATAGGATCCAAAGTTGACCTAAAAGTATTAAAAGCACCTAAAAATAAGGAAATAAATAACATAAACCTAAAATAACCAAAATTACATAAAAATACAATTAAATAATTACAAAAATTAAACAGTAGATTTTGTCCTACATCAGACCCCTCGACTTGAAACAAACTCGTCCTCGAGTTCATCTTTGAGATCTGAAATCTTCCCCTCCAAACAAACAAATACTTCAAATGCTTTAGTAAAATTGATCAGCTTTTGAAATACACCATAAAATTTCTTCTCATATGCCTTCAATTTACTTGCACCATCAATCAACAAAGGGTTGATAATAAAATTTAGATTTTTTACTCCAAGAAAATCAACATATTTTGTAGTCATCTTCAGCAAATCAACCGAAGCTTGGGAATCATGGGTGATGGACTCATCCTCATATTTGACCTCAATTGGATCCTCCACAATATTCTCAATAAATACAATCTCTTGATTTCTATCATTAACTACAATCAACTTAATCTTCTTTTCTTTTACATTTTCATCAAATTTTTGACAAGTGGTATCTTCAAGCTTCAATTCAACAACTTGTTGCAAGTCTTGATCTTTTTCAACCACTTCAAAATTTTCTTTAGAAATTGTCTGCACCTTGTCAACTCTCAAACCCTTTTCTTTTCTTAACACATGGACTTGGCTGTGATAATTATGGCTTTGTAGTTGGCTTTTCATGTATTGAACATATTGCTTTTCATATGAATATATAGATTTACAATCAACACTTGTATAATCTAACTATATCATAATAGTCATTAGGAAACCATAAATCAATTAACTCCTTTTTCATTCTTTGCCAAGAGCAAATTGGATGCTTACCTCATCGCTTTCTATCGATTTGAATGTCTTCCCACCATTTCTTAGCTTCATCATCCAATTTATTAGATGCAAGCCATACTTTTTCTTCATCACAAATCTTCCAAAAATTAAAATACTCTTTCCAAATCAAGAAGCCAGTCAATAAAATCCAACTTACACGTCTCCATCAAAGAATAGAATTTTCTTGTAGTTAGGAGTGCGTCTATGAATATATTGATCATTGTTTTTGTGAGATGATTTCCTAGCAAGAAGAGTAGCAATCCTTTGCCGGATGTCACCCATAATTTGCTCTCTCTCTTCACGAAATTGGTTGAACTCAGCCCTAGTGAGAACTGCATCTTCAACTTCGTTGTTGTTGTTATGGTGATTACCGTCATGCCGATTTGCCATTAGACTATGGTAAGTTAAGGCTCTGATATCAACTAATGTCACGAAAGTTTGAAGAAAGCATACATGATGCTCTCTTGATGGAATAGAAACTAAACTATTAGTTTCTGATAGTAAATCTCGAGTCCACGAGAGGTTCCTTAAATCCACAAGGGGATAAGTCTAGAATCCACCAAAGAAAACAATTGAGAAAAACTCTTAATTTTATTATTAATAATCTCTGAAAAACGTTTACATACTTAAAAGCCTCTCTAAGGGTCGTCAATGGGCCGGGTTGGGCCAGCCCGACCCATTTTTACTTGGCCCATGGGCACAATGGGCTGGGCATAATGGACTATTAACTAGTTATCGGGTTGGGTCGAGTTGGGCCAAAAGAGAAAACCTCAGCTCATGACCCTACCCATGGGCAATGCCCATTTTGTCTTTAGCGAGCTGGGCTATCGGGTTAGGCCTAATGGGCTACCCATAAACTTGTATTAGCATATTATTTTATTATTTTTATAAGGAAAGAATCAATTTTTTATAAGAGAATTATCAATCTATTTTTTAAAATGAAAGAATTAAAGAATTTAATACAAAATTACAAATTTTTTTACTGTCAAATCTATTTAATTTTTTTTTTTGTTGATGGAAACCTTTTTTTTTTTTTTATTGAGGCTTTAAATAGTTTTTTTTTTATCTTTAATAAAAAAAAATGTCAAATGGTTAATTCAAATTTGCTAGACTACTAGAAAAATATATATTTAGTAAACTAAGTTTAGCATAATTACTTTGAGTATCTTAGTGGTTGAGGGAGTTTTCTTAAGAAATTCATCTATAATATCTCAAGATCAATCTGTCATACACTAATACACTTCCTATATATTTTTGTTATGAATTATGAGTTATTAGGCTGGGTCAACGGGTTAGGCCAACGGGCTAGGCAACGGGTTGGGCTACTGGGCTAGCCCACCGGGTACCCATAGGCATAAAAACTAGCCCACGGCCTCACCCACTGGGCTAGTGGACTACCCATGGACCTCAATAACAATGGGCCGGGCCGCCCATTAGCTCGGTGGACCATCGGGTTTCTGGGTCGGGCTATAGGCTGTGGGCTATTTGATGACCTTTAGGCCTATCTAAGAGATCCGTAAAACTTAAAAGATAAGAAAATATGTTATAATATAAATCCTAATTAATATCTAACCAATAATAGGAACCCAATTTGACCTAAGAAGCATTAAAACACCTAAAAACAAAAAAATAAATAACTTAAACCTAATATAACAAAAATTACATAAAAATACCAAAATTAAATAATTACAAAAATCAAATAGTAAATTTTTTCCTACATGATGGAGGCCAATGACCAGCGCCAACTGTCAAACCGTCTGTCCCGACTGCTAGAACCGTTGTCTTCTACAACCTAACCAACGACACTCGTTGCTGGAATAGGTGCTTCGACTATCGCACCACTGAAATCGACAACCTAGTTGCCGGCACTAGTTGCCCAACACACCAAACCAGCGACCTAGCCACCAGATGTGAGAAGGGACCACTATGTGTTTTTGTAAAAAAAAAATTCCAAATTTTTTAAGGTGAAGCATTTTACAACTTTTTACTAAGAATTTTACTATCAACGGAAAATATTTTATAAGTTTAACGAAATTTTACATACAAGCAAACATCTAAAAGTCGGTAAACATTTTACAGAAAATATTTTCTATATTAAAGTATAGGTAAAACCGTACAAGGGACTACATTTACATAGGCAAACATATATGAGTGATTTACAAGTAAAACGAGTGTGTTACAACTAAGTGCAGTAGAGTCTAGACCCGTTGGATTTGTTTTCTAACCCAACAAACTAAAGAACAGTTAACAACCCTCCTCCACCAACGCCTCTGCAACGAGTAGGAGCCAAAACATGACCAACAAAAGCATTTTTGAAATCCCATTTACCAAAATTTAGCTTTGGCTACCAGTGTATATCTTTTTTTTTCTTTTTTAAATATTATAAACAGTATATATCATATTTGGTGTGATAAAAAAATTTTAAATTACAACGGCAGAGTAATAACTGAGAAAAGAATACTTCAAGTTGTTTATCATAATGTGAGATGTAGACGTACAATTTATAATATGACTAATATATACATATAACCCACGTCTTTGACTTTTTATTAACCTCTCCAAAACTTGCTACATTATTATTATTTTTTTAAAATAAAATTATATTTGTTTAGTCCAAACTTAACAATGAGTGAAACTCGTAGGTTCTTGTTAGCTCAACTGGTAAAGTCTCTGATGGTTGTATAAGAGATTTAGGGTTCAATCCCCGTCTACACCAAAAACTGATTGGTGTCTTGGTCTGATAATAAAGAGTTATTATCAGGAGCGGACGCCGTAGGTTGAAACTTTCTCAAAAAAAAAAAAAAAAAACAAGGAGTGAAACTCTACCTCTCTAACAAGTCCAACTTAAACTCAAACTCATTCCAATTAATGTATTTCCAAATAAAAATTTAGGTGGAATGGTAGAGGAGGAGTCATTTTTAATCAAACTCTTAAATTTATAACTTTCCAATACCCCCAAGAAACCGTACCATATAACATGAAGTCCATGTAACTGATTTTCTTTTGAAGAAATACAGTGGAAACCGTGGAATTAATAGTTTATATTTAAGGGCATATTATATATATATATATATATATATATATATATATATATGGGTTGGGTTCAAGTTACACCTAGTATAACTATAAGCAATGCTACACCACTCAATATTTTTTAATTAGATGCAAATTTTGACAAATCCACCGTTAGATTACATTATCTTCGTATATACTCTATGCTTGCAAAATTTCAAAGTGATCAAAGATTAATAGCCATGTCATTAATCAATTTTTTAAATTCAAGTTTTTGTAATTTAAAATAATGCATAAAAGATGATTTTATGGATCAAATGGTAAATAATATCCAATTAATATGAAAATTGACGTGATTGTTAAAAACATATAGAACATGTAATTCAACGGTGGAATTTCCAAAATATGAATTCTATAACAAATTATTGGGTAGTGTAACATTACTTAGAGTTCACTAGGTATAACTTGAACCCAACCACACACACACACACACACACATATATATATAACTGAAGCCTTTGACTTTTTATTAATGTCTCCAAAACTTACCACATCATTATCATTTTTTTTAAAATAAAATTATTTTTGTTTAGTCCAATCTTAACAAGGAATGAAATTTTATCCCTTTAACAAGTCCAACTTAAACTCAAACTCAAACGTTGATAATTTATCTCCAAAATTGCGAGGTTAATCATGAGCACTATAAAAACAATGCAAACCCAAATTTTTTTTTTTTTAAAGCCGAGTAGAGGTATGAGTTCTTCTTCTGTTATTTTCTTCTCCTTTACTTTGTTTAAAAAAAAATTATTTTATTATTTTTCATGTATTTTTTAAAAAGTAATTTTCGTACATGAACCATCAAACTCTCTTTAGCCGTTTTTTACAAGATGAAAAAGATTGCAATAATTGAAATTTAAGATTGCTACTACTGCATATGTCTTTGTTTTACCTCACAATATAAAAGTATGTTAATTTCTTGGCCAAAAAGCTTATATACGATATATTAAGAGGAGATATCGCTTTCATTATTTCAACATAGACTCTAACTCAACATTTTTTAGCGTGGGGCACATGCTGATAAGGTTTGTTTAAAATTTAGACCCGTTAAAATTTAAAACTTATTGCTTTATGGATTCGTGTACTTTTTTCTTTTTCTTATATTTCTCCTTTGAATAGTTATATATTTTTTGAATTGCTTCAATAACTTATTTTTTAATTATATATATTTTTTGGCATTTTAGAAGTTTTAACATCTAAATTTGTATAGTTACACACACAGAGACATATATATATATTTTATCTATAATTTGTAGGTTCTGAATCTTTTAATTCCTTTCAATAGTTATAGTCATGGATTATTCTTTTGAATTTAACTCATCTTACATTTCTCTATTGTTTAGTCATATATATTTTGTTTTGTTTCAATAATTTCTAAGCAGTGAATCATTTGATTTTTTTTTTTTTAATCTTTCAGAAGTTTTAATATCTAAATTTTTGAGTTATTTTTTTGCAGTATATTAAACTGTCTGACAAATTTTTAATAAGTCATTGCACGTTCAAACAATAACTTCTTCATCAAATTGTAACACAAATTGAAGTCATACAAGAGCAAATCATGCAATGGTGTAGTTTCTTAATCAATTTAAGATTTTATAAAATTATTTTAGTTTACCTCATAAATAGATAAGTTCTCGTGCATAAGACGGGTTAGCGACTAGTTATTTAAATTTCAAGTTATTAATTGTATGTCGTGTCTTTTATAGAGATGAAGATTTGATTATTATGCTGCTCTCATGTTAAGAATTTTGTATTTTCTACTTGGTTGAATGAAACACTAATTCATCCAACCCCTTAAAAAAAGTATAAAATAAACAAAACAAACAAAAACACCCGTCTTTTTTTGTGTGAATGGGGCTAGTTTGAGCTAGTGATAGGGGACCAAATCCATAAACCCACCTGGGCCATGGTAGAGAATCTGGGTATAGAATAATCAATAAATTGACTAATCCAATATAAAAGTTTTGAATCCAGTTCAAGCTACCTACACCTTTTCATCCAAAGTTGTATTTTTATTCTGTTAAATGGGCCTGAGTCTCGCTACAACACAGAGAAGGAGAATAGAAGTGATCAGAAAGGCAATTAAAGACATGAAATTATATATAGAACCTTCTTCCAATTATTTGAAGATCATTTTAAACTTTACCCCCGTAATAGCTAGTGTAGCTCCAATCTCTATCTCTATCATTGTGGAAAACTAAAAACAGCCTGCCGGCTCAATGGTATAAACCATTGATGCGGCCGCCTAAGGCCTCAAGTGAAAAAAATAAATAAATAAATAAAACTCCTAAATTTTAACTAATAGTATTAATTAAGCCGAAATATTAACAAATAAATAAAATAATATTTTCTTATCAAATAAAAAATCCTATGTCCATAACATTTTTCACAATATTTTTACAATTAAATCTTAAATAGCAGATTGTTAAGGGCTATTATTGACAACAACAAAAAATAATTTTAGTGATAGGGTCAAATAGAAAACAAGAAATAACTTAACACCCAAGATTTGTTATGAAAAACATTGTGAATGTAACACTTCTAAAAGAAAAAAGAAAAAAAAAAAAAGCAATCTACAAAAAAATTCACAACATTTTTCACAATAGTCGAGTTAGCAAATTTTTACTAGTTTTCAACTAGATTCACTATTAACATTGTTTTTTTATTCACTACTATCAATCTGTCACATTAATAAATGTAAAAAGTTTTGTCAAATTAATTTGTGTTTATAAACTTTTTAAAAAAAAATTCTAAATGGCTCATGTTAATTGATAGTAATTTTACATGTAAAACAAGATACTCAATTTTTACCTTAGACTCCCAAATACATCAAGCCGCCCCGTCTAAGAGTATGCAGTAATTACGTGCTAAACTTTTGAAATCATTGTTATTAAACTAAGCACTTACACACTATAATCTACGTATATGTCCCAACAGAGTTAGTGAAAGTCAAAGGAAATGCACAATGACAGTGACCCGTTTCGAATGCTATGTAGAACAGCATCAAAAGCAATATTGTCACGACCTTCATAGCATTACTCAAATATTTTAGTTTTTTCGTTTTTTCTTTTTTAACATGCTTTTTATGCATGGATTGGACGATCCCTTAGCCTATGAGACTTGAAAAAACGACGCGCGGAAAATGCCTGTCAGACGTAGGATTCCCATATCACTCGGTAAAAGCGATTCAGCATATGCAGGAACGGTAAACTTGCCCACGCTAGCTACAGTTCGGCTTCAACCATAGGCAAGGGCAGCATCTTTTCTTCTTATGTCCGGTTGTTTGGCTTTTATTTATATTCAGCAGCTTATTTGCAAAATATTTATCAAAATATAGGGTTTTTTATTATTTTTATGTTATATGTGTTACAAAAAACAAAAAACTATTTATAAATAAATATTTAAAAAAAAAAGGTAAAAACTAGTTTATTTAAAAAAGTACTTTAAAAAAAAGGACTAAAAGTTAAATTATTTGCCAAAAAATAAGGCCGATCGAGACCACACAAAAAAAAAAAAAAGTAAAAGCACTTTTTTTTTTAAAGCAAATCTCAAACACACTCGTTTGACTATAACTTAACTACTTTTAGATTTTTGCTTTTGTTTCAGTTTTATTTCAAATATTTATCTTTTAACTCTTTGGAAATTTGAGCTAACTTTTAGTTTGTATTTCATATTATGCAAATAAGTTATTAGAAATAATTAAGTTGTACCCAAATGTACAAATATGGTTTATTATTTAAGCTTTTAAAATGAGATTTCTAAAAATAAAAAAAAAAAATAAAATTATACTTAGAAAAAAGTAAATTTTAAAATATCTTATACTTTGAATAAGTTCAATTTGAAAACGCATTACCAAAAAATTAAATCCTTTCAATTGCTGTAAGTTAAATTTGATTTGTGTTAGCGTAATTTGATTCTCAAATTTTCAATTTAATTAATTGACACCCATCAAGAACAAGTTGAGTCGTGCCTAATAAGAGCATGAAAATCTTTTTTATATGTATATATATTATTCAATGAATTCATTGTAACACACAAAATAAACAGTATAAAGTATAAAGATGTAAGAGTTTTACATTATAATTAAACATAAGTCATCGAGTTAAACCACATTAATTTTAACATGGTTCTACTTTCTCACTCACAGTCCGAACAACACTTCTAACAAGATATCAAAGAGTGTTACCTTTTTAAATATGGTACCAAAGCCACCAAATCAAGTTCTTTGAATTTTCTTAAAAGCCACCAACACCATGTTTAATTCCCTGCTGCAAGCGAGCATCATTTCAATACGACAGTGCCATTTTTTACTTTTTAGCAATTTTATCACATACTGTAAATATAATCCTTTAATTCCAAAGATTGATTTCCATCACAAACCACACAATTCAATCCCTTGAAAAGTCAATCTACATAATACCAAAAGAGCTACCATAAAATCATCCTTTACACACGTCACCAAAAGGTCTTTCCACCTACCCCATATATAAAGGCCTAAACAAGCCTCCATGTCACTAATTATTATTCATGAGCCTCACAAGGGTAGATACAGCCCTATGTAACCACTCGCTCATGTTGCCTTTGAGAGGTAAATGTGCCCCTTAAACCAATTTTCAACTAGCCACCGGTGATGTTCACAGTTGATGTTAGTATTCTGATTGTTGGTGTCGCCATTATCAACCACTCAAAATGCATTCATCTACACTATTCCAATCATTGATTGGATCAGCCATCTTCTGATCATAGTAGTAGTCATTCTCTAAGCACCATTTGTAGTTGACTACCACCAATATCTATTTCGAGCTAGCATTCCTTTATACATCGAGTGTCATCTTCTGTTCATGCAATTTAATCTAGCTTGGCCACATATTCCTTTAAGTGTCTTGCTTTCCAATCAGTGGGTTTTGAAGACCAAAACACAACCCTAGTCAAAACAAAGAGCAGGGGCTCTTTGTACTTGGACTTACTACTCATATTACAAATAAAGTAATCTAATCCTACTTGTAATGCAAGTTAAATAATTATAATATAACTTGTTGTGCAAGAAACGTAACTCTAGGGCTAATCTAAAATTAGCTTAGGATTTAACTTAATTACTATATATATATATATATATATATATATATGTAACCTTCAATAATTTCATTGAAATACTGAAGTTCCTCAAAATAAAGATGTAACTAGAAGGCTTCTATTTGTGAATGTTAACCATCAAGCAAAACCATATTAATTCAATGTATGCTTTCGTTTTCTCCCTCTTTCTCACTCACAATCCCAACAGCACTTCTATTATAGTATTAAAGCTATGTCTCACATTTTTTTAACGTTAAGATCAAATCAAATTGGGATAGGAAATACCCATGGAACCAGGATATACAAACAATGTCCTTGCTAAATGGCGCTAAAGATTGATTTAATCAGCCTTAAATGTATAAGAGACCCACGGGTGGGGGGAGCCATTCTTAGGGGCCTCAGGGATGGTTTTAAATAGCCTTAAATACGAGAATGTCTACCTTAAGCCATGGAATCGAATTAGGCACTAAGGCTGTGATGAAAATTGACCATATGGAATAGGCAGTGATGACTGCCAACCGCTTCCATATGCTGTTGAATTTTTGCAGCGGTCAGAGATTTTAAGGAAATTTATGCTTTGATGAACTAAACAAATGATCATAAGTCATAGTAACAGTTTAAGGAAACACAACATACAAGAGCATAAAAACAGGCACAAGAACATGAGCACAAACGAACAGAAAAGATCTGCCTAGTTACAACATCTCCTTTTCCCCTCCAATACAAGCGTCTTCAATTTACTCCAAGAAGGTCTCCATGACATCGGGGTAGATACCCGCTTCTGAATTCCTATATTCCACAGGTTGGTGCTGATGGTGATCAACGGAAGTTGAAGAAGAGGATGAAGCCATTCTAGCAGGTAAAGTATAACTCCTCTTAAATTTGTTTTCCATCTTTCTTGCACTCTCCGAATGGCTGTCCAAGCTCAAGAACTCATTGGGGTTTGCTCCACCACCATTATGCATATTAGATGCATCTGAATTTGGGTTCGTAGTCTTCCCTTCAAGGATGAGAGAGTGGTGATTTTGATCTGGTTTGTTTCCCAAACTCTCTGGGTTGAACAACAGCTTGGCATCATCACTACGTCCAGTGAGAGCATTGAAGAAAGACAACCCATTTGGCCACTTGATGTCGTGTTCATGCTCTCCCATCATGTCTTCAATTCGGGTTTCAGATGAATGAGGTAGGAGAAACATGTGTGTCTCATCTTTGGTTTGTGGAAATCCAAGTCTGGCCGAGTTCGGGAAATTGGGTGAAGAAAGCATAGAAGTGGCAGGTGGAAGTGGCCTTTGGCCCCAATTAAAGAGTGGGGCAGGAGGGCGGATTGGAATTGGTGACTGCTTTGAAGGAAGTGAGGAAGAAGAGGAATTGTTTCTGGTTGAAGAAAAGAGTTGGGAGAGGTAGAAACCAGACTGATAGCCTAGAGATTCAAATGTATGCCTCATTCTAAGCACAAAATGGAGGTCTTCAGGTATCTGTTATAACATATATCATCTATCAGTTTAATCAAACAATTTTCAAAATATTAATGCCTTTGTGCGTGCGTGCACAATATGTTTGCAATTAATCTTTATTATGGAAAATGGTAACGGGTGCCGTTAAGGCATTGGTTAAGAATCCATTTTAAGAAAGTTTTGATATCACTTTTATGAAAAATGAAAAAAACTGTCTAAACATTTATTGCTTTTTTTTCTTTTCTCATAAAAACTTTCTTTAATTGGATTGTTAACCAATGCCCTACGGTACTCATGACCCATAATAATTTCCTACAAAATAAATAATCAATTAATAAAAAGAAAAAGAAGAAAAATATAAACTCACAATCTTGCAAGAACCCAACTGTAAAAGACCATGGCCAGCTTGAATTACAGCTATTGTCTGGTCAAGGAGTTAATTAAGGAGCACAAAAGTCTAAGTAATTGAATGAGTAGTCCAAAATCGGAAAAATTTTAACAAAAGACTAGAAATAGTGATAGAACTGTTTGTATTCTGACCTGAATACCGGAATCAAATTGATCAGTCCACTCAGGAGGAAGCTGCATTAAATAGCACCAAAATAGAGAGGTTAACATCAATCATTGCTATAGTACCATGTAACCAATAGCAGACCAGACTAACATAGATATTTGGTGGAATCTAATACATATACATAGAAATGAAATAGAAGTCACAAACTTCTTCTTCTTTTTTTCTTTTCTTTTTTTTTTTGAGAAGAAACAAACTTCTAAATAGGGGAAGAAAAAAAAAATCATTGATGTATGGATTTTATTGCATACAGCATCAAAAGAACTCTGCCAGTAGTTGGAGATGTTTGGTTCACATTCGGTTGGTTCTTTGAAAACCCATTTATGGCACTTATCAGATGCAACCTTTCCCATTAACCTGTTGAAACCATTTCAACCAATCAGACCCCATATACATTATATAATAAGCATGCTTTACCTTTATATCTCTCTCTACTGTCTATGGGGCAAAATTTTCATTTGTGAGAGACACAGAAATAAAACCACAACCAGAAAATAAATAAAACAAAACACCTACCCAGTACCCACCCTTCTCCATAATTATATAACTGAATGGACATCTTGCTGAAGGATCTTCTAACAGGATCTTCACCGTCAATCTCTTCCAGACAATCCCCAACTCTTCCTCGACAGAACCCATCTTCCCACATCAACATCCTTCACAAAATTTGACAAACAAAAAATTATATCTTTTCAGAAAATTATTGAAACTTGTAGGACCCAAGTGACAAATTTACTGAATACCCATCTCAAATTATCGATCATAAAAAACTAAAAAAGACCCATCTCCCCATTAACAAAATTCACACTGTAGTTGCTCTGTTTGTAAAAGAAAAAGAGTAATGGTGCTCTGCCTCGTTTCAGAGCAAAGGACAGAAAATAATGCAAACTGTGTTGAACTAAGCTGAACTTACAAGCTGCCGTTGTCGTCTCCAACTTTGCACCCATTACCACCTCTGACTCTTCTGCAATAATAGGAAGAGAAGCAGCTCAATTAAAAGCATAATACAAAGGCACAGAGAGAGGTAATAAAATAGAGAGAGAGAGAGAGAGAGAGATACGGGCGAGGACGGATGGTCCAGAAGACAGAGTAAGTCCAGTCTGAGTTGAGACAGACGCTTCTGAGGGCCTCATGAAGGGCCATCATCCCAACAGCTTCTTTGCTCCTATCTGATGCTCCTGAGCCCACCATCTCTCTTTCTCTTTCTCTGTCTCTCTCTTTCTAACACTAAATATATATGCCTTTTCTTTTCTTTTCTTTTTATTTCTCTTTCACTTCTTCACACACTTATTAGAGAGTTTCCTTTCCTCTTCTCTTCTCTTCTCTTATCTCCTCTCAACCTCTGAAACGCTGTCTAGGTACTTCTAAGTTCTAATTCAACTCAATTTTTATCTTCTTTTGCAGCTCTATAATGTTTAACAACCACAAAGAGTACTCTTTCATCTCTCTCTCTCTCTCTCTCAGTTGTGTATGTTTTAGTTGGCTCTCTCTTTCTCTCTCTACTACTCTTCTGTTTGTACTACCAAGTAAACAGGTTTGGTAATCCTGATACAGGTGAGTAAAAAAAGCAAGAGAGAGAGAGAGATGAATGTTGGAAGTATTAATAAACCATGAAAAACTGTGGGGACAGCTTTTATCCTCTTTCTCTGTCTCTTGCAAAGCACAACAGTGAAAGTGAGGGAAAAATAAAAAGCTGAGGTTTCTGATATGCAAATCACATTTTTACCCTTTTCCTTTGTGAGAAATTTCAGTTTGGTTGCAGGGTTAGGTTCGGCTAGTCAGAGCTGCTTGTTACGATTAAACCCATTTTGGTAGAGTGGGGTGGCTAGGCATAGATTTGCTCTTGAAAGTACTCTCCAAAGTTACATCTAACAGATTTTTCTTTGGCTCACGGGCTTTTCTTCCATGATAAACTCATTGCCTTTGTGAGTGTCATTGTCTCCTAGTAGTCGAAATCAAGTAAAAAATAAAGATAAAAATGATTTATTTTTTTGGTTACAATATGTGAAAGGTGAATGATTGGAATTTAAGTTCCCTTAGAATAATGAGTTCATCAAAAAAAAAAGTTCCCTTAGAGTTAGAATAATGCCATCGAATTACATAACTCTTCATAAGAACATCCAAAATTACCTTTTGTGGCAGTAAACACTACCAAATAAAATGTTTTACTTCGATAGTCCAAAGAGCGTTTATGATGAAGAAAAGAATTTATTAGTTCTCTTCTCTAAACAATGATCATCATGCAAGCTAATGTTATACATTGATGCAAATGGACAGAACTTTTGATGTCATTTTCTTTGTTTGATGTATATATATATATATATAGTTTCTAAAATTGGTACAATGTAGTTATTTTATAAAATCATTTATTTATCAATCTACAAAATGCAAGGATTAGAAAAGGCTCTTGAAGATAAAAGCCCAAGAGAAACTTAAATTATTCATGTGGAATTAACTTGGCAAATAATCTTATCTGAGTCAATGATAAGTAAAAGAATCCACATAAAGGAAAGGGAGTGCAATTCTTTGCGATGCAGAATAAGAAACCCTACAAAAGTTATTCATTGAATGTCCAATGACAAAAACCATTTGGACTAACTCCCTTTTGCCGTTTAGATTTTTTTATAAAAAAATTGATATTGAGTTCAATTCCTTAACCAATTGGGTTAAGTTTGTGATTTGATTTGAAGAAAATTTGATACTTTCAAATGAAGAAGTAAGGAAATTTATGTTATTTGCAACTATTTGTTGTAATATAATATAGACAACAAAAAACTGCATCATAAGGCAGCCTAAAAAATAGGTGATTGATTTTTTTCCTTAATTAGACATATTAAATATAGAATAATTATTTGAGATATTGGGAATCTGTAGCTAAGGAGGCCTCCAAATACTACCTATGGAATCCCTCCATTCCTTGTTTTGTGAAATTTAACTTTGATGCAACCATTAGTAAGGAATGAGCAGACATATTAACCATTGTCAAAAACCACAATGGAGAAATCATTTTTGTATGGATGGAGATAATTGAAGATCAAGACCCTAAGAAGAAGCCAAAGCGGCTCATTTAGGAGCAAAGAAAGCAGCAAGCTTAGGGTTTACTTTTGTCATTTGTGAAGGAGATGAATTGAATGTGATCCAGCCACTTCAAAGTTTAGAGGCTTCCCCATATTGGGCAATTGAAAACATAACAACTAGTAATAAAATTGTTTTAAATTCCTTTACTGATTTGTATTAATCATATGTTTAGAGAATCTAATTTTGTTGTCTATAATATTACTATATAAACTCTTTTATCTAGGTGTGAGGAAATACCACCTTTTCTATCCCTGATTTTTGCTTAAGGATTCAAAACAAAGAAGGTTATGCTTCCTGCTTCTGTAAGTTCTTTCCCTTTTAATATTATTCTTATTCAGTCCAAAAATAAATAAAAATAAAAATCAGTAATTCACCCCCAAAAAATCATCTATGTCCTGGTAAAACCCCTAATTCAGCCTATTTTGATATCGGGTAGTTTTGACTATATATTTTGTAGATACTTGAACTTTAAAGAAAAGGTAAATTTGTGATAATGTCTTATGTGTGCTTCAACGAGTTTGCTTTCCTAGATGTTTTATTCCCTTTTCACAATCATGTTTTCTGATGGGACAACAAGCTCTTTCAACGCCTATGATTTGGGAAAAAGTACGTTGGTTTTATATAAGATTTCACTTCATGACTTAGTTTCTTTTTATCTGATGATATCCGTAACCTATCCAAAAAAAAAACAAAATCCATAATAGTCACATTGTTAAGGTTCAAATACACATTAAAATCTCCCATTTGTTCTAGGTTGAAAATGTGAAATAGATATCAAATTTGATTTTGCAACCTCCAAAAGTAAGGGGACAAACCGTGAACCTTACAACTATATGCCATTAGAAACATGGTGCTTTTGAAATGAAAAACCGATAAACATGGTTCATTGAATATTCGTATATTATGCAAAAGTTTCTTCTTATTCTTCTTTTTTCCTTTTTGCGTGGACCTGCAAAATGCTATTCATTTCGTTGTTTGGTTGAAATGAACACGGTTATTGTTAAACTTGCCAAACAACCCTAAACCATTTTCTGTCACCATAATGTGAAGGATAATTAAGACAATTGGCTTGGCTCAGAATCTTTACCAGTCAAAAGAGATAGGATGGATTCTGATTGTTAGATTTAATTAATATTTAAAGGGAATATGATATTGTTATTATGTCAGTTTGTAAGGACGAACTTAGAGTAATCATCATAAATTCGTACTAATGTATGTGCAAGAAAGGTTAAAAGAAAAAAAAAAAAAAAAAAAAAAAAAAAAAAAAAAAAAAAAAAAAAAAAAAAAGGGTATAGTCATTTGGGCGCCCCCTCCTTTTTTTAATTGCCTAACATGTCTTCATAATTAAGGAAATTGGAAAAACCAAGATTGCCCTTTATTGATATTGGATGGTTAATTAATTAACATTTTTTTTTCACTAAAGAATGGAATGCTTGTAGCACCTCTAGTTCATTTTCTATGTAATTCCAACTAATTTTGTTGTTAAATTTTATCATTCATTTATTTTATTTCCTCTTTTTTTTAATTCTTTTTTTGAATGGTTCACTTATTCTTTTTAATCATTTCTAATTTCTTTGCTTTAGCTTGGTTTCAAGTCTATTTGTTATTTACTTAGATATATTTAGTCAAAATCTGTCCTTTTTTTTTTAATAAAGGTATAATGTCATTTTTACACATCTCAATTTTTAAATAAAATAAAACAATAAATATAAGTTTATTCAAACAGATACTAATTTCACAATTACTAAACCTTTCTTCAAAAAAAAGTACTAAACTTAAATTGTACAAAAAGGAAACAAAATTCTATCCTTAAAAAGAAATTTTTTTTTTAAAAAAGTCTACTTTTCCTTTTATGCTATTCTTAAATAAACAACCATTGCAAATATATATATTTATATATGTATACGTGGAAAATAATAAAATAGATAGAAAAACTATTCAAAATTATTTTTGTCACTAAACCACTTGACTCAGCTCGTACCACCCGACTCTCTTTCTTACGAATGAGCTTGGGTTTGATCTCACGAGGGCTTGTCCCCCTTTAAATCTTCTTGCTGCAAAAATATCATACAAAATTATTTTTATCATTTTTTAAGAAGATTTTTATCAATGTTGTAAAATGCAAAATTTATTAATCATATTCCTTTTTCTTTTAATGCATTCGATAGGTGGGGAGAGGAAATTTATACTTCAAGTATCTTCATTGAAAATACTAAAAAAAGCTAGTTGAGTTACAAAACTTTTTTTGGCTTTTTTTTATTCTTTTTGATAATTCAATGGTTGAAAGAAAACAAATTTAAATCCTAGATATCTCATTGGAAACATCAAGATATATTAATTAAGTTATAATGTTTTAGGCGGTTTTTTTTTTTTACCATAAGTGACAGATAATCTTAAAAGGTTAGAATATTTCCATAAGTGAAAGCTTTTTTAGCCAAAATAAATTATTGCTTTTTAAAACTTGTGTATTTTTAAGTAAGACAATTTGAAAGGGAAATGAAACTTTCATATTTTCCCGTTATATTATTTCTTCATGTTTAGCCTTATGTTTAAGAGTTTATAAAAGCCATATGTTTAAGAGTTTATAAAAGAATGGAATTGAGTGGAATGGTATAAAATAAAAAAGAATGAATACAAATTGAAAATAATTAAAAAATTTATGTCCGTTGTTTAAATTTTGAAAGAAGAGAAATTGAATGAAAACTAAAATTGTTTGGAAGGTAATGGTAGTGAATACTTTTACAACAACATTAATATTATATTATAACAATTTTTAATAAAAATAGAGGCTGGGTATAGGCATTTAAGGGCAAGAAAAAAATATGTGCATTATGAGGCTGTAAAATTCATTAAAACATATTTCATTCCATTAAATTCCTCTCATTTTTTGGAGGGATAATTAAAATGGGCTTAAGAGGTAATGGAATGGACTATTCCTTTCTTTTCTCTCCTATTAAACTATCAAATGAGAGAATGAAAAGGATATTCTTTATAAGAAAAATTATTTTCCTTCCTTTTTTTTTTTTAGCAACTTTATTATTTAAGGAGAAATGAAGCTATCATATTTCTCCGTTATATTATTTAACTCAACAATTGTGTGAAAAAAACTATTGTTCTTTAAAACATGCATATTTTTAAGTATAAGACTTTTATTTAATAAAATTTTGATATTTCCCCATTATATTATTTAACTTGACAATAAAGTGGTTTCATTTAATAGTTGTGAAATGCGTTGTGAAAAATATTGTATGCAACATTGCTCAAAGTACTACAAAGGCCACCTAATTAATTTCAACTTGTTTACTTTTAAATTCATGTTTAGAGAGAGAGAGAGAGAGAGAGAGAGAGAGAGAGAGAGAGAGAGAGAGAGAGAGAGAGAGAGATTGTTTGGCTAAAAGCTATAGCTTTTAGTTTTTTCTTTTTGTCTAAGCTTTTTTTTTTTTAAATAACAAAACTATTTTTATTGAAAATAAATTAGTTATCAACTTTTTATCACACATTTAACAAAAAAGTTACCAAAAATTATATTGTTTAATAAATAATATGTAAATAAATTATTAAAAACTACAAGATTACCAAACACGCACTAAAAGTTACACTCTTTTTTCTGTACCTTCAAATCCTTATATATCTAGACATGAGTCAGAAAGCAAATATAATACTTTCATCATGGCATGTCACTACTTTCTTAGAAGTTAGATCAAAAATCATTTCTTTTGTTCATCCATTATAATAAAAAGATCAAATAATGTAATGATGAAATGATGAAATTTTAACATAAAAATACACCACAAACTAGACTCGATCAAAATTTGATATTTTAAGGTATATATGTCTAGATTTTGGGAACTGATAAGTACCAACTTTTAACCCTAGTCACACCCTTTTTACCTTCAAATCCTTATAAATCTAGAAAGAAGTGAGATAGCAAATATACCCTCATCATTCCACCCAAAAAAAATATACTCTCATCATTGCATGTCACTGCTTTGTTATTATAAGTTAGAAAATCATTTTATTCATTTAAGTATAATGAAAAGAAGAAGATCAAATAATGCCATGCATGTACTGAACTGTCTTTTCACCGACAAGGGGGTTCTAGTAGTCAAATGCAACTAGAGTGCTCTAATCATTTAGCCATTAAGAACAAATTGCAGGGTATTATTATAGTAAGTATTAAAGTTAACAAAGGTAAAAGGAATAGTAAGGTTAAGGCATCACGTGCTCACGTGCCATGGCAGTGAGTCGGTGCATCGTTTCTCATAAAGAAAACGAAGCGCACGAATTGCGGGGCTCTGCGTCCTATACTTGCGACACCCTTCGTCCTTATCACCACGCGCTCCACACCACACTCCCGTCACCGCATCATGGAAAGTACGTATTGATGACCTCATATCAATATTATATGATATATCTTATATATATATATATATATATATATATATTGTGGGAGGAAGAAAATCCAAGAATAGAGACATGTGAGAGAAGTCTAATGTCAGAAGAACAGACCTCGAAAGACACTGACAACAAGCCCTCGAAAAAGATATAAACAACTCATCACAGGCACAGGAAGACTACGATGCCCGAGGACCCCGAGAATACTAACGTGTCCTCAGAAGGACCGAGAGCCAGTTCTAAAAACCATCGGGTATAAACCAAGAAAGATGATGAAAATTTGTTGTCAAGTAAGGAAGGGAAGAATTTAGATAAAACATTCATCACTTCCCCATTCAATGCTCTGAACCCACTTAGCTGGCCGTATTAATGAGAAAATGACTCTTGAACAGTGTTATCACAACTCATAACTTGGTTTAAAAACCTTCCAGTGAAGTCCTGATGGGACAAGTATCAAGAAAAATGAACTCTAACCCTCCAAGTGGAAGGCTAAGATACAACCTTATAAGGTAGAGAGGCCTATGTGAAAAAGAGGGGAAAAAAAAAACATCAGAGAGCAAAGAGACATAGAAAATTGTGATTGGAATCCAAGAACAAGTATAATCAGTATCTCGAACCAAACCTGAGGAACATAATATAAGCCATCCGAGGCTATCTTTAACCAACTCTCATGTCATATAATTATAATTAACGTTAATCCTTTCAATTATAGTTTGTTTAGTCCATCTAAACAGGGGTATTACAGGTTGATTGGCATCCCATCTCTACAAATTAATTGTGTGAGGAAAAAAGAAAGTTTGACTTATTTTTACCCACCACATATATATATAATACAAATTTTAAGGAATAAAATTGTAAAAAAAAAAAATTTCAATTTAAACTCGATGGTTTAGAGTTTTGATTTCAAAAAATTAATTTAGAGGTGTAACAAATTAACTTTTTTAGTCTTGAAAGTAAAAAAAAATTAAATCCTAATATTTTTTATAATAAAAAACTTAAAAAATATATTTTGAAAAGTAATAAATTAAACCCAATATTTAAAAAAATAATAAATTAAAACCCCATTATATATATAAATCTCAAACATAATGTACGAGGATTAATAATTTATTTTATGAAATCTCAAGGTTTTTTACTTTTGAAATCATAGGGTTTAAAATGCTACTATTTAAAACTTTTGAAGTTAATTTTTTACTTTCAGAATTACAGTATTTATTTATTACACACTATAAATTTTAAGGTTTCGTAATGTAATTTTTTCCAAAAAAAAAATCATAACTATTAATTTGGTTAATTTTAATTAGAAAAACACGCTTTCATATAAGTTTATTGTTAGTATTAAATTATTAGCACCAATCATATTATGTTATCTCACAAATTATTAAAAAGTCTTATCACCGTACACCTTTAGCATGATAGTCATTCCACAAGTACAAGTTCTTGTGAGCTAGAAATAGTAAGAAATAATATTCAAGTCTCTAAGAGGGAACTCTGCACACATATACACTAAAATATGATTTTTATCTCAAAAAAACAAAAAAAAAAACGTTAAAAACTTTGTTACTCCATACTTATTTAATTTTATATGAAAATACAAAAGATACTGGTAATTTTATATAAAATGTTTACTATGGTGATAATAATTAATCATATCAATAACAAAATATATAAAAATTGTATTATTCTTATATATTATAATTTATATATATATATATATATAAATATATATATTAAAGGAGATTTTGAAAAGTAAAGCATGGAGCGTGAATCGATAGCGCGTGGAATTGGTAGTTGTAAAAACGTACAAAATGTGTGCATCAATCTAAATCCTGGGGCAACCTCACTTCCGCATTGACCGGCCCGGGCCTCGCTCCAAACCCATGACCGTATCTTTTGTAGGTCCCACTTTCAAATCCTCCTACTTCTAATCTCTTAACCTAACCCTATAATATCAATCTTTCTTAACCTTTGCTCTATAACTCTCAGCAGCAAAAATTAAACATATATACATTTTTTAAAATAAAATGATAATGTATTTCTAACCTTTTATAATAATATATATATATATATATATAATGCAAATCTTGAATATAATATACTAACATTTATATAACAAATGGAGAAGTAGAGCACTCGTGGTCCAGATATTGCACCCATGAGAGAGAATCAAATTTATATATCACAGGATAAGCTCTGGGTTTTTCTTTTTAAAATATATTTTTCTTTAGATTGTACTCTAATTTTTTATTTTGTTAACCTAAAACATAGGATATTCTTGTCTTCAAATTTTTTTTTTAAGGCAAAAACGTATTGACCTCTTGTGATATATTAATCAATTAATTTAGCCAAGTGAAATTAATTAGATTCAATTATATGCAATGAGCGTGGTAGTACAAACAAATCATCAAATAACTAAATGCAGCGGAAATTAAATTGGCACAGTGATTTGTTTAGGAATAAGAAAAACCTACACGACAAAAACCCCACCGGGTGTATTTAAGGTCACCATTCCCGAGATCCACTATTATCAAAACAAGCGGTTACAAGTAAAGGATTTTCAGTATCTTATACCAACCTATAGTTAAACCCTTACCCCAATACCCAATTGGACTTGTTTATAGTGACAATCTCTCCTTTTGATGCACGGCTCTCAGTACGTGACTAACCAATCTAATGCACGGATCCCAGTACGCGGCTTACTCCTTTGCACGAATCCAAGTACATGACTAACTCTACAACAACCCTTTGATTGTTGTAGTTGATTTGCAGCAGCTTCACATAGAAACACCAATAAGATCTTCAATGTTGGTGCAAGAGACTTTACTTGATTACAGAACCCAAAGGCGTACAAGAAACGCAGCAAGAACTCTTTCTTCTGTAGGAGGAGGTTAGGGTTTCAAAAAGAAAACCTTAGGAAGCTCTCTAGGGTTAAGGTTTTTCTTTTTCTACCTCCTTTAAATAGGAGCTTAATGGGCTCTCCTATTCCAAATAGGTTTACATAAACCTTGGGCTTTCCTAGTCCAATAAGGATTATACAAACCCCCAAACCTTGGGTTTTGCTAGTCCTATAAGGATTATACAAACCCATAAATAAACAACATTTTAGAATAAAAACGTTGCTGGCTATAATTTGAATCCCGTAAGCTCGATAGATCGAGACATCTGTCGAGTTTTAATGAATCTCGATAGATTGACCTTCTGTCGAGGAGGTATCGCATGTCTTCAATTTAACCACTTGTAATGATCATTTTGAACATTTTTAGATTTACCCAAATACAAGTAAAGTGCGTTTTGTCAAAGGATATGCCAATTACATAAAAATATGTCCTTAACAATATTTTTTATTTTAGAGAAAACGATAGTAGACTTTATTAATTGAGAATCATGATATACAATGGGGAAGAGAAAGTGGGATATTCTATTAACTAAATAGTGACCCCCTCATTCTCTTTTGCAACACTAGCATACACTAGAGTTGCACGATTATATCGTAAAGAAAAGAAAAGAAAAAAAAATCTACAACATCCAAACTACTATAAGAAAAGCGAATCTTCACTTCAAAGTCTCTGGATGCCCAAAAAACCAGAAAAAGTGCCAAACGACACCTTCTTGAATTACAAGGACATCAAAATAATGAGTATTTCTTTCTTTCTTTCTTTTGTTTTGTTTTGTTTTGTTTTGTTTTTTATTTTTTATTTTTTATTTTTATTTTTTTTTAAGGCTGAGAATTTTCATGGATTGAATTGGGGTTGAGTACCAACCCCAATGGTGGGAGCAAATGATTGAAAACTGTCTTTTTCAATCAATTGCTTTTTCTGTTTATGATTGATATCAAGGTCTGTGTTAGGATCAGATGCTCCAGCAAGCCACTTTGCAGGTACTGGCATAGAGGTGGATGAATCCTTAGAATTCGAATTTGCCTTGTTCCTTATAACCCGCTTCCAGCTACATAAGGATGCAATCTTCAATTCTGGATTCTTGGTAGTTACATCAGATAAGGATTCCATTTCTATATCCTCATAAATATCGGGCAGTTTCTCAAAAGGAATTTCGAAATTCCTAGCTTCTGTCTCAGAACCCAAAAAGTTGTGTTGTGAAGGTTTAGTGGTTAAGGAAGACTCAAATATCTCTGCAACATGAGTTTTGGCCTTATCACAATTTTTGGACTCATGATAAATATATGAATTATCCACCAACTTCAAGTTTGTATCCGAACTGGGAGTAACCAAATCTGATTGGATAGGACAGTTACCCTTATCAGGGTTTGAATTGGATGAAACCTCTATATTCTTAGCTGCTCTATCAATTTGAAATTTCAAAAATCCCAAGGAAATAGGAGCCAATTCTTTTTCCCGCACTAGAGTTGATTTCCTCCTGGCATCATACCAAATGGCATCGATTTCCTCCGTTTAACCACCGTGGCTGCCATAGACGCCTCCACCTAAAGATGGCGACGTTGAGAAAAATCATCATCATCTTCTGCAAATGACTGAATATCGTCTTCATCTTCATGACGTATATCTGAATAAGAATTCCTTGAATCTTTTTTCCTATTTCCCTTTGGGGCCAAAGAGCGGAGCCATGGCCCAAATTGAAAACCATCATCATTTGAAGAAAAGCAGCCCGTTTTCAAATGAGGACACTCCCTATCTTGATGACCGAGAACACCACATCTATAACAAAATATAGGAAGCCTTTCATATTTAAAGACAACCCAGCTAGCCTCAAGATCATCAATCTGAACCATCTTACCACGCATAAGAGGCTTTGTAATATCAATATTTACTCTGATTCAAAGGAAAGGACCCCAAGCAAGCCCACTTTTAGGTGCATCCACCATAATGAGCTCCCCCATTTTATTGCCAATACGGGTTCCAACAGCCTTGTTCATACTTTTTATAAGAATATTAAAAATACGAATCCAAAAGGGAGAATGCTAAGTGTGACATTGGCTAGGCTAGAATCACCATGGAAACGCTTCATCAAAATCAATTTTTTATCAAAGGACCATGGGCTTTTATCAATTACAGACGTCAAGTGCTATTCTAAACCGAAAATAGCGATAAAGAGATTTTGTCCAACCTCTTTGATGGTTACGCCCTGATTAGAGCGCCAAAGATTGCCACAAGTAGCTTTAAACGCTTCTTTATTGAAATCTTTATTGGTCTGCAACTTGAACAAAATACTATACTGTGCTTGCTGTTTGGAACCTACAACTTCAGAAGCTTCCACTGTCATAACTCCTTTTTCCTCTTTTGAAAGTTTGAAATGTTTCCAAAGTTCTTCCATCGATTCATCCATGATGAATAAATTGACAAAGAAAATGTTGGTGCAAACACAATAATAATGAAAATAACACAAAGAGAAACTAAATAATATTCAAAAATAATATTTCTGAATATTATTTATTTAAAGAGAGAAATTACACAACACTATTTGAACTGAGGCGCGGCTCTTGCTCTCTTTAAAGAGATTCAAGCCCTTAGTTGGCTAAACTTTGTAATTGGAGCAGACCTTCTCTGAATTGTCTCCCCCAGGATACAACAGCTTACTCACCAACGAATATGTAATTATTCTGAATGGGCTGTCAAGTAGGAGGATCCAAGAGGCTGATTCATTTCCATTTTTGATACCTCCACCCTTCACCTCCCCCCTTGCGCACATATCTAGTCCAATATCTGAGACAATTCATATTAGCCCATTAATCACCACAATTAAAAAGAATAAAATAGTCTCTTTCCTTTTCAATGTGAGATTAAACATTTTCACTAACTTTTCACCTTTCATATTCACTCCCACATCTTTACATTTATATTGTAACATTTATTCATTTTAATTATTTAATATTAAAATGCTTCAACAATCCCTCACTCATTTTAATATTAAATTTTAGTTAAAGAGAGATTACCAGGCAAAGATGGGTCACTATGCATCATGAAGGTGTGCTCTGCATTGAACCTTCACTTAGTGATCTCAACTCCAGAGTCGTAGTGGTCTTCGACTTGAACTAGGACTGCTTTAGGGAAATTAAGCGTCACTGTTTACACATAACAACCTAGGTGTTGACATGAGCTTTTATAGCTACCACTTTACGGCCGTGTGCTGATCCCAGTTTCATGAGTGTATTTAAGATTAAGTCCAAATCTCATAGGGAGCGTCCCCACCCCCATACTCACATAGGTGAAATTTTGTCAGGGGTGCTCCTATAATTCTGACATCCCACTCATACGAGCTACAAATTTCATTAAGGGTTTCTTACTCAACCTCTCCACATTACAGGATAAATGCATTTACATCATAGGGATGAACAATTAAAAAATTATTTACAAAATAAATAATTAAAAAAATAAATAGTGTATTTCTTACGACCATCGTATGATTCGTTTTTCTCATTGAACCCAATTCTCAGGATCTCTGGTCCTTGGGTTAGGTATCCTCATACATGGCTCATGATTCTATGGACTTTAGTCCCATCCCTCTCGATGTAGTCCAGACCCTATCTTTTGCCAAGGCCTTGGTAAATGGATCTACAAGATTATCATTAGATTTAATATAATCCACAGTTATGATGCAACAACTCAAATAAGATTTGCTTTCTTTTTATAGGTTTGGATTTACCGTTGTAGTAACAGTTTTTAACTCTACCAGTTGCGGCAGCGCTATCACAGTGAATTAATATAGGTGGAATTGGCTTTTCCCAAAGTGGAATTTCATATAACAAATCTCTAAGCCAATTTGCCTCTTCACTAGCTAAGGCTAATGCTATTAATTCAGCTTCCATTATTGAATTAGTAATTATTGTTTGTTTTTTGGATTTCCAACAAATAGCACCACTACCTAAGGTAAAAATATGACCAATGGTAGAGAGAGAATCACCTAAAAAAGTATTTCAATCAGCATCACTAAAAGTTTCAATCACAGCAGGGTACTTTTTATAAAATAATCCATAGCTTTTGGTATCAATTAAATATATCATCACTCGCTCAATAGCTAGCCAATGATCTTTATTAGGTTTGCTCGTAAATCAGCTAAGCACTCCTACTACATATGCAATGTTAGGTCTAGTATAATCAGTAGCATAATGCAAACTACCAATGACGCTAGTATAATCCTTTTGATTAAAAATCTCATCATTATTATTCATAGGAAATAATTGAACACTAGAATTAAATAAAGTAGCTACACTTTTGTGATCATGAAAATTATATTTTCTTAATATTTTCTCAACATAATGTGATTGATCAAGAAATATCCCATCACATGTTTTTGTAATTTTCATGCCCAAAAGAAAATTAGCCTCACCAAGATCTTTCATATCAAAATGGTTTTTAAGCGTATTTTTCGTCTAATTTATAACATGCATATTTGAGCCAAAAATCAACATAGCATCCACATAAAAGCTAATAATAACATGTAAATTATTTCATGATTTAGAATAAACACATTTGTCATATTCATTTGATTTTTAACCATTCTCAATCATATAGGAATCAAACTTTTCATGCCACTACTTAGGTGCTTGCTTTAAGCCATATAGGGATTTAGTTAGCTTACATACCTTGCTTTCTGATCCAAACTCTACAAAGGCTTCAGGTTGATCCATATAAATCTCTTCCTGTAGGTTCCCATTTAGAAAAGCAATTTTTACATCCATTTGATGAATTTTCAAATCAAAAATTGCAGTAATAACAATTAACAATCTAATAGATGTAATTCTTGTTACCGGAGAGGAAGTATTAAAGAAATCAAGATCAGCTTTTTGTTTAAAACATTTTGCAACAAGTCTAACTTTAAACTTATCTATTGATCCATCCGGTTTCAATTTTTTTCTAAGTACCCGTTTACAACCTATGGTCTTACAACCCGGTGGAAGATCTACTAATTTTTAAGTTCTATTAGAAATTAGAGATTCCATCTCATCATTTACAGACTCTTTCCAAAATATGGCATCAGGTGATGTTAAAGCCTCTTTTAAATTTTGGGGATTTTCCTCAATGTTAAAAACATAATAATCAGGACCAAAATCCTTTTCAACTCTAGCTCTTTTACTCCTTCTATGTTCCATTTCAAAATTTTCTTAATTTTGTAAATGTGAAGTAGAAGAACTAGGTTGTGATAGAATATTTTCTTCACCCCCACTATTTTTCAATTTAAAAGGAAATTTTTCTTCATGAAAAATTGCATCACCAAATTCAAAAATTATTTTGTTTTCAAGATCAAAAAACCTATAGGCTGCACTATTAATCACATAACCAAAAAAAGCACAGGAAATAGCTCTTATACCTAATTTAGGTATTTTAGAGTCAGTAAGCCTTACATAAGCAAGACAATCTCATACTCTTAAATATCCCAAATTTGGCTTATGTCCTTTCCACATCTCAAAAAGTGTGGTATGTGACTTTTTATGTAACACCCTATTCAAAACATGACATGCAGTTAAAATAGCTTCACCCCAAAAATGTAAAGGTGCACCAGATTCAATTAACATGACATTTGTTAACTCAATTAGAGTTCTATTTTTTCTTTTAGCCACACCATTAAAAGCAGGTGAATATGGTGCAGTAGTTTCATGGATAATTCCC
The DNA here is from genome assembly GCA_032727855.1 of Quercus ilex subsp. ballota. Classification (NCBI taxonomy): domain Eukaryota; kingdom Viridiplantae; phylum Streptophyta; class Magnoliopsida; order Fagales; family Fagaceae; genus Quercus; species Quercus ilex. Next base: position 23,477,259 of record CM064915.1, read on the forward strand.
AAAGACTGAACAAATGAGTTGAATGCACTTGATTCATACTCACTACTTCTATCACTTCTTATTCTTTTTATTTTTCTACCGAATTGACTTTCAACTTCTTTTAAAAAATCTTGAAAATTTTCAAAAGCATCACTTTTATTTTTCAACAAATAAATAGTTGTATATTTTGAGAAATCATCAATAAAAGTGATAATATATCTATTTCCTCAACGAGTTAAAATTCCCTCAAATTCACATAAATCGGAATGAATTAACTCAAACAATTTGGTATTTCTTACAACACTTTTATGAGGCCCTTTTTTAATCTTAGCTTGACTACAAGTTTCACATTTTTCAAAATCTTTTGACAGTTTTGGAATTAATCCTAAACTACTCATGATTCCCACATATCTACTATTTATATGACACAAACGAGCATGCCAAAAATTAATAGAAGAAAGCATATAACTTGACATCAAATTCTTCCTCATGGACAGAGTGTAAAGTACATCTTTTAATGTTAGCACACGTCCAGAAGTGAGCATATAAACTAAACTAGTAGATGCTTTATTATTCTCAACATTCAATTTAAAAATTCCATCACAAGCATAACCCTTGCCCACAAATAATCCCTTTTTAGTGATTACATAGTTATCAGATTCCATAGTTTGCTTGAAGCCAGCCTTGTTAAGCAAAAAACTTGACATCAAATTCTTTCTCACAGACAAAGTGTAAAGTACATCTTTCAATGTTAACACACGTCCCTAAGTGAATTTCAAATCAATCTCACCACTCCCAAGAACCTTGGTTTCGCTAGAGTCACCAAGTATAACAGTTTTTTCTTCTTCAAAAAAAGTGTATAATTTGATCCAATTTTTGTCATAGCAGACATGCCTATTAGCACCAAAATCTGCCCACCACCCTTCAACATATTGCACCATATTGATGTCTGTAATCATAGCCACTAAAGGCTCATCAATTACGTTAGCCTGTGGGATAGATTCACGTTTATGAAATTTGCAAAATCGAGCAATATGTCCACTCTTGCCACAAACAAAACAAGATCTATTAAATTGTTCTTGTGAAGGGGGTCCTTGGTTCTTATTGTCATTTTTATTCGGGTTTCCCCTTCCTTGAGGCCTATTATTATTTTTAAATGCTCTTTTTTTAGGCTTCAATTGACTATTTCTATGAAAATGATTTTTGGGCATATTATTATTGGTTGAAATAAGATTTACCTTTGTGGTGGAATTACCATTGCTCTCTTGTGTCATGAGTTCATCTTGTCCTCTAGCCTCCTCCTCCACACGGATGCATGTGATCAAAGTCTCCAAGGATGTCTCCTTTTGTTTGTGCTGCAAAGTCTTTTGGAACTCCCTTCAAGATTGCGGTAGTTTATCAATTATACCAGCTATCACCAAATTGTCTCCAATCTTTACGCCTTTGAATCTCAATTTTGCCACAATCATTTGGAAGTCTTGTGCTTGATCCACCACCGATTTCCCATCCACCATTTGGTAACGACAAAATCTACTGGCAGCATACTTCTTTGCACCAGCCTCCTTGGTATCATACTTGCTTTATAAAGCTTTCCAAATTTTCTTGGCAAAATTATAAGTTGCATCATAATAATCATAAAAATGATCGGCAAGACAATTCAAAAGATAAGAGCAACAATTGTATTCATCTTTTGTATACTTATCTATTTTTTCTTGATGGAGACTATATTCTTTCTCACTCATCTCATCGGTAGGAACCTTTGATGGATTCTTGTCAGTGAGGATGTAGGCGACTTTGAGAAGACTCAAGTAGAAGAGGACCTTTTCTTTCCACCTCTTGAAGTGGGCTCCCTTAAAGCAAAATGGCTTGTTGAGATCTCCAACAAACTCATTTGGTTTCTCGTGTAGGCTCCATGTGATGAATCTCCTTAAAATTGTTGGTGCAAACACAATAATAATGGAAATAACATAAAGAAAAACTGAATAATACTTTTGAATATTATTTATTTAAAGAGGGAAATTACACTACACCCCTTGCGCACGTATCTAGTCTAATATCTAAGACAATTCATGTTAGCCCATTAATCACTACAATTAAAAAGAATAAAATAGTCTTTCTCATTTTCAATGTGAGATTAAACATTTTCACTAACTCCTCATCTTTCATATTCACTCCCACATCTTTACATTTATATTGTGACATTTATTCATTTTAATTATTTAATATTAAAATGCTCCAACAGAAAAGAACTAAAACTTCTACAACAATCTGAATGCATAGATTGGAGAAGTTGTACCTCACAATGGGCAGTGAGTTTTTGTCTTCTACAGTCCACGACTACAAAGAGCCGAGAGAGAGAAGTCTCTACGAAATAGCATAGAGATGGGTATGTATTCTTTTTACCATAATGCTTCAGGAGACAAAACAAGCCATGCATGCACGTCTACAACTCCATTATCAGGATTATAGAATTTAAATAAATGTTTAATTAAAAATGGATAATAAGACTACCATAATTACAATTGTGTTAGTTTAATCTTAAATTTTCTTCTTCTAACTTTTTGTCAAAAAAAAAATCTTAAAAGTTTTTTCTTATCCTATTGTCAAGACAACATTAAAATTTTCACTTTGCTGTGATTAAAGCAGAGAAGTACAAGAAAAAATTGAACTTTCTTTTTAATGGGTTTTTTCCCGTGTCTTTGTAGAATATAGTCAATAATAATAAGTTAGCATTAATGGAGAACATGGCTGATTACACCACATATTGTTTTGAATGAGACGGGGTGACATGATGTGTGGCACTGGGAACCAATAAGAGATTTGACAATGAGCACCATATGATATGAACAAAAGTTGAGAAAATGGATATGGCCAGGGGCAGGGACCCGATTAGGCTAGCTACATCTGCACTTTAATTTGCAAGTACTGCTGGAATAGGTCCCGACCCGGGAGTGTTGTATACCTATTACCAATAGTTTCTACCAAATGACGGAATAGACCCGATCCAACTATCCCGGCAATTCGAATAACCATAGTAGATCATCTCCTATATATCGGCGATTAAAACCCCTTTTTTTCTGGGGGATAAGAAGGGAATTATATATATATATATATATATATATAAGCTAGTACATTAGATTTATCCAGGAAACACCTGTGATAGGTGTTCAGTTACAGGAACAACGATTAAAACCCCTGCTAGAGGTCTTTTCATAAACAAATATTAATATATATATATATATATATATTTTAGCTATATATATATATATATATATATTTTTTTTTTGAAAATAGGTTTAGTGATGCTTTGAAACCGCCATTCTAGGTTTTATTTTTTCTTTTCAGGGCGTGCAGCACTTATCTCCCTGATTTTTTTTTTTTTTTAACCTGTTTATAACTAAACAAAAAGAAATTCAAATATAGGTCTAGATTTAGTTTACACACGCAATATACACCCCACAATCAAACATGTCCATTTGGATGTGGTGGTTGGACGGTAACGGGTAGTTGATTGGCTCAGTCTTATTTAAACACAGAGAGAGAGAGAGAGAGAGAGAGAGAGAGAGAGAGAGAGAGAGGGCCTGACAATGTGAGAGAAAAAAATAAAATATTGAAATATATAGCTACTGATGTGAGAGTTTTTGAAGAAACAAAATGTAAATTTCACAACTTTTTATTATTATTTATTCTTTAACGTGAATGCTCTAAAATAACTATTTCAATAAATGAGAAAATAACTTATGATATAGCATTACCGTCTGAATTCAACAAACAAAATATTTAATTATCAGGATTGCTTCTGTGGGAAAACATATAACTCTCCAAAAAACAAATTCATTCAGATCAAAGGGTGACATGTGACTACAAGAAAGGCACATTATTGTCATTAACTTGTAACCCCATGCATATGCATGAATATATTTATAAAAAAAATAAATTAAGATGCATAGCATAATTCTTATATATATATATATATATATATAATTTAAATACTGTTGATATATAGTCATTCTTATATTTTGTTAAATCTTTTTAAAAAATCTTGTAAGAATATTATTAGGTAGAAAATGTAAATTGTACATATTTTAAATTTTTTTATTATTAATTCTTAATTTTTGATATTGTGAAGCACTTTTTTTTCCTTTCTTTTTTACAGTTCATTAATTCTAAACTCTTTGGGTTTTTTACTCAATAACTCACTTAGATATATATTTATGATGTGGTCTCACATTTGGCTTCAAAATTAAGAAATAAAACTCTCTAAAAATAAATAATTTAGGACACATTGAGCAAAATTAGACTTCAATTGTAGAATCTAATTAGATTCTAGACTAGCATGTAACCCATGCAAACGCATGGATGAATTTAAAATTAAACACAATTTTTATTATAAAAATATAAATAATTAGTCAAATTATTTATAAAAAAAAATAGCATGTAACACATGCATACATATAGATACATTTAAAATTAAACACAATTTTTATCATAAAAATACAAATTATTAGTCAAATTATTTTTTTTTAAAAGTAAACGTAATTAGTCACATAGTAAAATTCTTACCTAAATTTAATACTACTTATGATCATTTTTTTCTTCTAATTTTTAATAAGATAAAACGTGTGGTGATCTTTGTTGTATGGTGGTTTTTATTAAGTATATGTGATTGGTTTTTTATATATATATATATATATACATAATTCATTAACATTAGATTCTTAGTATTTTGCACTCATTAACTCACTTTGCACAAAAATTGAAAAACTTAAGTGAACACATGGCACAAACTTAAGAGGATAATTATGGTGTGGTCTTTACATAAATATAGACACATGACACAAAATTGGATTCTAAATTGTTAGAATGTATTTAGAATAATTTATTTTGTTTAAAAAAAAAAAGTTAAAATAAGTTCTAATTAATTTTTTTTTCTAAAAAAAACTGGTTTTAGAAATATATATATAAAAGCTAAATAAGTATTCTAGCTAAAACAAAACTGAAAACTTTTTGCTAAAAGTATTGTAGAAAAAAAAAACTAAAAGCTAGTTGAATATTGCAGTGAGGCTTATAAATAGTACTAAAAAGTGCAATAAGACCCACAAATAATACCAAAAATAAGCTAAACACTTTAGTAAGCTTTAGCTTTCATCACTTCTCAAACACAACTTTTATCTTTTTTTTTTTTTTAAAAAAAAAAAAAAACTAAATAAGTCAACTGAACAAAAGTGTAGGGGTAGGTGATTCGCGCACATTTTTGGGCTACAGGTCCTGTCCAAGGATGATCAAATACCTAAGGACGATTAAAAAATCCATGCATACATGGACTAGAAGGCCGAAGAGGAAAGATGAGTCCAACGTGGAAACCGAGGTTCCTGAGGAATAAAGGCACCTTGGGAACGCTTTAGGAAGTTAACCATTATGGAGAGGTGAGCTCCAGGGGAAGTAGCAGAGTCGTATCAGCAACAGAAAGAAGAAATATATGGGAAGGTGACTGTCACCACTACATTAAATGCACTGCACCAACTGAACTGGCCGCATTTATGGAGAAATGACACCTAAACAGTGTTTTCCTAACTTATAGCCCTTCCTATTGCCTCCAAAAGGGTCTTAATGGGACAAGCATCCAAAGGATTTCCTAGAAATTGAATAGGTGGAAGGCTGTGATGTATTGGGGGGGACTATATAGTGAAATTGCCTTCATAAAAACGGGCATGCAAGATTGAAGGAGAAAAAGGAGAGAGAGGAGAACACTTTGTAAACAGAAAAACTTGATCAATATAAGAACACTTTGTCCTCGAATTGGTACGAGGAAGATATTTTGTTGAATTTGTGTGTCTAATCCTATCAATTTGAACCCAATCTATCTTAAGCCTGAACTTACGTGGCTTAGTAGTTCGCCTATAAGATCAACTCTCTAACAACTTTATTGTTTCAGGCTTATTGGGCTGATCTTCACTATTCTTAGTGGGCTTGGGTCGTTAATCCAGTCTTGCTTGGGTCGCTAATCTAGTCCTTACAATTGGCACCGTCTATGGGGGAAAAAAGGCACCTACAACCTCTGTTAGTCAAGCTTTCCATCTCATAGCAAGGAGCAAAAATGGCGGGTTCAAGACAAAATAGAGAGGAATCTGTGGAGTCACAACGAGTAGATCATTTTGTTAGTTTGGAGAGGAGGCGAGGCTGAGAGGCCAATCTAACTCCTAGCGTACATGTTGAAACAAATTATACAGAACATACCAGTAGAAGCCATTCTAGGCCTGGAAGTCACATTTCACATGATGAAGAAACTAGGAATCTCAAGCTAGAGATTGATTATTTACGCTAGAGATTGATCATTTACGCAAGAAATTGCACCACAAGCAATGTGTTGCATCCCTTCCTAGCTCAGAGATTGATTCGGTTGATGATTACAGTTATAGGCGAAGGTCCAGAACACCTCACAGTAAATCTTTCTATGTATCCTCATGCTTGGAGATAGAGGAACGAAACCACAGGAAAAGAACTAAAATTCCAACTCCTAGGAGCACAGGGAATGATGCTAAGAATAAGGCATTGCGCCAAATCTCCAAGTCACCATTTACGCGTAGAATAGATAAGGCTAAACTCCCTCATCATTTTACTCAGCCAACCTTCACTATTTATAATGGGAGGACTGACCCCATGGAGCATATGAGTCACTTCAACCAGAGGATGACTATACACTCTAGAAATGAAGCCCTAATGTGCAAGGTTTTTCCCTCTACTCTGGGACCCGTGGCCATGAGGTAATTTGACAAATTGGAAGAAAGGTCAATAAGTTCTTTCGAAGATCTTTCTAGGGCTTTTGGTGCTCGATTTGTTACATGAAGCAGAGTCCCTCGGCCTTTGGATTCCTTGCTATCTATGGTGATGAGAGAGGGTGAAACATTAAAAACCTATTCTGATAGGTATTAGGAGACGTTCAATGAGATAGATGGAGATTTCGAGGATGTAGCAATAAGAACATTTAAGGTGAGTCTTCATACGAACCACGATTTGAGGAAGTTATTAACGATGAAGCTTGCACGGAGCATGCGCCAGCTCATTGATCAAATTGATGAACACAAGCAGGTCAAGGAGGACCAGCAGTAAGGAAAGGGGAAGGCCAAAATTTCTCCCCCTTACAGAAGAGATTCTTGGGCTAAAGGGTATGGCCATAACTGACCCGGAAGAGATTTTACTAATCACACTAGGCATCCCAATGCTCAAATGGTCAGCTCAGAATTCAAGAAGCCAGTGCATCAGATCCTTGAAAAGATAAAGGGTGAGCTTTACTTCAAATGGCCAAACAAAATGGGAGGCGACCCCGCCAAATGCAATCAAAGTCTTTACTGTCAATACCATTAAGATAGTGGGCATACAACCGAGGATTGCAGAACTCTCCGTGACCATTTGGAGCAATTGGTTAAAGTCGAAAAGCTGAAACAGTTCATGCACCAACCCTCTGGGCAGGGAAGCCAAGTAGGGTCGGGGTACCAAAGAGAGGTTGTATCAAGGCCCCCCTTAGGAACCATCAATGTTATTCTCCCCGCCCCAAGTCAGACCAAAAGTCATACGTCCGAGGTCATGTCCATAGCGGCAAGGCAAGATATCGAGGAACAAGTCCCTAAATCCAAGCGGGTTAGGATAGTAGTTCAGCCAACCCTGGGTTTTTCTGGCAAGGACAAGATTAGGACTTATCAATGCCATGACAATGCCTTAGTGGTAACCCTCCATATTGGAGGGTATGACATAAAAAGGGTTTTGGTCAATCAGGAAAGCGAGGTTGAAATCATGTATCCCGACCTGTATAAAAGGCTGAATTTGAAGCTCGAAGACTTACTTAGATATGACTCCCCTCTAGTAGGGTTTGATAGGAAGATGGTCATCCTCAACGGTATGATCAAGTTGCCTATGCAGACGGGGGATGAGATAGTCGAAATAGATTTCATAGTGGTTGATGCCTTTTCCTTTTACACCGCTATTTTGGCAAGACCGTAGCTTCACACCATAGGAGCTGTGTCTTCGACTCTGCACAAGAAGGTGAAGAACCCCACGAGGGGGCAAGTCGAAGAGTTGGTAGGAAGCCAGGCAATGGCTAGGCAGAGCTTGGTGGCGGCTATTAGACATCAGTCAGAAGATGGAGTCTCAGTTTCTTGAGAAGAAGTCCCATAGCAATTAACGAAAGCTAAAGACTCCCTTGAGACCAAGGAAGAGGGTCTGTTGTGTGAAGAGCTCTAGAAGGTGGTCATTGACACAGATATGGATAATTATTTTCAAGTCGGGACACAGTTGCCATCCTAGGAAAAAGAAGAGTTGTTGGGATTTCTTAGAAAAAACATTGATGTCTTTGCATGGAGTGCGTATGAGGTACCAGGGGTGGATCCAGACTTTATTTGTCATTATTTGAATGTAAATCCAACGGCTATCCCTAAGAAGCAACCACCTTGGCACTCCTCTAGAAAGCATGCTGAGATAGTAAAAGAGAAAGTAGACAAGCTCAAGTGTGCTGGAGCAATCAAGGAGATGTTTTATCCATAATGGCTAGCCAACATAGTTGTAGTGAAAAAGAAGTCGGGAAAGTGGAGAGTGTGTGTAGACTTCACTGATTTGAATAAGGCTTGCCTAAAGACTATTTTCCAATCCTTCAGATTGATTAGCTAGTAGACGTAACGGTCGGACTTCCTCGGATGAACCTTGGCCGACCAAGAAAAAACATCCTTTTTAACCCCTACTGGAAATTATCATTTTTGGGTGATACCTTCCAGACTAAAGAATGCTGCTGGATCAACCTATCAAAGGATGATAACCAGAATGTTTGAGTCTCAACTCGAAAAGAATGTAGAAGCATATATTGACGATATGGTCATGAAAAGTAAACAAGTATTTGAGCACTTAAATGACCTGGGAAGTGTGTTTAGGGTGCTTATGAAACAAAAGTTACGCCTTAATGCCTCGAAGTGCTCCTTTGGTGTTAGTTCAGGCAAGTTTTTAGGGCATATGATTACTTATCGAGGAATAGAAGTTAACCCTAATTAAATCAAAGCCATAAATTACTTACGACCTCCTTGGAACCCTAAAGAAGTTCAAAAGTTGACTGGAATGACTACTACCTTGAATAGGTTTTTTTCTCAGTCGGCAGACAAGTGTAGACCATTTTTTCAACTCCACAAGTGGAAAGGGTTTCAATGGACTCAAAAGTGTAATGTTGCCTTCGAAAAGCTAAAAGAGTATCTGTCTCATCCTCCTATCCTTTCAAGACCAGAGAAAGAGGAAGTTCTTTTTGCCTACATTGCAGTTACATGTTACGCGGCTAGTCTAGTATTGGTTAGGATGGAAACGGGGTGCAGAGATCGGTCTATTATGTGAGCAAGTCTTTACAAGAGGCAGAGGTCCATTATTTTCCTCTAGAGAAAGCAATTCTAGCCATTGTACATGCCACGAGGAAGCTCCCCCACTATTTCCAAGCACATACTGTTGTAGTCCTCACTCAACTCCCCTTGCAATCATTACTTCGAAGGTCCAATTACATAGGAAGAGTAGCTAAATGGGGAACAATCTTGGGAGCATTTGACATCAAATATTTGGCCTTTACAGCTATAAAAGGGCAAATGCTAATGGATCTAGTGGCGGAATTCACTGAATGCCTCAAAAAGTCTATAGCCGAGGAGAATGAAGCAATAGGGGCATGGGTCACAATAGTTACCGTTCCTTATCGACGAGTCTGGAAGCTCTATGCAAATGGGGTGGCCAATTAAAAAGGGCCTGGTGTTGGAATTGTTCTGGTATCTCTAGCAAAGATAACTATTAAGAAATCTCTGAGATTGGGCTTTTCAACCACAAATAACAAGGCCGAGTATGAAGCTTTGTTGACCGAGATAATAATGGTTGATGGTGCTGGAGAAAGAAGCTAACTCCCAGCTCGTCCACATACCTCGTCCAAGAAAAAGAAAGGGACTATTGTAAAATTAAATCAACACTCATTCAAATCAGTCTCCTTCATCCTGAAAGACAAAGACAAGGCATTGTATTAATGTGTCGTCCGTCCCTGAGGATGGACGGACTAGGCATTATAACAGCGTCTCATCCTTTTTAAAGATAAGGCGGACGAGATGAAACATTGCATTTGTTCCCAACAGATGCAATGTTTCATCATTACCAACCGTTCCATAGTAAATGATTAAGGAGGAAATCCCGAGTGTTGTAACTTCCATGACAGTTATGGAGGTTACTCCAAAGATCTGCAATGACAGGAGAAGTTACAAGGTAACTGCCTTAGGCGAACACTATATAAAGGACTCATTGGCAGAAGAGTGAGGTAGGAAAACATTCACTATAATTTTCGATAACATTTCTTTCTTTCGGTGATTTACAGAAAGACTAACTTTCTCATCGGAGGACCCTTGGCCGGCCTCCACCGGTCTCCTCTAATTCTGTTTCATTGTCCAGGACACACCCTTCAAGATCGAGACCCGGAGATCTTCAGCCCGCTGATTTCCTTGGAACTATCAGTTGGCGCCGTCTGTGGGAAATCGAAATTAGGTTGTATTCGTTGTATTTGAATTTCATTTGCCGAGTCCTACAATTTCTTTCTCTGAAAAAGGGCTAAGATGGTCTGGACAAGATCAAGGGCTACCAGTCCAGGCCCCTAAGAAAGTAGAGACGCTTCCAGTAATCCCAATCGTGGTCAATAATCGGCGCCTACCATGCAGCCATCTTCTGCCCAACACATGCAATCCATGGCCGCTGCCATGGCAGAATTAACTCGCCAAAATCAAGACTTACAGAGGGAGATTAATCTCAGGAGGCAACGACATGAGGCCCATGGAGAGGAGCGTGAACAAAGTCAGGAAGATGAAAGAAACGTTGAACCTAAAAGCCAGTCAAGGGGCATCGTTTCACAGAGGGTACCTCATCTGGAAAAGGAAATGGACCAAATGAGAAGAGTAATGGAGGAGATGAGGGAGAATATGAGGAAAACGAACCCTGTGGAAGATTTGGTTCACAGGACTGATTCCCCCTTCGTGGCTTCCATCAATGCTCACCCTTTGCCACCCAAGTTCAAAATGCCTTCGTTGGATTCGTATGATGGGACGCGAGATCCTTTTGATCATATTACCACTTTCAAAACTACCATGCACCTTCAAGGGGTTCCGGATGAAATAATGTGCAGAGCTTTCCCTACTACCCTCAAAGGACTTGCATGAGTGTGGTTTAACAAAATACCTTCTAACACAATGACATCCTTCGAAGAGTTAAGCAATTTGTTTGTTAATAATTTTATCAGAGGGCAGAGGCACAAACGTTCTTCGTCTAGTTTGCTAACCATAGAGCAAGGAGAGAACGAAAGTTTGCGGTCCTTCATCACGCGGTTCAACAGGGATGCCTTAGCAGTGGACGAAGTGGATGACAAGCTCCTTTTGGCAACATTCCATAATGGGGTTCATTCTGACTTGTTTATCCACAAGTTATATGAACAGGCGCCTCAGACCATGGCTGAACTAGTCCATTCAGCCCAGAACTTGATGAATACAGAGGATGCTATCATAGCCAAGAAGAGGAAGAGAGTTGAGAAAGTGGAAGCCAACCCAATGCGTCATTCAGAACAAGGTCCTCGTCCTAAGGAGGGATGAACAGAAGATAGAAAAGACCGAGACAAGAAGGCAGGTCCTTCAGCGCAGAATCAACAGTACACGCCATTAAACATGCCGCTTGAACAAGTCCTCATGCAAATCAAGGACGACCCTACTTTGAAGTGGCCAGAGAAACTGAAGGGAGATTCCAACAAGCGCAACAGGAACAAGTACTGTCGCTTCCATAGAGACCATGGGCATAATACAGATGAGTGCTTTGATTTAAAGCAACAGATTGAGAATCTCATAAGGCAAGGGAAGCTAAGAAATTTCCTTGGACGAGACCACAAGGACGAGAAATTGAAAGGGAAGGAAGAGGAATCATCACGAACGCCTTTAGGCGAGATAAGAGTTATCATAGGGGGAAGTTCGACAATACAGTCGTCCAAGTCCAAGAAGGCATACTTGAAAGTAGTGCAAAGGGTCCAACTTTCTGGACAATCACCAAAAACAAAAGCCACGGACGAACAAGCAATTATCTTCATGGACGAAGATGCAAAGGGAATTCACCACCCTCACGATGATGCCATTGTCATCACCCAAGTTCATAATACAGATGAGTGCTTTGATTTAAAGCAGCAGATTGAGAATCTCATAAGGCAAGGGAAGCTGAGAAATTTCCTTGGACGAGACCACAAGGACGAGAAATTGAAAGGGAAGGAAGAGGAATCATCGTGACCGCCTTTAGGCGAGATAAGAGTTATCATAGGGGGAAGTTCGACAGGATAGTCGTCCAAGTCCAAGAAGGCGTACTTGAAAGTAGTGCAGAGCGTCCAACTTTCTAGACAATCACCAAAAGCAAAAGCCACGGACGAACAAGCAATTATCTTCACGAACGAAGATGCAAAGGGAATTCACCACCCTCACGATGATGCCATTGTCATCACCCTAGTTATTGCTGACTACACAACTAGAACAGTATTGATAGACAATGGAAGCTCGGCGGATATTCTGTACTTTCCAGCTTTTCAGCAAATGAGGGTTGGACGAGACCAGCTCCGTCCAGTATACTCGCCTCTAGTGGGCTTCGAATGAATGAAGGTACAGCCTGTAGGCATTGTTACGTTGCCAGTGGTAGTGGGGGCATATCCACAGCAGGTAACTAAAGATGTAAATTTCCTCGTGGTAGATTGTTCATCCTTCTACAATGCCATAATTGGAAGGCCAACTCTAAACAGTTAGAAGGCTGTCACATCTACCTACCACCTGTCAATCAAATTCCCAATAGAACATGGAGTAGGGAAAGTACAAGGAGACCAATTAGCAGCAAGAGAGTGTTATTTGGCCATGCTGGCCATGGACAAGCAAATTCAGGCAATGAATATTGAAGAAAAGAGAGTTGTGGCAGAACCCATTGAAGCATTGGAAGATGTTTCCCTAGATGAGTATAACCCTGAAAGGTGTACCAGGGTTGGAGCAAACCTGAGAGATGAGGTTAAGAGGGACCTCGTCTATTTTTTGAAGAAAAATATTGATGTGTTTACTTGGAGTAATGAAGACATGCCGGGTATAGATCCCAGTGTTATTTCCCACTGTTTGAATGTATGTCCTTCCTCTAAGCCAGTGCGACAAAAGAAAAGAGTGTTCGCCCCTAAGAGAGATAATGCTATTAAAGACGAAGTTCAGAAGTTGATGGCCGTGAAATTTATACGAGAAGTATACTACCCAGAATGGTTGGCCAATGTAGTGATGGTGAAAAAGGCGAACGGCAAGTGGAGGATGTGTGTGAATTTTACTGATTTAAACAAGGCTTGCTCCAAGGACAGCTATCCACTGCCACGCATTGACCAACTGGTGGATTCTACTGCAAGCCACAAATTACTTAGTTTTACGGATGCTTTCTCAAGATATAATCAAATAAGGATGGACGAAGCAGACCAAGAGAAGACATCCTTTGTTACTAGTCAGGGATTATTCTGTTATGAAGTAATGCCCTTTGGTTTGAAAAATGCTGGAGCAATATACCAATGACTAGTTAACCACATGTTTCATCCACAGATCGGGCGGAATGTGGAAGTTTATGTTGATGACATACTGGTGAAAAGTCAGGACGAGGGAGGACATCTGGATGACCTGAAGGAGACGTTTGACACACTGAGGCAGCACCACATGAAGTTGAACCCTAGCAAATGTGCTTTTGGAGTATCATCAGGAAAATTCCTTGGATTTATGGTCTCCCACAGAGGGATCGAGGCGAACCTTGATAAAATTCGAGCAATATTGGACATGAAGCCTCCGTGCAATGTTAAAGAAGTCCAATCCCTCACCGGGCGAGTTGCTGCCTTCAACATTTTTGTTTCTAAAGCTACTAACAAGTGTTTACCATTTTTCAAGGTTCTAAAGAAAGCATTTGAGTGGACAGACGAGTGTCAAAGAGCCTTTCAAGACTTGAAAACGTACCTCGTTACGGCTCCGTTACTGGGTCCGTCCGTGACAGGAGAAGAGCTGTTTTTATACTTGGCAGTAACCCCACATGTCGTGAGCTCAGCATTGATAAGAGAGGAAGGAAAAGTACAAAAGCCAGTGTACTATACAAGTAAAGCACTGAGGGGAGCGGAGGGACGATATCCACTAATGGAAAAGCTGGCTTTCGCACTTATAACAGCTTCCAGGAAACTAAGGCATTACTTCCAGGCTCATGTCATCAACGTCATGATGGATCACCCACTCAAGAAGGCAATGAACAAATTGGAGGCTGCAGGATGATTGATTCAATGGGCTACCGAGCTCAGTGAGTTTGACATAAAGTACCAACCAAGGCATGCAAAAGCTCAAGCTCTGGCAGACTTCATTGCAGAGTTTACCCCAAGTTATGACGATGTAAGTGAGATGGAAGACAACCAGAAGTGGACCGTCCATGAGGATGGATCGTCTACACAGCATGCAGGAGGAATAGGTGTGGTTTTACAATCTCCAGAAGGGGATAAACTAAAACACAAAGTTCGCTTGCAGTACCAAGCAACTAATAATGAGGTTGAGTATGAAGCTCTTCTCAAAGGGTTGGAATTGGTCAAGTCTGTGGAAGCAAAGTTAATACTTGTCTTGGGAGATCCTCAGTTAATCATAGGCCAAGTGAATGGGATGTATGAGGCTAAGGAAGAACGAATGAGGAAGTATCTTAACAGGGCGATGCGACTTATGAAAAAATTTGAGAAAGCTAACTTCGTTCAAATCCTAAGGGAGGAGAATGTGGAAGCCGATACCTTAGCAAAAGAAGCCTCAGCGAATAAAGCCATGGACAAGTTTGATAAGATTCAGTATATGCCGAGTATAGACATCCCAAAAGTACAACAGGTGGAGAGCAAAAGAAATTGGATGGCTCCAATTTTATCATACTTAAAAGACGGACGACTTTCAGAAGAGAAAGACGAAGCTAGAAAGCTGAGGGTAAGATCAGCCAGGTACGTTCTTATGGACGAGGTTCTATACAAAAGAGGCTTTTCCCAGCCTTATCTCCGATGTTTGGCTCCAGACAAAGTGAACTATACACTAAGAGAAATTCATGAGGGAGCGTGTGGCAATCATTCGGGAGCCAGATCACTCGTCCATAAAGTTGTCCGAGTAGGATATTACTGGCCAAATATGCAAGCTGATGCTAAGGCCTATGTCAAGGTCTGCGATCAATGCCAACGGTTTAGTAACGTCCCCAGGCAACCATCAGAATACCTAATCCCAATGACGGCCCCATGGCCCTTTGCAGAATGGGGACTAGACATCCTGGGTCCTTTTCCACTAGGTGTAAGGCAAATGAAATTTCTCGTGGTTGGTATTGATTATTTTACCAAGTGGGTAGAAGCAGAACCCTTAGCTAATATCACACAACAAAATGTAAAGAATTTTGTGTGGAAGAACATTATGTGCAGATTTGGAGTGCCTAGGGTGCTGGTATCCGACAACGGACGACAATTTGACAATGCACTCTTTAAATATTTTTGCATACACTTCGGAATTCAAAATCACTACTCCTTGCCAGCCCACCCACAAGCTAATGGCCAGGCTGAAGTTGCAAACCGATCCTTACTAAAAATAATCAAGACTCAGCTTAAGGGGGCAAAGGAAGTATGGCCAGATGAGCTACCAGGTGTTCTGTGGGCGTATAGGACGACAGTGAGAACTCCTACAGGAGAAACTCCTTTCAGACTAGCCTATGGAACTGAAGCGGTCATATCAGCAGAAGTGCACATGGCCAATCATAGGGTGGCAGCCTACCAGGACGAAGATAACAAAGAGCAACTCCGTTTAAACCTCGATCTAATAGACGAGGTAAGGACGGACGCTGAATAAAGGATGGCAAGGTACAAAAACCTTATGGCTAGGCAATATGATGCGATGGTGAAGTCAAGGCGGTTCAACATAGGAGACCTCGTCCTGAAAATGGTATCTTTGGCAACAAAGAACCCAGCTCATGGGAAGTTGGGACCTAATTGGGAAGGCCCTTACAGGGTTATCAACTGTAAAAGACAAGGATCCTATTACTTGGAGGCCCTGGACGGGAGGAAGTTGGAGCATCCTTGGAATGTTGAGCACCTGAGTAGGTACTATCAATAAAAAGCCAGCCTAGATGAGCATAACTCTGGACGAACCTAGAAGCTACATAAGACTTGTTTATCTATATGTCTAATATTGTCTATATTTCTGATATTGCTCTGTTATTATGTTAAAACTTATGGACGAAGTTATAATTTGGCTTGTATTCGTTTTCATAATAAGCATTAGCTCATAAGCATGTGCCTCGTCTATGAACAATATTTATGCTATGTACATAATGTTGTGTGAATTCTTGATTTCCATATTATTTTCATCAACTCACTGAAAGGCTGAAAAGCCCACGACGAGAAAATTCTCTAGACGCAGAGATGTATCGTCAAATTTTCCTAAAGAAAAATCAAGGCAAGCTCGTCCAAAGAAAATGACGAGATAAAGCTTATGCCACGGCAAATCAGTAAGACCAAGGCTTGCTCGTCCATATAATGGACTATAAAACAAGGTACGCATCTCAATTATGGACGAGGGAGTGTATGGACGAGTATTTTCAAGAAGTAAATACGAAAACATTCCAGTCCATGGACGAGCAAAATGTGGAATCTTGTCATCATTAAACATGAAAATCAGCCAAGTCTAAGGACGAGTAATGCTGATAATTACCATTTCACATGGACAAATTACGCTTAGTAAAATTCCAATAAAAATAGTAAAAGTATATGAAATGTAGACGAGCTAAGCATAAAGTCTTGCGTATGAAAATAAAAACTCTCGTCCATGCATATATATAAAAAAATAAAATAAAATAAAATAACACCATTCATCCAGTTGTTTCAAGGGCGGACAACCAACGTCCAAACACCCTTGTAAAATTATAACTAGTTTTACAAAAGCTCGTCCTTAAACTATGGACTAGCCTAATGTACTTGCATTACATAAAAAGGTCCTAAACAGTGGACCAAATAAAAAGAAGGGAAAGCACAAGACATTGAAATATTTTCTATGTCTGGGGAGCATTCTCATTGGAGCCGTCCTGAGGAGGAAGGGTTGTAGCATCATCCTCAATGTTGACATCCTCAGAACCGGTTTGAAGAAGAGAGTTGGTAGCAACATTCAGGTTAAGTTTGATGGAGCTAAAGTCCACTTCAGGGAAGTTTTCCGTAGCCTTCATCCTAAAGTCCTCAAACCTGCTGCGTAATTGGCGTTTAGAAGATCAGTGTATTGCTTGGACGCCTTGAACTTAGCCACTGCATCTTCTTTCGCCTTGGAGAGAAGAGTACTCAGCTCGTTAGTCTTTTTCTCTCATCTCTTCAACCAGGTTCTGTGCCTCACTCGTCTTTTCGTTAGCTTTGGCAGCTACTTCAGCCCATTTTTTAGATTCGTCCTTCACTTCTTGGATCCTCGTCTTGAGCATGACTCTCGTCTTGTCCAACCCAGTAGCCTGCCTGGACGCTGCTATGAACTTTGACATGCCCTATATAAAAAAAAAAAATAATAATAATAAATAATGGTGAATAAATAAAAAGAGGGAAATTGATCTTGGAATAACAAAGACGAGGTAAAAATATGGTTGCATACCTTTAAAAGATCATGAACACCAGAGTGTTCAAAATCCTTCAAGGACATGTCATAACAGGCGTTTATATACTCGTCAAGAATGGCGTTTTGGAAACGCTCCCATGCCAGATCTTCATTCTCAATTATGTTTGAAGGAGCCTTTTGGGAGCGTTGAGACGAGGTGGATATAGTCGTCTTGGGCAAAGGAGTCTTGGACGGAGTCATGTCAGCTGGAATGGACAAATCTACATAAAAAACTTGAGCAGATTGCTGAGACGAAGGGAGGTTAGGCTTAACAATCTGGGAGTCATGTTTTCCCTTTTAGCCTCGTCGGCTGGGGAGACTGCCCAAGTCCAAATTCTTGGACAAAGTTTTTCTTTTCTCTCCGGCTGATGGACGAGGATGAGCCTGAGTCTCAAAACGACTCCCTTCAACTAGAGTATCTTTCCCCTTATTCTCTTTCAATGTTGACATTCCTAAAGCAAATAAACACGACAGTAAATGATGAGTTATATTGAATTGTATATAAGTTGGAAAAGTATGATGTAAAATACTTACTTTTTCGCACTGTAACCTCGTGAGCAATGGCCTCGTCTGATGGATCAAGACCGAGTCCCCACTTAAAAAGATTGCGAAGAGTGATTAAGGAATGAAAATTCCTCTCAGAGTGAAGACGGGCCCTATGGACGCGGTCACGATGGAATTTGCTCAAGGATGGATGTTTGACACCTGTGAAGCAGATAATGAGTTAGAAACATTGAGATATATGTATTTAAAAAGAGGGAAAGAAGAATAAGTGGAAGGACATACTCTCAGGACGCAGGTTCCCTAAATCTCCAGAGTAAGGAGCAAAGGGGTCCCGTCCAACATCTACGGGATTTTCGAACCAAAAACCAAAGACAAAAATAAATTTCATCTTCCAATTCCTATCAGACGAGGCTAGGGACTTAATCAATCTACAATCCTTGCCCCTTGCTGTAAACTGGTGAAAACCAAGTGATTGGCTTATCTCGGAGGGTTTGTAACAGAAAAGAAACTCGTCCACAGTAAGAGGACAATTTTTTCCAAATACTTCTTTCCACAAAATTTGCATTAAGATAACCAATTTCCACGCATTTGGATTGAATTGACACACACCCAAACTTAACCTAACTAACAATTCTCTAGCAAATGAATTTAAAGGGAACCTAAGACCCCCAAGAAGTAGGCCTTATAGACGCCTATTCCAAAACGGGGATTACAGCACCATTCTCCACGGACGAGTAACCTTGGGTTAAACTCGTCTGGAATCTGATAACACGTCCTAAGGTTGGCGAGCCTTTGCTCAGACGTTTTGGAATGCACACCTACTGCACAACTATAGACAACCTCCTCTTCGTCCGTAGGGTTGGACGAGGGAACATTGGATGAGGTTCCAGCTTGGGAACCTGAAGCTTTCCTAAGTTGCTCCTGAAGAGCTTTTATAGGGAAACTAGGGACACCAGAGATATATTCCTCGTCTGTGGAACCCCCTCTACTGCTATAACTACTACTACTAGAGCCACTATAGCTAGTAGAATCCTGATACTCGTCTATGGCTTTTTCGGTACTATTGCTAGACGAAGAAATAATGGTTGTTGACATTTTGAAGAAAACTTAAAAGCCTAAAGACAAGGAAAAAAGAGAGTACCTGGCTCTAGACGAAAGTAGACTATGGACGCGAAGAGACTTCTAGACGAGGCTCTAGACGAGGGATTTCATGAAGAAAATCTCAGAAAATGTAAAGGGCACAAGAGGGATTCCACTATTTATAGGATGTTGACCTGGGCATATAAAACGATGCCACCAATACAAGAGTGACACGTAGCACCTACCTCGAAAAACTGAATCGACGAGACTAATCGCCAATAAAATATCAACGCGTGGCATATTGATTCATTTGACATCATTTATGAACGTCTAAGGACGTGTTGACAGGTCACCCAATTAGTTGAATGACCCATGTGGACAGGGGGTAACTGATGGTGCTAGAGAAAGAAGCTAACTCCCAGCTCGTCCACATACTTCATCCAAGAAAAAGAAAGGGACTATTGTAAAATTAAATCAACACTCATTCAAATCAGTCTCCTTCGTCCTGAAGGACAAAGACGAGGCATTGTATTAATGTGTCGTTCGTCCCTGAGGACGGACGAACTAGGCATAATAACAACGTCTCATTCTTTTTAAAGATAAGGCAGACGAGATGAAACATTGCATTTGTTCCCAACAGATGCAATGTTTCATCATTACCAACCGTTCCATAGTAAATGATTAAGGAGGAAATCCTGAGTGTTGTAACTTCCATGACAGTTATGGAGGTTACTCCAAAGATCCGCGATAACAGGAGAAGTTACAAGGAAACTGCCTTAGGCGAACACTATCAAAAGGACTCATTGGCAGAAGAGTGAGGTAGGAAAACATTCACTATAGTTTTCGATAACATTTCTTTCTTTCGGTGATTTACGGAAAGACTAACTTTGTCATCAGAGGACCCTTGACCGGCCTCCACCGGTCTCCTCTAATTTTGTTTCATTCTCTAGGACACACCCTTCAAGATCGAGACCCGGAGATCTTTAGCCCGCTGATTTCCTTGGAACTATCAATGGTAAAGAAACTAGAAGGTGAACTATAGAAATTTTCTCTGACTCAAGGTTGGTAGTTGGACAAATCAATGTTGATTTTGAGGCCAGAGATCAGCGGATGTAGGGGTATCTAAAGAAAGTTAGGCATTGCAGTCTAGCTTTGAAGCCTTCTCAATAAGGCAAGTCCCAAGGAGTAAGAATACTCATGCTGACTCTTTGGCAACTCTAGCCACCTCTTTAGAAAAAGGTCTTCCTCGGATTATAGTTGTCAAAGATTTTCTAGTGCCTAACAACCAAAATCAAACCATGGTTGGAGTGCACCATGTGAAAGTTGGCCCGAGTTGGATAGATCCTTTGGTTTTGTTTTTAAATGATGGAGTGTTGCCCAAGGATAAATGCGAAGCTGAGAAAATACGAAGAAATGCGCCTTGGTATTGGCTTTCTAAGGAACTAAAGTTGTATAGACGTTCATTTTTTGGGCTATATCTACTCTATGTCCATCCCAAGGCAGTAGAACTGTTACTAGAGGAGCTACATGAAGGAATCTATGGCAGTCACACAGGAGGAAGGTCCTTATCACACAGAGCCCTTAATCAGGCATACTGGTGGCCGAGTATGCAAAAAATGGCCCAAGACTATGCCAAGAAGTGTGATCAATGTCAAAGGTATGCCCTGAGCATCCATTAACCTGGAGGCACCTTGAACTCCCTTTCTGGTCCATGGCCATTTGCGTAGTGGGGTTTGGACATAGTTGGGCCATTTTCAAGAGCAGTAGGGAACCGAAGATGGATTCTTGTCGGGACCAATTACTTCACAAAGTGGGTCGAGGCTGAACCATTATCTAACATTAGGGACGTGGATGCAAAAAAGTTCATTTGGAAGAATATTGTCACTAGATTTGGAATTTCCTATACATTGATCTCGGAAAACGGACTCCAATTCGACAATAAGGCTTTTAGGAGATATTATTGCTAGTTAGGTATCAGGAATAGGTATTCAATCCCTGCCTATTTGCAAGGGAATAGGCAGGCCAAAACTGTCAACAAAGTCATAGTCAATGGGCTGAAGAAAAGGCTGGACAAAGCTAAGGGTAGGTGGGTGGACGAACTCCCACATGTGCCTTGGACATACCATACCACTCCTTGGAGGTTAACTAGGGAGACCCCGTTCTCCATGACATATGGTTTAGAGGCAGTTATTCCCCTTGAAATGGGGTTCTTGACGTTAAAGACGAGCCAATTTGACCCTAATGAAAATGACCAGCTACTTCGAGATAGCCTAGATTTGGTTTATGAGAGAAGAGAAGTAGCCATGGTCCAGTTGACGCATTATCAACAAAAGCTTAAACAAGGATATGACAAGGGAATAAAGGCAAGACCATTGACTCTTGGAGATTTAGTCTTGAGAAAGGTCGTAGGTACTGCAAGAAACCCGTCATGGGGAAAGCTGTGGCATAATTGGGAGGGACCCTACCGCATTACTTCAGTAACTGGTATAGGGGCATATTTCCTGGAAGATTTGGATGAAAATGTTGTGCCACAACCGTGGAATGTAAATAATCTTCGAATATATTACTATTAATGAAAGGCTTCAAAGCCATCTTTTAGTCTCGTTGTGGTTGTTCAAATTCTTTTATTGGTTGATGTATGTGCAAATTAATACTTGTTATTCAGTTAAGTGTTAAATAGAACCTTGGCCATGCCTGGTGCCTCGGACCACATGTCTTGGGTAAATTAATACTTATTATCCAGTTAAGTATAAAACAGAACTTCGGTCATGCTTGGTTCCTCAGACCATATGTCTGGGGTAAATTAATACTTGTTATTCAGTTAAGTGTTAAACTGAACCTCAGCTATGCCTGGTTCCTCGGACCTCATGCCTTAGGTAAATTAATACTTATTATCCAGTTAAGTGTTAAATAGAACCTCGGCCGTGCCTGGTTCCTTGGACCATATGCCTTGGGTAAATTAATGCTCGTTATTTATCTAAGTGTTAAGTAAAATATCGGCCATGCTTGGCTCTTTGGACCATGGGCCTGAGATAAGGTAATGCCTAAATTTTGTTAAGTGTTTATCAAAAAAATTTATGCTCGGTCCCTTGGACCTTATATTAGAGAGCAATTAGTGTTTGAAGATTGATGACATGATTAAATGGAAATATTGGCTAAGTCCAGTCCTATACATCATTTATTTTAAATGGATCTAAGCCTCTGGAATAATTGGGTGCAAGTTAAAACCCTAGATGTATTAGGTTCCTGGGATCCAAGGATTAAATTAAGGGATTCTCCTTTGGATTAAGAGAGTATTATGTTATAGTGGATAAGGTATTTGGCATACCCTTGGCCTTAAAAAGTCCTTCGTTCCAAAAGAGGGTTAAGTTATCCTTTGCGAGAACAAATAAGGGTTTCTGCCTTAGTTGATTTAAAAAAAGAAAAACAAAAAACAAGATGTACAAATGGGAAGTAAGAAAAGCACATGTAATTTGATAGCTATTAGCACACAATTGAACCAAAATTAAACTTCTCATTAATACTAGAAGAGTACAAAAGATGTTAAAAAAAATATAACAACAAAAAAGGGGAACTCCCCCCCTAGGAAATGGTCTTGAGGCTGGGGTTGGCGGGTCCAACTTCTCCTTCGTTGGCTAGCTTGGAAGAGGTAGTAGTGGTAGGAGTTGTGGTTGGCAAAGTGGCAATAGCTGGCTGGTTAGAGGGCAGAGATGCTGGGGTAGTAGCTGCCTCAGTGGTGAGGTTGGTTGCTATCCTCAAAGCTGGAGGATAGAAAACATTCTCGGGTCTCTTCAGCTCCGAAAAGGCATCCACTCTAGCCAGGTTCAGTGCCTCAGTCCATACTCGGAGGCAATAATCCCGACAGACTTTTGTGACTTAGGCCTTTAGGTTTTGTTCTGTCTCTTTGACACCAACATCATACCCGGCCTGTTCTACTTGAGCCACAACTTCCTCCTTTCTTTCCAACTCTTTTTGCTGGGATTCAATTTTTTCCAAAGTAATGGCCAACTGCTTCTTAGCCTTACGAAGATGCTGGCGTTAGTCCTCGGCTTGCTTCTCGGCACCAACTAGGGCAGCCTCAACCAGGGACGAACCCAGGATTTCAAGCTAGGGGGAGGGCTGGAGATAAGTGAAAAAAAAATTCAAAAAAATTCAAATACGCATCCATATAGTATTAACAAACTATTAACCAAGACAAATACACAAAAATCATTGTTTCTTAATATATTAGGATACAATCACCTACCAAGAAAAATAAAAGACACAAAACACTATTGTTTCTTAACACATTATCTATGAAAAGGGAACTCGACGCTCTTCTATAAATTTATCTAATTTCAAATTACTAGTTATAGCATTATGAGTTAACAATAGGCATAAGTGAATCACTATTATCTTATTGAATTTGTGTGACAATTTAGTATATTATATGATTTGTCTTTGTCTTTTGTCTTTATCCCTTTTTTCTATCACTCACCCAGTCCCACTATTGACACTATGAATTTATCATGCACTACCAACAAACACTTTTCCTAACTTTACCATTTTTATTCCTTGAAAGTTGAATCACTGTTCAGTCTATTCCTATTTTTGTCACTTGTCCCAATTTTATTGTCCAACTACCAGACAACAAACAGCCAAACACTAATATATTTTCTAATTTCTGTAGACTCTACTCTCTCTCTTATGACATTTTCTATATAATATAAGAGAGAATCACAAACATAGAGAGTCACAAGACTCACAACTCACAAAAACAGAATGTCACAAAGCCAAAAAGCCACCAAAAAAAAAAAAAACACCACAAGCACAAATTCATATATTCAATCCACAATCACCATCATCACTCCTCAGTAAAAACTAAAAACACAAACATCACAAACACAGATTCAAGGATTCACAAACACTATATTAGGTTTTGAAAGATAGATTAAATACTTGAGTGCGAACTGTGAAGGCTGGAGCAATGAAGCTGGGCTGGGCAAATCGAGCAATTGGCGGTAAGATGCAGATGGGTCTTATTGCGTTGTGGCCAGTGGCCGTTTGGGTCTGAGTCTCCAAGATGGATCTCGTGGTGGCGGCGTGGGCAGTGAGATGGTCTCGTGTGGTGGCGGCGTCACGGCGGGGGCAATGGCAAGATGGGTCTCTCTTGCCTCTCAATTTCTCTCTGTCTTGAGTCTCAACTACTCTCTGCTCTCTAGATCTCTCTCGCCTCTCACTTTCTCTGTCTCGCACTCTCCCTTCTTAATTTTTCTTTTCTTTTTCTCTTTCGTTTTTCCATTCAGACCATTGGGTTTACATTTTTTTGGTTTTACATTTTTTTTTTTTTTAAGATTCACATGGGTTGTCCGCTAGGTTAATGGTTCACGAAGTCCCAAGCTACCAAGTAAGGGGGTCCCAAGTTAAATTCTTTTTTTTTTTTTTTAAATTAACCTACTATTTTTTTTTTTTTGGGCTCGGGCCTTAGGTCCCCACCTAGGTCCGTCCCTGGCCTCAGCACTCTTCTTCTCCCAATCAACCTCGATCAGCTTCATAGTGAGATCCTTGTTCTTTTTTTTAGCAACAGCCAGGTTCTTTATGTTTGAAACCCAGCGTGCCTCTTCATCCTTCAACTTAGAGTGGGCACGATCTACCCACTTTTTAGCCACGTGAGCTGTCTAAATTGCCTGAGTAAACAGAATGGAAAAATTGGTTAAACTATTCTCTAAGAAAAACATTTTTAAAATTTTTAAAAAAAATTTAAAAAAAATTTAAAAGAAAAGAAAAGAAGATGGCAATTCAAAATTCTTACCATGGCTAGATCCCTCTTTAAGGTCAGAAAAACCTCATGTTTCTTCAAACTCCTTAGGTTAACCATATCCTGAGGAAAAAGCAGAGGTTGTTCAAGGGTGTTGGCCATGTAGCTAGCCTTCCATTGTTGGAAGTCTCTAATGGAAGAGTTCATAGGTAAAGGGGCTCCATCCAGCTCTAGCACTGGGTTCCACTCTGGAACCCTAGTGCGTCAGTCTGGCACCACCTCAGCACTAAAGCCCTTGGCAGTGCTTCTTCTCTACAACCCTTTCGCAACTTTAGCCCCCCTGGGAGGTTCCTAGTCCTTGGTGGGATGAATTTCACCCTCCTCTGACGTCTCTTTGCCTTTCTTGTCTCTTTTTCTTTTCTTCTCTAAGGGCTCGGCAGGAGAAGTTCGGGAGGGGAGGGGAGTAGGAGGCTGATGATTGAAAGCCACCTCGAGTATGGTTCCTCCAGCATGTGATTCCAGCAGCTCAAGTAGGTTGGTGTTCTTCCCCTGTAACACCATTGCTTTTGGGACATCGATTGTTTCTTGATTGTCGCTTACTTGGGTAGAGGGCAGAGGTCTTGAGTTGATGCTTGAGGATTATGCAAAATCTGGTCGGTCAAACACGTCAAAATCTTCTTCCAAGTCCACTACTTCAAGCACTCAGATAGTTTCTTGTTGCTCTTTTTGCTTTGAACCTAAAGGGATCAGTTCCTCCTCAGCAGTCTATTGTTTAGGTAGATCGACGTGATGGGTCCTTTCAGGGGGAGGGCTAGTGATGAACCCAGGAACTGTGACGTCGATCAAGTGTAGCCAAGGATCCTTGGCCTTGATTATGTTCTTAGGAGATTGGAAGCTGGAGGAGATGGGCTTGTACCCAAGAATGACGTGGGTAGCACACAACTGGCTGTCTTTATGAAGAAAGACCTCGGATTGAAGTATCCTGTTAAGATCCTCTCGGTTGACCAAGTTGAAGTTGGGGGCTGTAAATTGTTTGTCTGTAACAACAAAAGTGAAGACATGATTAGACACAAAAGTGAAGAAATATTGCTGCCAAAGAGAAAAGTGTCTATAAAAAATAAAAAATAAAAATAAAAGAAGAAGAAGAAGAAAGCAAAACCAGACAGATCAAGGGAGAAAACTTTGTTATCTATAAGGGAAAAATGTTTACTTAACCCTACAAATACCCCACCTAGCTACCTGTCTTGCGTTGGACAGTGCAAGCCATCGTGCCATTCACCCGAAACGATCAGAAAATCTTGGTCCAAGCCATTTTGGATCGAGAAGACACGAGATTAGCCTGACTGAAGGAACCCTAATTTTAAAGTAGTACCCCGTGTCTTTGAGGTATCAACAGTTGTATACCTAATTAACATCGTGATGGGTGAGGTTCACTCCTATCTTACGATTTAGGGCATCTACACTACCTAGTATCCTAAATAAATTAGGTGAGCATTAGGTCGAGTAGAGCCTATGAGAAATCAAAAAGTCCCTAGTCACTCTACCTATAGGAATTTGCATTCCACCCTCTATAAAGGCAATTATAGGGATTACCACGGCCCCCTCTGGCCTAAGGACATGCCAATCTCCTAAGAGATAATGCTCTATTGTCACCCCGGGTGCTATGTTGTATTTTTCCTTAAAGTCTTCTATGCCTTCTGGTGTGTCAACTAAACTAGCAAACCTACCCATATTAGGAAATGAGAAAGTGAGAGTGAGAATTGTAAGACAAGGAGGGGAAGGACCTTAAAATTTATGTGTAAATTGTAAGGTACTTACAAAGAAATGAGTAGGGGGGGCACCTCGGACTGCTTCTTTGAGAGACTGGGAGTTGGGAAAATGGAAGAAATGGTCCCCCCACATCCCTTATATAAGGAGAAAAGATGAGCGGGAAAGCTCCCGCTCAAAATTCCATGAAAATTCTCCACCGTTGGATCTTCATTGCGTCGTAGAACGTGGGGAACACAGTGCTGGACTAAGCAATAAATGGGGCATTACGAATGCCGAAGCATCAAGAACTTGCACAGAGCAAATGAAAAGACACTACCATGTAGGAACACTCTCAAAGTGTGTGAAAGCTGAAGAGAAAAATCAAAACCCCATCTTCATTGAAAGGGAAAGGGATGGAGTTTTGAGGGGCTATTGTGGGGTAGGTGATTCGAGCCCATTTTTGGGCTACGGGCCTTGTCTGAGGATGATCAAATACCCGAGAACAGTTAAAAGATCCATGTGTACATGGGTTGGAAGGTTAAGGAGGAAAAAGGAGTTCGACGTGGAAACCGAGGTTCCTGAGGAACAAAGGCACCTCGAGAACACTTTAGGAAGTCAACCATCCTAGAGAGGTGAGCTCCAGGGGAAGTAGCAAAGCCGTATCAACAACGGAAAGAAGAAATATCTAGGAAGGTGACTGCCACCACCACATTAAATGCATTACACTAACTGAACTGGCCGCATTTATGGAGAAATGACACCTAAACAGTGTTTTCCCAGCTCACAACCCTTCCTATTACCTCCAAAAGGGCCTTGATGGGACAAGCATCCAAAGGATTTCCTAGAAATTGAATAGGTGGAAGGTTGGGATGTATTAGGGGGGACTATATAAGGAAATTGCCTTCATAAAAAGGGGCATGCAAGATTGAGGAAGAAAAAGGAGAGAGAGAAGAACACTTTGTAAATAGAAAAATTTGATCAATATAAGAAGACTTTGTTCTCAGATTGATCCGAGGAAGATATTTTGTTGACTTTGTGTGTCTAATCCTATCAATTTGAACCCAATCTATCTTGAGTCTGAACTTATGTGGCTTAGTAGTTCGCCTATAAGATCCACTCTCTAACAAATTTATTATTTTGGGCTTATTGGGCTGACCTTCATTGTTCTCAGTGGGCTTGGGTCGCTAATCCAGTTCTTACAAAAAGGATGGAAAATATCGATGCCCCAGGAATTGCATTACTACTTCCCTTCGTTAGAATGGTTACGCTTTGAATTTTCCCTCTAAACAGTGGGTTGCACTAACTAAGTATAAACCAGGAATAATGACAGTCAACAGAGATCATTTCAACTTGAAATGCACGAAACATGGCACAAATTTTGCAGTTTAGTTCCCTAACTGACATTTTAAAGTTTTCACTATGCAAAACATGAATCCATGCATCACTACAAGAATTTTGGCCTTTTGCGACCAATGTTTTAGCCACGACCAAAAAGTCGTCACTATTAGGCACACATTAGCGACGATAATATATGTCCATTGCTAATAAGTGCAAAGTAGCGACGACACTAAGGTAGTCGCTAATAAGTCATCGCTAACATCATGGAGGGAATTTTATTTACTTTTGGAAAATGGAGGGAAATTTTTAGCGATGACAATAAATTTTATAGCGACAACATTTGCATCGCTAATAATCATCTTTAGTGATGACCCTGTGTGTCGTCGCTGATATGTCGCCAAAAATATATTATATATATGCTGTTTTTATTAGCGATGACACATTGGTCGTCGCTCATAGAAGGCTATTAGCGACGATATAACTTGTCGTCTCTGATAGTCACCTTTTAGCAACAACACAACATGTCGTCGCAAATATATCTACCAAAATATAATAGGGGGAAAAATTTTCACTCTCAAAAAGTGGCAGGAATTAATGGAGGGAAGTAGATTATATATTAGCGACAAATTAGGTCGTTGCTATTAGGGATCTTTTAATGACAACAAAGATTGTCGTCACTAATATCTAGCCAAAATAATTTTTATATAATATGATTTTTTTTTTATCAAATCCTCCAAAATGCCTCTTAAAATATTTAAAATGACATAAATTCCTTAAAAATATTTGAAATGATTAAAATACCATTAACCTTGTTAAAATGACCAAAATACCCCCAAACTTATACAATGACCAAAATAACCTTGAAACCTACAAAGTAATTAAGTACTCTTAATATAATTAGCAATGATAATTACAGCATTAGTGACGACTATATGCGGTCGCTAAAGACCAAATTTCTTGTAGTGCATATGGTAACTATTGAATTAATTGGATGAAGAAAAAGAAAATTGACAACGATATCGATCTCTTAATTTTTTTTTTTTTTATATTTTTTTTTATACAAGATAGAATTTCTATTCTAGCCTAATCTAAGTGTATATATGTGTGAAGTTCTCTCCTGAAAACTTAACCCTGTCCCTTGCCTCCCACACCCCACAAGCACTTATACTTGTGAAGTGACCACCGCACCAAGGGTGACTATTATTGTTTTTATAAATATTATTGAAGCTGAACTATATATATAGACTTGAACCACCACAAGACTCAAATGCTTTCCAATATAATGCACGGGCTCCATTGACTATATATAATATATATAGCCGACAAGTTGAAGAAGATCTTGGTCAGTATATACCTCTAGCCATTGCAATGGTTTTAAAAGGATCCCTGGTTGAGCGGCGGCAGACAAAGTGTGAAAAAAAATAAAGGCAGGTGGACCCTAATAATCACCAATACAGGAATGAGAAAAAACAAAATCCACACAACGAAAAGAAATAGCTAGCCAACATTTATGTAGACCATGGAAAATAATATAATTGTCTTAGACTTTTCGTAAGCTATCCTTGGATCGAGAAGATATATTCCTAGCTAGCTAGTCATATTTCTCATGCAATTCTCCTTTTTCATGAATAGAGTGCGCGCAGCACAGCCTGATGGTATTATGTCTTGAGATTAATTGCGTGACAATGGTGTGGATGATGTTTTATTGCCATCCACATTACATGCATGTAATTCACAATAAAGGTTATGAACTGAGGTCTGAAGAGGATAGGGATCGAAGAAAAACAACACCGACAACAAAGTCATTAAATACTGATGTAACTCGATCAACTTCGATCCAGCAAACATTTTCAAACAGTAAACTTGTTCATGCACACTACCGACCAAGTGTTGGTGGTCTATTTAACATTATGTGGCAGGATGGCCTGTTTCTTCTAATGTTGAGATGGGATTTTTATATACACACACACAAAAATATGTGTAACAAGATTTAAGCTATATTATTTTTTAATATATAACAAAATTTATAATTTACACCAAATTAGCCTTTACATAACTCAATTTTGTTTTATCAAGTCAGTTTGTAAACTATATATATGAACTATCTTTCAACTCATATTGATTATAATTATTATTATTATTATTCAAATATTTTAGATAAAAAATTTTCACTAAATAATTTTTGAGATTATACAGTTACAGTATGCTAATAGTTCTAGAATTCTAAAACATATCAAAAGATTATAGTTGTAAATAATTAAATATTAAACATCATTTTACATTCCTAAACATATACAAGTCATTATAAAAATATATATATATTAAGGAAAAATATTATTTTTCTTGGATGAAAATGCTATATGGATCTCTAACCTTTTTTTTTTCTTAACCATAAAATTCGAAATTATCCTTTCTTCTAAAAAATAAAAACATATTGTCTATATTTCTAATTCTCTAGATGCAAAATAAATAAAAAATTTTGTTTTTGGTTAATCAAGAAGGCTTCTATTAAAGGTATTTACTTATTTAATTAAATAATACTTATCTTGAATACATTTTTTTTGTTGTTGATAATTTGATAGTTACAATAATAAAGGTGGGGAATTCAAAACTGGCTATTTATGTGGGAAATGCCACAAATGTGTCAGTTGAAAATTTTTAAGAAGATACATCTTTAATACATTTTGAAATTATAGATCAATAATTAAATTTTATCTATAAATTTTTACCTTTTATAACAAAAATATAGGAAACAAGGTGAAATTTTAAAATGATAGGGTTTGCGCCTGTATATATAGGTTTGTAGGGTTTTAGTGGGTTTTATTTTAGGATTGACTATTTTAACATTAGAAACTTGTCCATTGTATTCAGATTGAAGTTAGAGGACACTTTCCAATGAAAATATGACTCTTAGAGCATTAGCATTGGATTAGCAAATGGTTAGTCAAACTAAAATTTGCATGCCCAACCCCAAAAAAATAATTTACATTGGACTAGATTATCACTAAGCAAAATGCATGAGAGCTACATTGCGTGTCCAAATTTGACTAGCACGTATTGGACAAATTAGGCCAAACGCGAGAGTTCTATTACAAAAGGATTAGAGGTGCAATACCTCAAATCTCAACCATTGATATAATCTAATGACTCAAAATTTTCCCCTTTGAAACAGAA
This sequence comes from Quercus ilex subsp. ballota, assembly GCA_032727855.1. Lineage (NCBI taxonomy): Eukaryota > Viridiplantae > Streptophyta > Magnoliopsida > Fagales > Fagaceae > Quercus > Quercus ilex. Next base: position 23,508,513 of record CM064915.1, read on the forward strand.
AAGGCAAAAACTCTCTCTCAAGCCTGAGTGACTGTCTTCGGCACAACCATTGCCCTGCCTTGTGATAAGAATCTAACCTAAGATAAGGATTTTGGTGGCTTATTCGAAATAACCAGGTCTCCAATGGAAGAAAGGTAGAGCTTATGAACAAAATGGAGAGATAAGAGTTTAAGAACATAATAGAAGAAGAACAAACTTCAGTCCCGTAGCTTGCCTTTTTACAATTACAAATCCATATTTATCACCACATTCGAGTGCCTGCTCAACTAACTGCAAGCTGCATGCCTAACTAACTAACTACTAATTGTTAACAGAATTGGACACATGCTATGCACATGCCAAATGGAATTTGGCACTAAACTAGTACACGCTTACAACTATTACAACAACAGCTACAAGCTTATAAACTGTTACACAGCTGCTGAATTTTTGTCATTGCTGGTCTTTCACATATGCTGCTTCTTCACAATCAAGTTCTTATCACCTTCCTGGATTTGGTGAGACCTGCCTTTGTCTCATCAAAAAAGTACTCCAAAATCCTCTTTGTCTAGCATCACAGCAGGTTCCATCGTTGCTTCCTACAGTTGACAAGGAGGTATTTTCTCTTTTTTGTATATACTTTGACCTCCAAAATTCTCTGTCTTTTGCATGTAAACGATAAAATTTTATAGAGAATTACATGCTAACATATCCTTGTGTAGCTATTCCATTAGGAAGGAAGGCCTAGAATCGTTCTTCAGTGAAGAGGCTTTCAGAGGCCTTTGTAGGTAATTTTTATTTTGTCTCCTTTGATTATGCTAGTTGTCTTTTCCCACAGTTCCTTTGAAGTTTTGGATTTGGATTATTGATGGTTGTTCATTTGTATGCATATCTACTATTGAAGCAGAGCTATCCGATAAGGCTCCTATCAAGATAATCACATCCACTACAACAAAGTGATAAAATCAGATCATCAGTTTGAAGTTAGCAATATAATAGATTACTCCTATCTCATCTGCAATTGATTATTGAAACACGAAAATTAGTATGGAGCACATTATTATTCAATTTATACCTATTCTTATATCTACAGTTCCAAGTTTAAAAGTAGATTCTAATGTTGGTTTTTTTTTTTTTTTTTTGGGGGGGTGGGGGGTGAATTTGATCAATTTGGTGATTTTTCATTAATCTTGCCAACTTGGTGGAATCAATCATTTGTTCTATTATAATGTGCTTAGTTGTGCATACTGCTTAGTTTGTCTTAGGTGTAATTTTTGGTTGTTTCATATTGTTGATATCATATTTTATCCACCTTATTTGGAATTTCAAATCTTTCAATTTGTGCATAAAATTACAAAAATCACCATTTGATCATGGAATCAAGAGGATGCCAAAAATAATTTGATTTGTCCTAATTGGTTGTTGGATAGCCAAATTTTGTAAGTATTAGATAAAAATAACCATAATGCCCCTGTTGACCAATCATTGACCAAGTTGACAAGTAGTCAAACAAAGTCAAAAATTCACCCAAATGTTAAATTTCATACATTTATGTCAAAATTAATATTTTCAAACATTTAAAAGTTTAGCATAGTTTGGCTGCAATCAACCCGGGTTTGACTAGCAATCAAACCATCTTATTAGGATAAGTTTGAGCCCAAATTATAAATAATTAGACTCCCTTTAATTTGACAATTTATGGGCCCATATTAGACTGAGTAAGATATTGTGAAAACAATGAAAACATGCTCAATATTTAATCATTTTTATAACGCGTCAAAAATTTTGATTATAACTTAATCTTAATTGAATTATAATCAAACTATTGTTGACTGGCCCAAATGAGGAGTCATTGGAAAGGTCTTGTGATGTTAAAAATCCTTGGAATTAAAATGAATTTATGAAAATATCAAAAAAGGACTTTTCGAAATAAACTTTTTGTTTCACCCTACCTTCCAAAGCATCAAGCTTGCTCATTTGACAATTGGTGCAAAAAGGAAAAAATATTTTGAAAATAGACATCATAAGCTTTCCAATGACACCTCTCTTTATCAAAATAGAGGTCGGAAAGTCAAAAAAGATTTAATGTGAAAATAGGCAAAATCATAGGAAACCCACAAAAATTGAGTTTTGGCACCCATCTTGCACGCAAATTCCTAATCGCTCATGAAAATTGGACCCAAAAAACACGTGCTTTCCTAAACTAGAAATATTCCTCTGCATCTTGGAACAAACAGCTTGCCAAGAGGTCGTTCGAATTGAGAGATATTGATTCAAGAAAATTGACAAAAACATGATAACTAATTTGGATCAGCCAGCTTTGGAGGCTGATAACTTTCAACTTGGTGTTCCAAATGATACAAGGCTAGATCATATGGAAAGTATGGTGCGAGATCCTTCTGTAGACAGTAAAAACGTGAAAATCGGATTCCAAAAAGGCCTTCAAATCAGTGTGCAAAGTCAGTGACTCAGTGTATCAAAACATGGACAGTGGAAGCCCAAGCGCTGCCAAAATTGGGTTGGAAAAACTAGGCTCAACTTGAAGCTGGGCCTAGAAGATAGTCCAGGTTTTTTAAAAGGGTCTTAGGGCACACATTAACCGTATATATAAGAGAATAATTTATTAATTTTGTTTGCTTTTTCACAAGACAGCAATGACTTTTATGGAAACAAGAGAAAAACATCTGACAAATTATATTTTTCTAAAAAGACTAAACTACCATTCACTCATTTTTCCTTCTCCTCCTCGAAAGTTGAAACACAAGTTACACAACTCAAACAAGTTAACCAAAAACAACACTTTACCACCAAACAACCTCTTACAAAAATTCTCATTAAAAAAAAATCCTCTTACAAAAATTACAACTCATACAAATTTCAGATGTTACTAGAACAAAACCAGAACATATAATCAATAAAAAAAAAATTATGACTTAAATATTTTTTAAAAAGAAATCGATATGGGTTTTAAATAGTTGTGAATCTCAACATCGGAACTGTTCAAAGCTGAACAACTATTTGTTGCCGACAACAGGAGGGGCCTTGAAATGGGTGCGTCAGCCAAGCGTGGTTCTTGATCGGGTGTTCCTTGAAGCCATCCCCATTTCATGCTTGAGTTCTCTTTAATTTCAGTGGTCTCTGTCTGTTGAGGGAAAGAAAGAAAGAAAAAATATAGAGAAAGAGATGGGGTCTAAGAGAAAATGAAGGAAAGAAAGAAAAAAAAAAATGTAGTGAAATTGAAAGAGAAGAAACACTACTGTAAGGACGCGTTTTGCAACCCATTCCCAAAGTGTGTGGGATATTGGCCTAGTGAGCCCAGTACAATAAATTTGTAGAGAGTCGGTTAAAGAACTAGACCCTAGTGAATTTGACAACGGCTAGTATGGATGTAGAAGATGATTAAGCAAGAACAAGGAACATAGAGCTTAATGAATTCATTGTCCGAGGAGGTAAGTTTTCATATAAATTGATTAAACAGAGTACGAGTGCAATTTAGATTGCTACAGTGCCTCTTCTCTATTTTTCCCGGTCCCTTCCTCATGGAGGATCTCTTACATTATATAGCTCTCTTTGGACCATCTTGATCCTACATTTGTTGATCATCTGATCCCTTATTTGAGTATCTGTCCCATCGGACACCCTCTCTGGCTTTCTGTGAGTTGTGGTAGCCAAGGCAACACTGTTCAGAGGTCTTCTCGACATAAATGCGGCCAGAAAAGTAGTTGCAGTGCATTCAATGTGGTGGTAGCAGCTTTCCATTAGATATTTTTGGGTTCCCATCTTTCTTATACGTTTATGGCACTCGTCCCTACCATTAGAGCTTCCTGGAAGGTCACTTTGATCATTAGGATCTACATCTGATCTATATTTAGCTTATCCGAGAAGATATTCCTTCTCGGACCACCTTCCCATTTGTATTTTACTCATTAAGTTCTAGGTCTGAACCATTTATTACCATTCGTTCATCCTTGGACTACTGATGCTCTTGGCCAAGGTCAAGGCCCAATATATGATTTGGGCCCTTAACCCCACAACTACCATTGAAGACCAAGACTTTCCTCCCTTATAACAGTGTAGTAGTTGAAAGGAAGACAAAATTTCTGAAACAAAGCTCTACCTGTTACACAACAATTTCTGAAAAAAAAAAAAATGTTGTCCTCATGTGGATACGTGGTAAAAAAAGAGCCACACAACAATTTTTTTTTTTTTTTTTTGGTAAAGGCCTACACAGTGAATAAGTTTTTGACTATGGATCCTTGGCTCTTGCTACAAACAATTATCTAAGTTTAATGATTAAATAATGCTTCCAATGCAACTTTTTATAAGTATTTGTGAAATTATTTAAGTATTTATATCACAATTAATTATTTTAACTATAATGAAATTTATTGTGAAATTTATTATAAGTATCAATTGTGTCTATTATTCACGTCATTTTTATTCTGTCACGTGACATTATTTTATTGGACAAACTAAACACATGTAACATTATTTTGTGACACTTAGTGGAAAAGTATAAATGAAGAGGCTACTGATGTAAACAATATACATCTTCAAGAGGTAAAATCAAAATTTTAAAACTCTAGGAAAAATAAAGATCACATCAATAAAATCTTTAAATTTCAAGTTTTTATTGAGTGTGAATTTTGACAAATACACATTTGCACTACATTTTCTTCTTATAACCTCTATGCTTGTAACATTTCAAGATGATATGAGGTTAATAAGTATCATGACAATAAAATCTTGTTTCTTGCAACAATGACCAATTCCTTTTGAGTCCGCAATTTCTATTTGTATATGTGATGGCATGAGATTGAGTCATTGCATTTTTTTTCTTGGTCCTGTACCACTAGCCTTATCATAGTAAGTATGTGAGAGGCCCCACCCTCAATCCACCAACTTTTTGTTGGGACAAACCCGCGTGAATTGATGGGGTTGTGTTGGTGCCCTACTATATTTCCCCATAGATTTAGGGTTTTACATGGAGTTGACATTTATTTTATTTAAATAGTAAAAATAATAAAATCCAAAATAAAAGAAATAAAAATATTTTATTGATTAGTAGTGGCTTAGAGGTGTTAGAGATTTAGTGTCCTAAGAAAATAAAACATAAATAGCAATTTTTAAAATTATTTTAAGTTTAAAAATAGTACCTCGCTATTTTGTGTTTCAAATGTCGTAAGAAGACCAGTTTGCTTTGGATTGAAAAAGTGTCATGATACATGATATGATATGGGACATTAGATTTAAATTTTAGTGAAACACTATTATTTCTACGGCAAAATTTTCTATTTTTTTTCAAGAATGCATGATATTCATTGGCATAATATTGTTAAAATAATAATATAATACCAACAAAAATAAGAAGTTGGCAAACATCATATTGGTGATTTTTTAAGCAAAAGACCTAACATTTCAAATAAAATATTGGGTTCAATCCCATATCTATTGAAGTACAATTTTTCATTTTCTTTGCACCATTTGAGGAAGTTGAGTTTTCCTTCTCCTTCTCCGGACATGTAGAGATGTTATGGCCAACATGCTTACAAAACCCACAAGTTCTCTTTTGCTTTCCCAATTCTTTTCCACCTTACATTCTTTTTTTGCTTTAGGCGACCTTTCGTCTTTGAGAGTGGAGGACAACGAACAAAACAATCTCCATCAATAGCATCATTAACATTAGCATCAACCATATTTTCCTTGTCCACTAAATTTTCATCACTCAACACCAACAATTCTTTTCCACCTAATGATGTTTCGTGACACCAACGTGGTGGAAGATACAAAGATGGAATTCGGTAACAATCTTTGTGAATGAATACACTAAGTATGTGACGACAAAGTATACCCCAAAATTCAAAATTCTTGCAACTACAACTAGTCATCTCACCATCCCATAAGACCAAGTGCTTTTGACTAGTTTTTTCTTCATAATATTGCAACACAAATTTAATACCATTTTCTTGAAGCACCGAATATTGTGTGGCTCTTCCAAACACCTCTTGAAAAATTTTGAAAGCATAGGGTGTCAACACACTATGTGCTTGTTCTTCTATCGGTGACAATGTTCTTAAAGAAGGACCTCTATATTTCTCCAACATTGTATCATGTGATTGTGTTTGCTCAGTATCTTCAATTTAAAAGAAAGCAACGATAAATAATGACTTACTTGTTCAATAAATTGTGTCAAGTTTATGTGGGAACTAACAAACCGTTTGATAAATGCATTTATACTTTCGAATCTTTCAGTTTTTGTCATTCCCTCAAAAAAATAGCCACGAAGGTAACATGGTACCCAAAAATGCTTGATTTGATATAAACCACTTACTTGCTTGTTAGTAAGCATGTCATATTTTGCCATTACTTGAGACTATTGATGCTCAAATTCTTCACATGAGTCTAACTTATATAGCTTGTAGAAATCCGTGCACCAATTTGAATATTGACTACAAAGAATTGTCGTAAACCAACCACTAAATTTAGCAGTAATGTGCCATATACAAAAAGCATGTTTTGTGGATGACAATTCTTTTGATATTGCCTCTGTAATCCATGGATCTTGGTCTGTTAAAATTGCCTTAAGTGACTTCTTCATTAAATTTGCAAAAGTTTATAAATCAAATACAAAGTTATTAGCACATGAAAAAATATAGTAGGGTATATACTATTAAACTACTAATTAATCAAATAAAATCAAAAAATAATTGCACAACCTTACAAGATAATTAAATAATTTACGTACCTTCATTAACCATTGAAATGCACTAGTTGTTTCATTTCGAAGAAGTGCACAACCAAAGAAAGTTGTCTTTCCATGATTATTGATACCAACAAAAATACCAAAAGGCATGCCATAGGCATTTACTTTGTAAGTAGTATAAAAAACAACCACATCTCCATATTTTTGGTACCATTCAAAACAAGGAGTAGGCGCCCAAAAAATATGCTCCAACCTACTCTCTTCATCAGTTGTATATGCATATTGAAATTTAGAATTCTTTTCCTTAGCAACTTTGCACAATTGTAAGAGACCTATAGCATCATTCATTGCATGCATGCTTCTCATTTCACATAAAGGTTATGGATATCTCTTTTAAAAAATGGAAGATCTCCATGCTTCACACCTTTCTCAAGCTCCATAACTCGTATTATTTGCCTAACCGAAAGTCCACCATTTTTCAATAAGAGAATGCGATCTTTATCTTCTTTAGTGATAACTTGATTGGCCAGAAGAAATCTCACTTCTGAAGGGAACAACAATTCATGATTGTGATCTATAACAAACTTAGTGATATGCCATTCTTGTGGAAAAATGTCAAATGACTTTCGCAATGTGATTCTTAGATGATCTTTGCATCCATATCTTGTAGGTATCCTATTTCGTTGCTCCTTAGATAAATCCACTATTTTTAATTGTTGTCTACCTTCTCGATGACAAAAGAAATCACGTCTTACATTTTCTCCATTTTTTGTGACAAAACGACCTTTTCGAATTGTAAAATCATATCGATTTGCATAATTTTTATAGAAAATGAAAGCCTCTTCTTCACTAAGAAAACATTGACCAACAAAAGGTTCAAACTCATTTTCTATTGAATTAATATCTTCATTTTCTTCAATAACTCCCTTTTCTTCCATTGGATATTCATTCCAAACCACTAATTCCTCCCCACAAATGTCATTATTTTCTCCATCATTTGGAAGCTCATTTAAGTCAACACAATTCCTTGAAACACTTTGATAAATCTCACTTGCAATTACAATATCATTCATTTGTTCTATGTTGTAACAAGGATAAAAAGAAAAAAGATCAACATCACATTCAATTATAAATGAAATATAAACTATAAATAAAATAGAATAGAATAAAATAGTATACCTTCTTAAGGTAATTCATTTAAGTCAAAACAACTCATTGGAACTAATTGATGAATCTCACTTGCTACAAAATTCTCATCCTTTGATTCTACAATAATTTAACAAAAATGATAAATAAATATTAACATCATATTTCAATATATTTGAAAAATAAATTAAGAACAAAAGAAATATATGTATCTTATTTATAATTTCTTGAACACTATATTCTTGTAGACATTCTTTGGTCATTCATTAAACTCTTCTTTGTTTCTTGCCTTTTTGTTGAACGTTGAACTCTTCTTTTAGTTTTTTTTTATGATATTGGTAAAGTGGAGGAGAAAAAAAAGTAAATATTGGTAAAGTAAGTATTGGTGAGAGATGAAATAGAAAATGGAGGGAAAGTAAGTATTGCAAAAAGAGCATTCTTGTCTTGTTAAAAAAATTGTGGTTAGATCCGGCTTGTTAAAAAAATTGGAGGCCATATTTGTCATTTTGTTTTGTTAGATCAAAAAAGTATTCCTTGTACAACTTATTTCAAGTTCCTGTGCAAAAGGCACCACTATCATTGGCATAATCGTGTGCCTTACCCATCTCCTCTCATTCTTAGATAGTTCCAACTACATTTTTGAATCCCAAATCACCTCCAAACACTCTAGAAAAATTTATTTTCATTCATTATCATAAAATCAAAGCTTTCTAGGGTATCATTTTTCAATTTTGTTAAACTTCATCCATTTTCATGCTTTGATTTGCTTGCATATCATGCTTTGTTTGGTTGAATAACAAGCTATGCATGTTTGTTTACTTGGAATATTTTTCTTTTATGCTATTGAGTTTGGATATCTACTCTTGAATTTAACATGTTATTTATATGTTCATATTCATGCACTTAATGCAAGCATGTTCCTTTACTAGATCTGTGTCACATGCCATGCATGCCCATCCTTGAATATTGATTCTATTGCTCATGGTCCATGATTGGTTTACATGCTTGATGTTGGAATACATGTTTTAACATGAAGATTTTGTTCAGATTCATATTTGAAACATAAAGCTTTCATCTTTACATTCAAGTTTACATTAAAGTTTACATCTTTACATCCAAGCTTGCATTTTTACAACAAAGTTTTCATTTTGGTAAAGGCAAATTACAATTTACCCACCTATAGTTTAGCTGACATTTAAGTTGCCTACCTGTGATTTAAAATTTGACACTTTATTCACTTGAGGTTTGATCGAAATTTAAGTTGCCTACATGTGGTTTAAAATCTGATGATGCAAGTGTTTCGCTGAATTGTTTTTTATCTTATTTGATCTTGTATTTTTGTATTTTTTGTGTTTTTGGAGCAGAGAGAGAGAGAGAGATAAAAGTGGAGCAAAATTACATATATAATTCTTTTTTTAACGAAAGTGGGTTACAGAACTCTAATTAAATTAACATCAGATGGGTAAAGTGTCAAATTTCAAACCACAGGTAAGCAACTTAAATTTCGGTCAAACCACAGATGTGTAAGTTATAATTTACCTTTTTGGTAATAAAGCTTGCATGTTTACATTAACGCTCCGTGATAAGAATCAACAATTATTAAAGGATCCATTGCATGTTCTAGTTGAACCTATTACTAGAGCAAGATCCAAGAAGATCAAAGAAGTACTTAATGGGCTGATTCTAACATAGGACACTCCAAGCTTGGCCCAAAAGAAGATGAAGGCGTAATAAATTTAACCCAAGCTATTGATAGGGCTGATTTGGCTTAATTGGGCGTGATTTATGGTGTGGATTAATGGTTGATTGACTTTCCAGTTTCATACCAATTAATAGCTATTTTTGCGAGCTGCTAATTTCAGACCAAATCCACTTTAATTTTAGGCTTCTATTATTTAGTACGTTT